>CM037632.1:1308741-1450993 GCA_015227895.2 Colaptes auratus
TCTCTTGCTTGCTGTCTCTCTACTGATGCACTTAGGAAAAGATCCTGTATCTCCTCTCAGCCTTCAGGCTAAAGACGACGATGTCTTTCTGTTGCTCTGTATGAGAGAGGTTCGCTGCTCCTTTTATCTTATCACAGCCCCTCTTGACTCCTTTTCTTCTCAAGAATGTCTTCCTGTGGTGTGAGTGATCAGGAATGCACGGAGCATTCCAGCTCAGCTTTCAGCAGCTGCACTTTTCCTTGCCTCCTGCTCCTACCTACCTGGTTCTTCACAGCTCCTACCTCTCCCTCAAACTGAACTCCTTTTCACAGAATCACAGATTGCATCAGGTTGGAAGGAAGATTCAAAGGTCAGCTTGTCCAACCCCCCTGCAGTTAGCCAGGACACTTGCAGCCAGGCCAGGATGCCCAGGGCCACATCGAGTCTGATCTTGAATGGCTCCAGGGACAGGATCTCAACCACATCCCCGGGCAGCCTGTTCCAGTATTTCACCACTCTCACTGTAAAGAACTTCCTCCTTATGCCCAGCCTGAGTCTGCCCTGCTCCAGTTTCAAACCACTGCCCCTCATCCTATCCCTACAAGCCCTTCTGAACAGTTCTTTCCCAGCCTTCCTGTAGGTCCCCTTCAGACACTGAAACATATCTATGAGGTCTCCCTGAAGCTTTCTCTTGCCCAGCCTGAAGAGCCTCAATTCTTTAAGCCTGTCTTCACAGGAGAGGTGCTCCAGCCCTCTGACCATCATGTTGGCCCTCCAGCAGGTCCATATCTCTCTTGTGTTGGGGTCTCCAAAGCTGGACACAGTACTCCTGGTAAGGTCTCACCAGAGCAGTGGCAGAATCCCCTCTCTCCATCTGCTGGCCATGTTTGCTTTGATGTAGCCTGGGATGCAGTTTGCCTTCTGACCTGTGACTGTGCCTTGGTTGGCTCATGTTCAGCTTCTCCTCTACTAGTACCCCAAAGACCTTTTCTGCAGGGCTGCTCTCAATTTCATCATCCCCCAGCTTGCATTAACATCAAGGGTTGCCCCCCTTGTGCTCTGAGTGTCAGATACACACAGTGTGATCAGTGAGACAGCTTTCCAGCCTGCCCAGGGGACTCTCTTCAGCTCTCCTGTCTGCTGCACCAGTGCCAGCTCTTCTCCAAGTGTCTCTGCAAGCAAAACTGCGTCTGAGGAGACCACAGCTGGAGAGCTGCACACTCCCACACCAGCAGAACAGCCAGTGTCCTCCTACTGGCAGACCTAAATGTGGAGCAAGTACCTCTTTGGGGCCAGGTCTTCCGCTGCTGTAAACCAGCACAGCCCTGTGACTGTGTAGGAGCTCTGCTAAGTGACACTGGCAACAGATCTGGCCTCAGAATTGTCCTCACAGAGATGTTGTGTGATGTGGGCAGAGCCCCCAAGGCAGGCCTGCCTTACAGTTATGACACTGTGGGAAACCCTGACGTGCCAGCTGAACCGAGGGGGCCTGAGTGCATAATCATTGCTGGGAGATGAGCAGCACATCAACTGCCAGCTTGCAGCCTCCCCAGTGGACATCTAAAATTTTAGTGCTCTATTTCCTTCACACCACTTCCCCCCCAGTCCTTAAGGAACAAACTGGCAAGCAACAGGCCACATTTTTCACTCCAATTGCCCACTTTTGGCTCCTGTTTGGCAGTGCAGATTAAAGCAGATTTCTGTATCTGAAGTGACAATTTATACACAGCACAGAGCACAGGCCACTGGCTTGGACACAGAATTCTCCCTTCACCTCCAAACCCCTGCATCCAATGCCCTGTTCAGGATGCAGTGAATTGCTGCTTCCTTTGGGTCTCTTCTCCTTGCTTATCTGCATCGCAGAACCTGTGGCACATGGCAGCAGCATCTCTGCTGTGCAGCTGCAGTGACCACGCTGCACTCCCACTGGATAACGCTCAAGAGTCACTGGCACAGCACAGTGCCTGCTACCACTGCTCAGGTTCAGCAGAAAGGAAACCCTCAGCCAGTGCAAAATCAGTCTTCTTTCATGACACTGAGTGAGAGATTGTGATTTATGCCACAGAGTACACATCTGCAGATGACAGACTTGTACCACTGATGTCCTCCAGGCCTCTCAGAGGTGAGGATCAAGACCTGAAAACAACAACCTGTTCAAACCCAAAGCCTTTCAAAAGGCTCAGCTCCATATGTCCTACCCTCCAGAGGCTGCTGAGTGTGGACCCTCCGTGCAGGACAGCAGTGCATCCTCCCCTTGTCTCACACCAGAAGAGGCTGGGAATGTGTTTAAACAGATTGAGGGAAGAAGCACCAAATGACCAACACAAATGTCTACAGGTGGAGTTCATTTGGGACATAGTTTGCTTCCTACTCACACCTTGTTGGACTCCCATACAATTGTCCTGCCCAATCCTTTCAGAGCCAATGCCAACGGCTCGTGCGGAGGTGGCAAGACTGGACCAGCCCCTTCAAGAGAGTACTCCAGGTGAGGTCTCACTGGAGTGGAGTGTCAGAATCCTCTCACTCAACTTCTTGACCATGCTTCTTTTGATGGCTCATGTCCAGCTTTTCATCACAGCACCTTCGAGTCCTTCTCCACAGGCTGCCCCCAGCCCATCATTCCTCATCCTGTAATGGTACTGAGGGTTGCCCCAGCCCAGATGTAGGACCTTGCACCTGGCCTTGTTGAACCTCAAGTTTTCAAAGCCCCACTTCTTGAGCTTGCCCAGGTCCTTCTGCATGCTATCCTATCACTCTGGTGTGTCAGCTGCACAACTCAGCTTAGTGTCATCACAGATCACAGGATGTTAGGGGTTGGAAGGGACCTCTGGAGCTTCCAGTCCAACCCCCCTGCCAGAGCAGGAGCATAGAATCCAGCACAGGTCACACAGGAACACATCCAGACAGGGCTGGAAAGCCTCAGAGAAGGAGACTCCACAACCTCATCTTCTCAGGGTGTCTATGTCACTGATGAAGAGAGTGAGCAGCCCTGGTCCCACTGCAGACTCCTGAGGGACAGCCCTTGTCAGCACTTTCCATCTGGACATCGAGATGTTGACCACTGCCCTTTGTATGTGATCCTCCAGCCAATTCCTTACCCACTGGACAGTCCACCCATCACATTCCTGTCTCTCCAGCTTAGGGAGAAGGCTGCTGTGGGCTTTACAGAAGTGCAGATAGATGACATCTGTTGGTCCTCCCTTGTCCACTGCTGCAGCTGCACCCTCGTAGAAAGCCACCAGGGTGGCCAGGCAGCAGTTGCCCTTGGTGGGGCCATGCTGGCCATCTCGTATCCCCTTCCTGTCTCCCTGCAGGAGGCTCTGTTCCATGAGCTTCCCAGGCACAGGTGGGAGGTTAAGTCAGCTGCTGTCTAACTTGCAGGCTGCAGAAATCCACGTTTTATTTCCCTGTGGTACAGTACCTGGGGAATGCTGTGAAGCTTTGTGGCTCTCTATCTGTGCGTAGGGGTTGGAGCGTTTATCTCCTGAAGGGCTGTATTGTGTGTTCCAGCTGAATGCTGAGTCCCTTTTAGTCTTCCCTTATACAGCAGTCCCTCCATCTTCATGATTGTTATCTGTTGCTCTTCTCTGAACTCCATTCACTTTGTCTATGTTTTTCAGGAGGTGAGGTGCCTAAAGCTCTCAGTGCAATATTCCAGGTCCAACCTCACTGTTGAGGTAGGGTCTATTATCTCCCTGCTCCCTGAGAGGCAGAAATACCTCTGCTTTCTGCAGCCCAAGGTTGAAACAGCCCTTTACTTGCCATGCTGCTTTGCAAAGAGATCTGTTAAATAAACTTGCATTAGAAAAGGGGTTGGGAGGAAAAAAAAAACAACCAACCAAACCAACCCCAAGCCCAAACCAACCAAACCAAGCCAAAGCAAAGCAAAGCAAAGCAAAAGGCAAAACCAAAAGCAAACCAAACCCAAACCGAACCCAAACCCCAAACCAGAACAAACCAAAGCAAAGCAAATCAGCAGTAAAAGTACTGGATGCTGAAAGAGCCAGGAAGCAATACTTACCATTGTGACATTAAAAGAAGGTTATCAGTCTTGCCTCCTGCCATGGCAAACAGCCTGGCAGGAGCTGATTTACCTAAAGTAGTTTTTCCTAATGTTGGTGATTAACTGCTCTGCAAATTGCTGAAAGATCTCCAGAGCATCTAGAAAACTCTGATCATCCTGACATTATCACAAGTAAATAATATAGCTAATTAATTACTAAAAAACATTTATTCCAGTAAAATAATGCATGCAGCATATGGGAACATTCCTGAGGAAACTGGGCCAGACTACCTCAGGTCAGAGAACATCTGAGCCTGTGAACAAGGCCAGCCCAAAGCTGTTTATGCCTTTTATCATACCACAAAATTAAGGGATTAAAAAGTCCCTATATATAGATATAGGACATTCATATACTACTTAGACATAAAGATGACATACACATAGATACAGAGAGATATAGACATAGACATGGGGCTGTTCAGTCTGGAGAAGAGAAGGCTCCCAGGTGACCTCATTGTGGCCTTCCAGGATCTGAAGGGGGCTACAAGAAGGCTGGGGAGGGACTGCTCAGGCTATCAGGTAGTGATAGGACTAGGGGGAATGGGATGAAGCTGGAGGTGGGGAGATTCAGGCTGGAGGTGAGGAGGAAGTTCTTCCCCATGAGAGTGGTGAGGCCCTGGAATGGGTTGTGCAGGGAGGTGGTTGGGGCCCCGTCCCTGGAGGTGTTTAAGCCCAGGCTGGATGAGGCTCTGGCCAGCCTGATCTAGTGTGAGGTGTCCCTGCCCATGGCAGGGGCGTTGGAACTAGCTGATCCTTGTGGTCCCTTCCAACCCTGACTGAAACTATGAAACTATAAACTAGAGATGCTTCAGGAACAATTAATATCTCCCCACTGACTGGAAGCTGACAATGATACTATGATACTATGATATAGAGAGATATAGATAAAGATATAGTAGATATAGATATAGATATGGATACAGATATATTCTGAGATTGCTATTGACTGGGACAAGTTCCAGTCCCCTCAGCTGGGACTTGAGCCTCCTGTTCCAGCTTCTGTAATGGAGTCTGTGTTCCAGAAGCAAAGTCATTCCCTGACCCCTGGGGCTGCTAGAGAACCAAACCTAAGATTTCCTCTGTAAAATTTTATGTTCTTACTGCAGCCAAATGGTTCATAACCACATATAGTTATTTCAGCTGCTGAATCTAGATGCTAAATGTTGAGATGCTCAATGATACAGCTGTGCCTGTCTGTACAGTCCTCACCCTGAAAGGAACAAAACAATCCCTTGAGACCGAGCTGAAGCTGCTCGTGGGCGCAGCACAGGAGTTCTGCCCTTTATGCTCTCAGAACTGAATCATTGCCTCTCACTCTCTGGATCCCTAGGACACAGCAGGGAATTTTAGACATTTCTGCCCACAAGTGCAGGCTAACTTGTTAGGGAGATGCCACTTTGATCAAACCCACTTGGATTTCCCTCCCACACACCCACAAAATGGGCAGCCCCAGCTTCTGGGCCCATCGGAGCCTCAGGCACCTGCATCTGTAGCCCTGGGCTGCAGCATTTACTGGAGAGAATGGAGCTGCTGTGTTCTACCAGAGCTTAAAAGGGAATCATTTCCCATGCTCCCCTCTGCCTGCCATGCCCGGATGGAAAGCACAGGCAAAAATAAACAAGGCTGAAGGACCAAAAGAGCTCTGCCCTGCTGAGCACGGGGATCCAGCACAGCAGCACACCGGTTTATGTGTTGTTTTGCTGCCTTCCCTTACAGGGGCTTCATGAGGAAACATAACACGGAAGGTAGAGGAAGGTAGAAGAAAGGAGCCATGTAAGATCTGAGAGAGACTTGTTGCTTCTGCTGCTTGGCCTCTCTGCATAGTCACCTACAGCACACATTAATTCCCTGGGGCTCCTACTCATTAGGTGCAGGATTTTGTAGTTGTTTGGGCAGAAGTATAACAGCAAAAAGGAAAGGAAAAATAAAGGGTGGTGAAGCACAGTCAGCTGAGACAGAAAGGATAGGAGAAAGGGTAATTTGCTTCCCCATTGTGGCAGCTGGCATAGTGAAAATGCAGTAAGGGGAAGAAAACATTTTCCTGACAAATAAGCTGGTGAAAACTGTTCCCTAGTAGACCACGAGAAGGAAAAACAGAGTCAGGCTTCTCTGAATCACCAGTAAGTCCCTGGGATGCTCTGGGGCTAACATTGCTCCTCTCTGCTCTTTATTCAGAGTGAAATTGTAGAGTTGCTCTCTCTCCTTAAAAGATTGCTCACTCCTGCAATGCAGTACAGGTGAGCCCTGAAGTGCAGTGAATTGCAGGAGATAATTCAGATGAGTTCAAAGCAGACATTACATGGTCCAGCTGCAGAGAAGGGGAAAGGTGCACAAAGGATTAGGAGAACAGGCAGCAGAACAGAAGGCTTGCTACTTACTGGTGAAGTTCCTTTTGCCTTCTCCCGGCAACAATGAATTATTCATGCCTCAGGGAAGCCCCTTAAGGTCTGCTCTTGGGAAGCAGGACAGTGGATGGCCACGTTTGGCAGGAGATTGGCACTGTTGGGGAATCACTCTCAGAAAAAGATTCAATATTTGAAGTATATTTTTGCCTCAAGTTTACATTCCACGTTTCAGCTAAAAAGTTATCCTGGACCAAATATGTTTATAGGAGTTATTAACACAACAGTCACCTCCTTGTCTCTGTCAATAGGGAACACCCTACTTTTGCGAAGAGCTTCATGTAGTTCACTAGAAAACAGATGAAGCCATTCCAACAGGAAGATGAAGTTTTCCACGTGGAAATGTGATGCTTTATAAACTGGGACTACCTTCTTATAAACACACTGGGAACCAAATCCCTCCAACCCAGAGGCTGCTCAAGTGAGTGCTTTACTATAGGTGAAGTTATTAAATAGACTCCCACTGGTATCATTTTTTTCAGCTATCAAAAGAGAAAGCAAAAGTACAAGGAAATGGTACAGACTATTTCCTCTTCTCAGGTCTTGGGCTGCATGCACAAACCTGCCTGAGGAGCAAACTGGAGTGGCCTGAAGTAAGGCAAAAGTGTTGTGCTGTTCATGGTGTTTCCCATGTGCTGTCATCAGCCAAAGGCACTTGTAGGTCAATGAAGCACTTCAGGAATGTCATATACATTTATGCAGTGTGTGTGTATATTCCAGAGATGAGTAATTTGCTTTTAGACTCCGAAAAGGAAGGTCTGTAGTGTTTTGCCATACATTATCTCCAGTAGTTTCCTCTTCTTCCTTTTTCCTCTCCACAAAAAGGGTATGAGGTTAGGAGAGACACCAAGACAGAAAGCAGTGCCTCTGGCTGAGGTTTCTGAAAGGTCTCAGCTGATGTGTGCACCAGAATCCTGTGCACAGACTGCAGCGGCTGTTGCAGGAAATGGTAACTCACTGGAACCTCGTTGGCTTGGAGCGGTTTGAGGAAGTGAAGCATTTTCTCCCAGGGCCCCATTTTTGCTCATCCTGCAGTGTTTTAGAGTTCTGTTGCTTTCTGAGCACCACAGAAATACTCTCTGCCTTCTACCCCCCAAGTGAGGGAGGATCATGCTGTGGTGGGGCTGGCAGGTCTCGCGTGTGAAGCCAGCAAACACTTGTGGTTGTGCTGCACCCCTGATCTTCTTGATGGAAGTCACATTGTGACCTTTTCTTCATTTCTCACCTTCCTGCCTCACTACCAGAAACTTGAACCGGAATCAAACTTTCACAAGAACAAAGGGGCTGTTTCTTTGCTGTTTGCACCATCCTGTACACCCCAGCATCTCTTGAACAGCGCTGATCAGGCCTCGTACTTGTGCTCCCTTTGCGAAGATCCAGAGGTAAAGTGAACACATAATGAATGGATGGAATGGAAAAGGAGATAGAAAGGAAAGCAGGAACAGTAAACATTGAGCATTGAGGGCAAATTCTGGCCCAGCATTGACTTATCACTATCATCTGTAAAGGGATAAGTGAGTGCATGGAGCTGTGGGCAAAAACTTCTGCAATTGCTAAAAATAACACAGTCAGTGTATTCTAGATGGGCTCTTCACTGAGAGAGATCTTTGTGCTGCTGAACACACTGCTGATTTCTGACTGTGCATTGCCTTGTCTGGCTGCACCACTTCCAGGGCAGAATGGGATGGCTAGCAGGATCTGCTAAGAAACTAAAAGCAGTGGTCAACTGGCACCAGTTTGTCATATTCTCCTGCAGACTGAGTGTCTGTCACCAAAAAGGAAGAGGACTTATCGACTTTGGGGGTAGCCTTTAACCCCTCAACAGGAAAGAAAGTGACTTCAATGCACCCTAACAAAATCAGCCCATGTTTCATTACCAGAGGAAGGCCAGCACCTGCTCTGACTCTGCTCTTAACACATGATAGCACAATTCCACCTCCAGTCAATTCTTTATTTGTCTAATTTTGTGTTTCTCTTAAGAAACAAGACAAGAGTCAGTTCCCATCAGGAACAGAAAAAGCTCAGATATGGGTTTGAGACAAGCTCCTAAAACATTTTCTCTTGTCATCTATCCAGACAACAATTTTCCTGCTCTGTTTCCTGTAAGGAAAATATTTCTCTAGTTTGATGGTCTCCATTTCTATCTTCTAACCAAAGGATTGTCATTTATTTTTGCATACACAAAGGCAAAGAAAGGAAAACACAAACCTTGCCAGTTGTGCTTCAGAGATTACTTCAGTGGCTGAGCAGTAGGATAAGGACAGGCTGACAAGCTCAGCTTCCTAAAGAGATCTTTGGTTTGTCTGTGGCTGCTGGGTTTGGTTTGTCTGTGGCTGCTGGGTTGGGTTGGGTTTGTCTGTGGCTGCTGGTTTGGGTTTCTCTGTGGCTGCTGGGTTTGGTTTCTCTGTGGCTGCTGGGTTGGGTTTCTCTGTGGCTGCTGGGTTGGGTTTCTCTGTGGCTGCTGGGTTGGGTTTCTCTGTGGCTGCTGGGTTGGGTTTCTCTGTGGCTGCTGGTTTGGGTTTACCTGTGCCTGCTGGTTTGGGTTTCTCTGTGGCTGCTGGGTTGGGTTTCTCTGTGCCTGCTGGTTTGGGTTTATCTGTGGCTGCTGGGTTTGGTTTCTCTGTGGCTGCTGGTTTGGGTTTCTCTGTGGCTGCTGGGTTTGGTTCTCTGTGGCTGCTGGGTTGGGTTTCTCTGTGGCTGCTGGGTTTGGTTTCTCTGTGCCTGCTGGTTTGGGTTTCTCTGTGGCTGCTGGGTTTGGTTTGTCTGTGGCTGCTGGGTTTGGTTTCTCTGTGGCTGCTGGTTTGGGTTTCTCTGTGGCTGCTGGTTTGGTTTCTCTGTGACTGCTGGATATTTAAGTCCTAGATTCAGAGATTTTTTTTGTTTCCTTTCCTTCTAAAATGAAAAAAAAAAAAAAACCAAACACTAGAACAAGAAAAGCCCAAAGCAAGCAAAGAAAAACCAACCCCACACCCCCAAGAAAACAAAGAGCAGACTTCAAGGCCGAGCTGCCCCAGGAAGATCAGAGTAGCCAAATAGCAGAAGATGTGTGCAAGCAGTCAAATGTTGCTTGCAGTGTCCAATAGAAGGCAACAGTCATCGGGACCCAGGTTCCTCGGTAGGTCATTGAGTTCTAACGAGCAAGGTTGAAATCCAGCCTGCTTTCAGTGACTTCAGCAGAGCAAAGATTCCCCCTGGATCTTCCCAAGCACACACAACACACTGGGTAAGGCTGAGGCCTCCCGACGCCTGCTTTGCCTCCCGAACTAGAAGCATCACAGGGTGCTAGTCAAAAGGAGAACCACTTGGGCGGGACAAGCAGCTCACCCATTCCAGACCAGAACGAGCAGGTGTGCCTCTTCTCTTTGCCTGAGCAACATCAATATTTTAGTGGAAGCTACCCACAGGGTCGCTGGTTCCTACGTGGGATGCTGTGCACAGGCAAAGGTGCTGGGACAGGGAAGCTGCAGGAGCAGTTTCAAGACCAGATGCATATATAAAGCCATTTAAAATGTTTAAAGTGTGCCCTCTAGACACACAGACATCCAACTCCTGCAGTGCTTTGAGCAATGACATGGAGAGCAGCAAGCCCCACGCCCTTCTTTTGCTGATCACCGCCTTGCAATATTCCTGAATCTGGGCTTTGGGTGAATTTTTCCTGCTGGAAGGTTGGCATAACAGTTGGCCATCTACAGAATCATAGAATCATTTAGGCTGGAAAAGACATTGAAGATTGAATCCAAACTTTGGCCTAGCACTGCCAAGGCCACCACTAAGCCATGTCCCTAAATCTCACACATACCTCTCTTTCAAATACTTTCAGGGGTGGCGACTTGACCACTTTCCTGGGCAGCCTGCTCCAACGCTTGGCAACACTTGATGTGAAGACATTTTTCCCTGAAGCTCCTCTGGCACAATTGTGGCCATTTTCTTCCATCATCCTCCCTCTTACTGGAAGAAGAGCCAGACTTCCACTTTGCTACAAACGCCTGTCAGGTAGTGGTAGAGAGGGAGAAGGCTGCCGCTCCTGAGCCTCCTTTCCCCTAGAGTGAATCACCCCTGTTACTTCCTCTGCTCCCCATAAGAATTATTAACTGGACCTTATACCAGCATTTCTGCCCTTCCTTTGAGACTCTGCAGCACCTCAATGTCCTTTTGTATTGAGAGCCCCAAACTGGACGCAGTAGCATAATAGAATAAACAGAATAAACCAAAGCAGGTTGGAAGAGACCTTCAAGATCTTCACGTCCAACCTATCATCCAACACCACCTAATCAGTACTCAAGGTGCAGCCTCCCCAGTGCTGAGTACAGTGGCACAGCTCTGCCCTACTGCTGCAGGCCACACAATTTCTGATCCAGGCCAGCCTGTTGTTGGCTTTCTTGGCACCAGGGCACATTGCTGGCTCATAGCCAGTGTTGACCAATCCCCCCAGGTCCTTTCCTGCCAGGCAGCTTTCCAGCCACTCTTCCCCAGGCCTGCAGGGTTGCATAGAATTGTTGTGACTGAAGTGCAGGACCTGGCACTTAGTCGTGTGGAACCCCACACAGCTGGCTCTGACTCACCAATGAGGCAAGTTCACATCCCTCTCAGATCCTAACCTCAAGCAGACCAACACTCCCACCCAGCTTCGTGTTGCCTGCAGACTCCCTGAGACTGCACTGAGTGTCCTTGTCAAGATCATGGACAGCACCACGGGTTGCTGAGCCTGGAGAAGAGGAGGCTCGGGGGAGACCTTCTTGCTGTCTACAGCTCCCTGAAGGGAGGTTGTAGCCAGGTGGGGGTTGGTCTCTTGTCCCAGGCACCCAGCACCAGAACAAGAGGACACAGTCTCAAGCTGCACCAAGGGAGGTTTAGGCTGGATGTTAGGAACAAGTTCTTCCCAGAAAGAGAGATTGGCCATTGGCATGTGCTGCCCAGGGAGGTGGTGGAGTCACCATCCCTGGAGATGTTTAGGAAGAGCCTGGATGAGGCACTTGGTGCCATGGTTTAGTTGATTAGATGGTGTTGGGTGATAGGTTGGACTTGATGGTCTCTGTGGTCTTTTCCAACCTGGTTATCCTATCCTATCCTATCCTATCCTATCCTATCCTATCCTATCCTATCCTATCCTATCCTATCCTATCCTATCCTATCCTCTGTCAGATCTCACCAGGACTCATTCATTAGCACCCAGATGTTTTTCATAGATGTATGCAGATTTGACTCTGGATGAACATACAAACCTCATCTTGTCTGCACAGTGTTCCTGTACCACAAGAGCTTTTGTTATGCCATGAAGGGTCACATCTGTATGGAAATAGATGTGTGCAGACCTGCCTGCATGGCAGCTGCACAGAGCTTTCACACAAGCAGAACACTTCCTCCCTCTGGATAAAACACCAGTCTAATTAGGGCAGGGACTGTGTCAAGAGGAGCAGCAGTCAAATGAGAGTGTTGGCTTTGGGATGATTAGTAAAAATTCCAAGATAAATTGTTTCTTGCTGCAAGAAGCAACAATGGCTTAAAGCAGGTGACAGAGCGTGTCACAGAGCCCCAGCTGTGCTTCTCCAAACCACTCTCCCAGGCATTGCCATAGCCCAGGTTGAGTCCAGAGGAATTATGGTTGCAGGTGCATTATTTCAGATCTGTACCTCAAGCTCTTTCTAAACCTTGATACATTAGAGTGCTACAAGATGCAGTTATTAGTTTGTCTTCATCTTGCTGGACCGAAGCATCACCAATCTAACATGAAAAGAGGAATGTTTTTCATCAAGCACTATGCTCACTTCAGTGGGGTGTGAATTACAGGCTGCAGGTATCTGGTAACCAAGACTCTGCTATGCAGCTGCATCCTTTGTGCCAGAGCTGTCTTCAGGGCAGAAGTACATTGCCAAACTCTGGTGAAGGAGGTTGCTCGTGGGGATTACGCTGGCTTTCCGACGTGGGAGCTTGTCCACAGGGACAGTGAGCACAAGGAAGAGATGCCAGACTGAGGACTCGGTGTTCTCCCTCTCTAAGTGGCACTGAACTCTTCTGCAGCATGCCACTTGTAGCTGGCCACAGAACCAAACATTTCTCACGTTAAAGAAAAGCTAATTGTCCTGATGACACAAGTGGAAGTCTGCTAGGCAATAATCTCTTTCCATTTTGGTTCTTTAGAGAAAAGCATTATTGCTGTTGAAAACAACTATTTAAGCTAAAAAAAGAACAAGAACCCAGTAAAACAAAAATCCTCTTCTCAATTTTCTCCTCTTCTCTCCTCTTTCAAGAAATAGAAGTGAGAATAAGACACAGCACAAATAGCAGCCTCTCTCTACCAACCTGCTTGCAATTCAAACCATAACAAGCTTTTGTCTGGCTGAAATTGTTCATGTAGAGAGGAAAATTGTTTTAGTAATTCCAGGATGGTTAAAAACATAAAAGGTTTCTGATCTAAGCATTTCAAGCAAAGGGGAAAGAAAGCAGGCTGTAATTTGCAAAACTGGAATCAATTTTGCCTTATAATATTTTCAGCATGGATAGCATCTGACTTCTGTACTGGAGTGCGACAGCGTTTGTCCAGGTGTCCGCAACGGGGCTCGCACTTGCACCCTCCGTGACTGGTAGTGGTTCTCACATAATGGATGCTTTCACACCCACACTTGCCACTGGCTCCTGCTCTGTCTCAGAGGGGTGATGACAGACTAGGAGCTGTGATAACTCCTGGGTAGGCTGCAGCCTTTGCAGCCTGCTTTTGCAGAAGCACTGAGAGCAGGAAGGGAAACACCATACAGCAAAGGGCAGAAGCAGCAGACGGGACTCAGATGCTCTTGGCTCTAGCAGCCCTCTCTCAACAACTTCCTATTAGTACGTCTGATGCTCTTCAAAGCAAAAGCTTACCAAGTTACCCAAGGAAGTTGCATATGCAGTAGGGGACAGTCAGCAAAGAGCATAAACCTCCAAGGCAGGTGCCATTGGAAACAGCAGCCAAGCCCCAGTGTGTATTGTGTGTACATTCAGATGTGTACTCAGGCACTGAATGTCTAACACGTAGCAGTGGTATGAAGAAAGGCTGCTCCAGTGCCACACAAATTGTCTTTACCCCTCAAGAATACTCTGGACAGGCTAGAGGGCAGTGCTCAAGCTTATCAGGCTTCCTGAAGGACTTTCCTTTGAATGAAATGGCAGAGGAAGAGTTTGTGTAGTGAGCAAAAGATCCTGCAACACCACAGAAATCAATAAGCTCCTGAGAGTTGAGGGGGTGAGTACTTGAGGCAGTTCCATGGAAACAGGAGGGAAATGTTTTCCCTGTGAGGCTGTCAGAGCCCTGGAGCAGGCTGCCCGGGGGGGTTGTGGAGTCTCCCTCTCTGGAGCTATTCAAGCCCTGCCTGGATGTGTTGCTGTGTGACCTGCTCTAGGTGCTCCTGCTCTGGCAGGGGGTCGGACTGGATGAGCTGTGGAGGTCCCTTCCAGCCCCTAACACTCTGTGATTCTGTGATTTGAGTGTGGGACTATGAAGTAAGGGGAGTCTCTTGCTTTAAGAAAAAGGTTTAAAGCTGTTTTGACATCCAAAGCAACAAGAGATTGAAAGTGTTTAGAAGTTAAAACCAGCTCTTTGTGACTTCTTCAGCCGGAAGGTGACAGCGGCATTAGAGGAAGTAGGATTTTTGGTTTTCCCTGAAGCAGTGTCCTAGAGCAGTTCTCTCCAGAGTCTGTCCTGGGGACCCATCCTGCCATCATTGCTCCAAGATTGCTCTCACTGCCATTACAATAAGTGTCAGAATTGTCTCCTCTTTCCTGAGATGCTTAGTTGGTTGTTTTGGGGCAGATCTGCATGTATGCACCTGCAGCAAAGGGGCCTCAAGCACCTGCAGTTAGAGTCACTGAGAACTTTGAGAAGAAAATGCAAACCATTTAGACTAATATTTGACAGCAATATTCCTACACAAAGCCTCTTTTCCAGCGATAGCTAGAGCCAAATATTCAGCTTTTGTCCCCAATGAACATGTGCACTGCATCCCAGACACAGACAGCTCCACTTCTCTGCGTGGCACTGCACATGGTGCTCCCTCGCCGTACTGGAGGCACGGCCTGGACAGATGGCACATCCTCCAGCCCTTTGTGAGGCAGGATTTGAGAAGCCCCAGAAGCCTGATGAAATTGAGAAGCCATGTTGCCAGAGCCTATTGAATGGCTGAAGAGGAATGCTGAATTATGTCCCAAATTCAGGGAACATTTTTCCTTGGTACTGTCAACTTTCACTCTCTGATTTTCCTCTTTTAGGTAGGTCTACATTGAATTAGAAGCAGCCTATCTTCAAGGTGATGTGAGAATACAGCATGCAGTCATCTCAAATGTAATTCATGGCTCTGCCCAGAGCTTTGTTTTGTCACTGAAGGAGAAGAGGAGGCTGAACTTCAAATCAAAAGCACCCCAGTGGTTGTCTGGTCAACAGGAAACAGAAATACTTTCAGTCTGGCACCAGAAGCATAGGTAGAAATAAATGACTGTTAAACCCCTTAGGCAAATTGTGGCTCATGTTTCAGTTTGGTATGGTGCCTGTGCTGCCATCCACTAGGTATATTCTCAGCTGTGCAGTGAGAGGTGGAAAATCTCACAAGGTTTTCTTTGGTTTTTTATGCTTAGAAATCCTCACTGAGCGTTGCTCTGGCCTGCTCTGAGCTCCTGAAAACTTGAAGGAAGAGCAACAGGTTGTGTGAAGCACTAATGGAGCTGGGATCTACTGCTGCAGCTTTAAGTTTCGTGACTCTAAAAGCAGGTTAATAACTTCAATACAGAATTGAAAATGTCCCAATATGGGAACAGGAGTCTTGAGCCCTCCAGCACAGATCTCCACTATTGAGTAGTCATGTGCCAGCTGTACACCTCAGCAAGTTCACACAACTGGGATAGAAACCACTGACCACAAAATGCTTTCCAAGATCCAAGTTCACTAACTTCAGGCTCCTGCAAAAAGATCACAATCTCCAGCTGTGGTCTGAGGTATGACCACAGCCCTTGGAGCCAAAGGCCTGTTCCACCACTCCCAGTGTCCTGGTGTCTGCAACGACGCAGGAGGTTTGAGAGAAAGTGTCCAGATGTTTCTTGAATGCAAACCATGCCCTACAGTAGGGGAGCAGCACAACCCCAGCTCTCCTTTCTGAAAGTGCCTCCACTATTACACTTTACCACCAGGAGGGTTTTTTCCCTGACTGGTGTGTCATGACCACATGAACAGGGCATGGAAACAACAGAGAGCTGAGGAAACGTGGCATGAGTAGGAGAATAAGCCTCCTCTGTTTCCTGCCCTCAGCTGTAGCGGTGTTTCACCACCCTCTCCATGACTTTCAGAAGGCCTTGTCAGAGCTGCTTCACACTGATGGCTCATAGCTGTCCAGTCAAAGCAGGCAGGGCTCCTTCCCCATCCTTTATTTCCAGAAAGTTCACTTTGTGCCATGAACTCTCCAAGACTCCAGTTGGCAAGGACGTTTCACACCTCTTGTGCAACATGCTGGTCTTGCTTGGCGCTGCCACGGACTCTCAGACCTAAAAGTGATAGGCAGATGTATGAGTTCATGTCCTGAGTGTGTGAGAGAGAGGCAGTCCCAGGAGTGACTCCTGTGAGGCATTGCTCCTCGTCCTTGGCCGTTGCTGTAACCCGTGGCAGCCTCCTTAGCCAGCTGCTCATACAGTCTCGAGTTCTGTTGTTAATCCCTCTCATTCCCACCTGAAATGACAATTTCATGTAGAACATGACAGCAAAAGAATTACTTACACGGAGGCAGATGGAGCCCACTGAATTAATTCCATCTAAGATATCAGTCATTTTATCAGAAAAGGCATAAGCTCAGTCAGAACCAATTCCCCCTTGGCGATCAATATTGCCATGGATCCACCTTTACCACTTCCCCATTACTTCCACCCTTAACTGTTCTCAAACAGCAGAGTATTGAAGTCAGCCTATCAGACCATAATTGATTAGATCAATTCTTTTCCCCCTTTTAAGTACTACCTTTCTTATTTTGCATTCATTAGGTGCTATCCCCACAGTAACTGAGATTGATTTAACATTTTATATACTACAATGCTTTTTAAATACATTTAAAAGGGAAACTACAAGACAGAGAGCTCAGTGCTTTCTGAGCCTGTGTTGTGATGACTTCTGCAAGACACATTTACATAAGAGTGCTTGCTTCTAAGTTCTACATCCAAATGAAAGAGCTTTCCCTAACGTCTGCCTAGCATTCTGATTTGGAGCATAACCTCTCAGGTTAAATTTAGTTATCACAGGCTCACAGGATGTGAGGGGTTGGAAGGGGCCTCTGGAGAGCTTCCAGTCCAACTCCCCTGCCAGAATCCAGCACAGGTCACACAAAACACATCCAGAGAGGGCTGGAAAGGCTCCAGAGAAGGAGACTCCACAACCTCTCTGGGCAGCCTGCTCCAGGGCTCTGGGAGCCTCACAGTCAAGAAGTTCCTCCTCCTGTTGAGGTGGAACCTCCTGTGCTGGAGTTTCCATCCATTGCCCCTTGTCCTATCCCAGTGTACAAGTGAGCAGAGCCTGTCCCTGACCCTTCCTTCCTGACCCCCAGCCCTCAGCTGTTGATAGACATTGATGAGATTCCCTCTCAGTCTTCTCCACTCCAGACTAAGCAGCCCCAGGGCTCTCAGCCTCTCCTCCCCAGGCAGTGCTGCAGTCCCTTCAGCATCCTTGCAGCCCTCCCTTGGACTCTCTCCAGCAGATCCCTGTCCCTCCTGAACTGGGGAGCCCAGAGCTGGATTCAATATTCCAGGTGAGGTCTCAGCAGGGCAGAGCAGAGGGAGAGGAGAACCTCCCTGGCTCTGCTGGGCACACTCCTCTGGATGCCCCCCGTTGATGAAGTCAGTGTCAAAGCCATAACGAACCTGGAAGAGCATAAGCCTGAGGTAGCACTGGTGGAAGTCTTGCACTGACCTTCCGTCATTTCACCTCAGGTCATGTTTTCCCACTGACACTGGAATATGTTTCTAAGTGAACTGTTGTTGGTGACTAAAAGACCAGAACCATTAAAACTTTCCATCCACACACTTGCAGTTGCAGTGCCTGGCTTCTTGCTTCCACCAAGCATCGGTTTTGCTTCAGGAGTGCTTGGGTTGGCATCAAACACGTTTGATGGGAAAGATAACAGACAAAAGGAGGCTGAATGTGTGACGCTATCAGCGGCTTGGGCTTTTTGTTTGTGGGTTGGGTTTCGTTGGTTTAGGTTGTTTGGGTTGGGTTTTTTGGTTGTTTGGGGTGGGTTTGTCTGTTTGCTTTGATTTTGTGGTCGTTGGCTTCTTTTTAATTACTTCATCATTCTTATTACTGTAGCCTGTGGTGCTTGTTGATTTACCATGAAAAATATTGGTAGAAAAGAAGAAAAAATATTCTGCTATAAAAGCAACTGAAGAGAATATGTAACAACAGCTCTTTATTTTCCCCTTTTCCTCAAGCAGAAAGGGAAGCTTGTGTCAGGGTTGGTATAATTAGGGTTCTATTTCTTGACAGCCAGGGAGTGGTTTTAGGTCACTTCATACAGCACAGTCACATAAACAAAATCCTGACAGATCCTTAGAAGTTCTTTGAAATGCTTCAGAGAAGAAAACAGAGGAAAAAAAAACCCTAGAGTCTCAGACAAGGAACTTTTCCATTTGGGGCCAAACAAATATTGAATGGACAGAAGAACCCCGAGAAGCAAAGCAGGAGGGATTTGCCTCATGATAGAATTGATCCTTCCAATACGAAGGAATTGTTCATTGAATTATTGTTGCTGTTCAGGTAGGATATGAAAATTCAACTTCTACTCCCCATAAGTGTTGCAGCAAAACAGAATCTTGCAAGGAGACAGAAGCAGAACTTTATTCCTCTTTATTCTTGTTTATCCTGTGCAGCACGTATGCAGTATGCATGCTCACTGTTGCTTGGTGGGGACACAACCAACCACATCAGCAGCAACACTGATTTCATGTGTCACCATCTATAGTGCCCTAAAAATGTGCAAGCTTCCATGTCTGAGAAGAGGCAAAGAAGGCAGTGCACACCTCGGACTGAAAAGGAGCCCACAGTGCTTTGCTAAGTGTAATGCTACCCAGTAGCACGCCATAAGCACCGAGCTCTCTATGGCTTTATTTCCATCTGGGAGTCGTGGCACAGCACAAAGACATAATCCACACGGCTCAATTATCACTTGCCAGGCAGCCTGGTACATCACAGCTGTCTCCTGCCTCACAGTGAACACAAAATGGGACTGTTTTAAATAGAATACAATACAATAGAATAAACCAGGTTGGAAGAGACCTTCAAGATCATCGTGTCCAACCTATCCACTAATCCAACACCACCCAAACAACTAACCCATGGCACCAAGCACCCCATCCAGTCTCCTCCTGAACACCTCCAATGAAGGTGACTCCACCACCTCCCCGGGCAGCCCATTCCAATGGGCAATCACTCTCTCTGTATAGAACTTCTCCTAACATCCAGCCTAAACCTGCCCTGGCGCAGCCTGAGGCTGTGTCCTCTAATAGGAGTCCACAAAGATGATCAGAGGGCTGCAGCACCTCTCCTGTGAGCACAGGCTGAGGGAGCTGGCTCTGTTCATCCTCGAGAAGAGTAAGCTGGGGAGAGACCTACAACAGCCTCCCAGTACCTGAAGGGGGTCTACAGGAAAGCTGGAGAGGGACTCTTCATAAGGGCATCTGGTAAGACAAGGAGCAATGGTTTTAAACTAGAGCAGGGTAGGTTTAGATTAGACATTAGGAAGAAGTTCTTTACTGTGAGGGTGATAAGACACTGGAGCAGGTTGCCCAGAGAAGCAGTGGATGCCTTATTCCTGGAAGTGTTTAAGACCAGGCTGGATGAGGCTGTGAGCAACCTGGGCTAGTTAGAAGGTGTCCCTGCCCATGGCAGGAGGGCTGGAACTGGATGATCTTCAATTGCTCTCCCCTTTGGGGGCAGGTGTCTCGCAGGCATGTGACGTTCGCTGCCCCCTTCTGCAGCAGGTGATCATTCAAAAGCAGGAGGACATAAAACAGTTTTGTACCTCCAGTAACAATACACAGTCCCAGAGTAATTCAATCTGATTCCACCCTAATTTCCTAAATTGCTTGCTAACTTGGATAGTCTCCTGCCATCAGAAATCTTTTACAGCAGAGGTAATTTCCACAGCGCACTCTATCTTCTTGTTGGAGGACATTCAAGATTATTTTTCCCCCAGCCACAGAGCTGGGAGACTTTTCCAACCTGTAATCATGCCATTTGATATGACACAGCACAAAATCAATAAAGTAATACAAAACAAGATGAATGAGTTATCTTTCTTGGGAATCTTTTGGGCTTAACATATGACAAGCTTTGTGCAGAAAAAACCCCAGTGCCTCGCTGATGGAAGTCTCCCTCGAGCATGAGCAAATTGGATTATCAATTAGCTGTATGTCTTCAGAAACCTCCTTTGCTTTTGCCTTCTTCTGCTCCACTCTCATCTGTCAAGTGCCAGTGAAAAATGCCTACGACACACAGCAAAGCCTGGCTTGCAGGCTGCCATTTTCCTCTGGAGCACTGCAGCTTGGCAAGCTTCACTAAACACATCCAGTGAAATCCCCTGCAGCGAAAGCAAAGCGTGGAGAATTTCTTGGAATTAAGTATTTTGGTGATTTAATCTCATATTAAGGTCAAGCTGAGAAATCGTCAGCTGCTCGCAGGGCCCAGGGCAGATGCCCCTGGCCAGGCAGGGACGAACTGGACCGCAGAGCATCATCATAGACCTGGGGCCTACAGCTTCAGGGTTGGCTGCAGGTTTTGTTCCTTTTTTCTTTTCTTATCTCTTTCTTTCAGCTCCTGTTACTGCTCAAAGGCAACCTGTCCTCCGCTCACCTTGCGCTGGACTGGCTCTGGTCTCTCCTTGTTTTCTTCAGTCATTCTCTGTGGAGAGCAGAAAAACTAGCGTGGCTCAGCAGCAAGAAATAGAGTGGCAATGTAATAGGCAACATTTAATTCTGTATGTCTGGGCTGACTTAATGATTGCCCTGAATCTGGGCCTCCCTGTGCTGTCTGGGAACTGAAACTGATTTGTTTTTCCCTGGGTTTTATTTTTAAGGTGCAAAAGCACTGAAGACGTAGTGTTTGCAGCACGTAACACTAATCTGCTTGCTTTAAATTCCTCCACTGACAGCAAATGTTTCATCAAAATAAGAACACATCCATATGCTCCCTGGAAAAGAAGGAGGCAGAATTAGAAAATGATTAATATTGCTATTAACCAAATCCTTTGGCTCCCACACAAGGAACAATTTTAATTTCCCATATAATTATTGACATGAATTTTCTGGGTTCTTTTCCAGCTTGCTTTTCGCGCTGAATTTAACGGCGCACCAAGGCTTGTAAACAAAGGCAGGCTACTGGAGAGCTGGCCATAAACCCTTACAACCTCACCCCGCTTCAAGAGCAGGCTGGTTTTAATCTTGACTTCTTGGCTTCTTGTGCCTCCTGGACGCTTGGGTCTCCAAGACTCCAGGTACCTCTTCACCCCATCTGAAACTGGGCTAACAGCTGAGCTCAGCTCTGCAGGTGGTGTTTTATTTTGGGCACACCTTAGCATCCACAAAGTATCTCAGGTCGGCTGCAATAGAAATGGACCTTTTGTTGGTCCCTAAGCCAGCAGTATCACAGAGGATGATGACAGAAGCTACCTTATGAGATGTCCAGTGAGTTCTTCTCTGCACTGCTCTACCTGCACCAGGTACAAGAAATTAAATGTTTGCCAATCCCCATTCTTTGTCATTAGCTGGTCAAACTTCATCTAGGAGCTAATTAAGGCTTTTACTGCTCCTCGTACTGGAATATCCTTCCACAGCCTCAGTGCATAAGGGGTGGAGTACTCCAGCCTGAATCTATTGCACTCTGGTGCCCAGGTGCTCTTGCAGCAGTGTAAGATACTCACTCAGGCCATTTCCCCTCATTTTGCAGTTTAGCCCAGAAAGCTCTTCAGAGACAGCAGCCATATCCTCTCTCTGCATTGCTTTTCATCCTCTGAATAAACTAAACTCTTCAAGCTGCCTCTTAAAAGATAGGCTCTCCAGCTCTCTTAATACTCAATTCCAGTTTTAAGTTGAAGATTGAGTACTGCTATTTTCATTTTACTATGGGAAAAGCACCATTAAATCATGCTCAGAAGTGTCTCTGTCCACTTCTTCCAAAGCAAAAGCACCTTAATACTCTGGCAGTGGTATTGAGAGTGACTGCTGGGTGGGAGTTATAACCCACTGTCTATCCAGGTTTTGGCAGCTCCACTGCTGTTTAAAAGGCTTCCTGGTATGTCAGTAGCATCTTCAGAATCTCTTTGCCAGGAGCTCTCTTGAGTTCATCTCCCAAACAGTTTGTAAGGCTGTGCATGCTTACCAGCCTCCAGTCCTTCTCAAGAAGTCTTGCTTCAGCCAGTACCCAGCTGATGACAGCTTCTGGATCCCTCTCTTCCTGCTCTACTGAAGCCTCTGTGTGCACAGCAATCTGCACTCCAGCTAGGCTACAATTACAAAAGGGACAGAAAGAAACCTGAGCTTGGTAGTGCTTACTCAGAAGAGAGCTGTGGGGCTGTGGCTCAAATCATGGGTGGTTTCCTCAAGATCAGAGACCTTTTGGAACACACCTGCCCAGCCCTCCCCACAGAGACCTTTTGGAACACACCTGCCCAGCCCTCCCCACAGAGACCTTTTGGAACACACCTGCCCAGCCCTCCCCATAGAGACCTTTTGGAACACACCTGCCCAGCCCTACCCATAGAGACCTTTTGGAACACACCTGGCCAGCCCTCCCCATAGAGACCTTTTGGAACACACCTGCCCAGCCCTACCCATAGAGACCTTTTGGAACACACCTGCCCAGCCCTCCCCATAGAGACCTTTTGGAACACACCTGCCCAGCCCTACCCATAGAGACCTTTTGGAACACACCTGCCCAGCCCTCCCACAGAGACCTTTTGGAACACACCTGCCCAGACCTTTTGGAACACACCTGGCCAGCCCTCCCCATAGAGACCTTTGGAACACACCTGCCCAGCCCTACCCATAGAGACCTCTTGGAACACACCTGCCCAGCCCTCCCCATAGAGACCTTTTGGAACACACCTGCCCAGCTCTACCCACAGAGACCTCTTGGAACACACCCTGCCCAGCCCTCCCCATAGAGACCTTTTGGAACACACCTGCCCAGCCCTCCCCATAGGTGCACAGATAAGCCTTGGTACCTCGGAGTGGCAGACAAAGCTGCATTAGTCACTCATTTTCCTCTCCCAGTGGTAGCATGAGCAGTGTTTCAAGCTCAGTTAAGACCATATCTGGTCCAGAGAATATCTGAAAGTGATTTCAGCTATTATTATCAGTCACTGGGTGGTGACAGGAACAATGTTTTAGCAGAGTGGATGGGAGAGCAGAACATCCATTTTCCCTCGAGACATACGTCAGTGTCTCCAAGAGAGGAGAAAAGAGAGAGGGAAATATTTCTCAGACTGTTTTTATTTGATCTATTCCAGACTTTGATATATAGAAAGAATGAGTCAGTGTTTGGCTTCATGGAACTATCACAAGAAAAACCTTTCCCTCTTATCTCAGATTATGCTCAAATTGCAGCCAGACCTCAATGAAATGGAAAATCACAAAGGGAAAGGACTGGTTTGGAAGTGGAGATATGAAGGGGAAAACTTAAAAATGCAAAGCTTAATTATGCTCAGCCTCTGCCTGCATCAGCTAAAGTTTCAGTGGAAGCATCTTGAGCAGTTGGGATTCTGCTTTGGAGTCGTATTTAGAGATCCATTTCCGGCTGCTGTGACTGGAATAGATTGACAAGCTTGACAAGCTTGGGTATTCTGCAGAACTCCAGCACACTTTCTGGGGCAACTCAGCCTTTATGTAAGACAATGGTGCACAAAGCAGTGCTGCACAACTATTCAATGAGCAATTATGAAGCCAGAGTTTGCAAACTGCTGAGAATGAGCACACACTTGTCTGATTAAAAGGCTCTTTGCTTCCGAGAAGTGCACTTGTATATCCAGATGGAGCTATGCCTCCCGAGTAAGCTCAGAGCGAGCACACCGCCTGATAGCCTGTAGGTAAGCTACATCACTTGTGTACAGGTGCACAGCCTGGCAGAATGGGAACAAGAGAGGGTTACCAAGCCTGGGACAGCCCAGTGCCCTGGGAGCAGTGAGGGAATGTGAACAAGCAGAGCAAGATGGAAATGTAACGTAGTTCATTTGCTTGTTGTGGAAAAAGGGACTTCAAAACCAAAGTGGCTGGGCAGGGACTGGCCTGAGGGCAGCCCTGAAGAAAAGGCCTTGGGGGTGCTGGGAGAGGAGAAGCTCAGCAGGAGCCAGCAGTGAGCACTTGCAGCCCAGAGAGCCAAGCAGAGCCTGGGCTGCAGCAAGAGAAGTGTGGCCAGCAGGGCCAGGGAGGGGATTCTGCCCCTCTGCTCCACTCTGCTGAGACCACAGCTGGAGCTCTGTGTCCAGTTCTGGAGCCTCTGTGCCAGGAAGGATCTGGAGGTGCTGGAAGGTGTCCAGAGCAGGGACATGAGGATGGGCAGAGGGCTGGAGCTGCTCTCCTATGGAGACAGACTGAGAGCCTGGAGGGTTTTAAGGCCAGGCTGGATGTGACTCTGGGCAACCTGCTGTAGTGTGAGGTGTCCCTGCTCATGGCCGGGGGGTTGGGACTGGCTGATCCTTGAGGCCCCTTCCCACCCTGACAATTGTGTGGTTCTAGTGGGGTGAAGCAGTTCTCCAGTCTTGTCTTGGCATTCAGGTATCAGCACTTAGGTGAAAGGAACACAGCAGGAGATGCTTTCTGTACAAGAAGTCTGGCCAGCTCCTTTCCACCAAACCTGTGCCTGTATAGCATAAATCAAAGGCTTGTGCTGGGGTCTTCTGAGGACACATAGCCATCATAGCCTCTGGGTTACAAAATGATGCCACAAGCACAGTGCTCTGCACACACATGCTGAGAGGGCTGAGGAGAGCAGCCCAGGTCATTCAGACAGCTCAGCCTGGGAATCGAGGACAATGGCCACTTCATCTCCTTATGGGGAACTGCCACATTCTGCAAAACATCTGGCAGAAAACCAACTCTGGAAGCCATTTCATCCCTCTGTTCTGCCTCCAAACACCAGCAAACAGTTATGGAGACAGAGAGCCTGGTGAAACCTCTCCCAGGGGAAGAGTTTGGCTGAAGGCAGTGGCCACAGTTACTCTTTCCTTTTAGTCTGTCAGCTGTCTGAGGCTTGTTCTCCAGCATCAAAACAAAGCTTATCCCCAAGGGCAGCTGCTTTTCCAAGCTAAACAGCGTTTCAGGGCTCGAGCTCCATGGCCTTAGCACTACCCAGCACAGCTTAGCTTCCAGTGCTCATTAGGATTATGTCAATGGGAAATGTCGAGTGGGTTGAATTTTCCCCTATCAACAAATTAGCATCCAGGAAGCCTCCACTGTACTTCTGCTGCCTTGGGGTTTTTAGAGGTATGAGCTGTTTTTCAGGAGTGGGAAATATAAATTGCTTCTGGTTTCCAAATTCACCCAGCCTCATCTCTTCTCCAAAGTACATTTCCACAGTCCTGCATTATGCACAAAAAACAGTCTGGGAGAGATCTAGGGCAGGACCACAGCTTCCATGGGAAATGTCAGTTCCTGGGAGAAGTATTCTCCACTACATTTTTAATGTTCCTCAAACAAAAATGATTTTAAGTGTGTGCATTTGCTGCTTCTCCTGGGAAATCTACAACCATCCTGTTGGGTTGCTATTAAATCTTCTTTGTTTCATTTCTAATTAAATTCCATAGGAATTTTCAAGGGGGGGGGGGGGGGGAAGGAGAGGCAACAATCCCCCTACAGACTGTGAGAAAAGGCAACACTCCCCCTGCCTTCTAAACAAAGTCAACACTCCCCAACCCTGCGAGAATGTGAGAAACCAACTAACCTATTATTTAAGTTACCTTCTTTGCTATTCTTTCTCTAGCAGCTAATGAAGACCTGCAGCCCTGTGTTCGGAGTGCACTGCAGCTATCCAAGTGAAGCATTGATGCTGCTGCCTTCCCTAAGGCATTACTCGCCTGGCTGTTTGCTTTACCGAGAGCAGTGCCATGCACGTGGCAGACATTGCAGACATTGCCTTCCTCTCTCGCAAGGCTTCCTTCCCGGGAACACTCGGCCCTCCCTGTGAGCAGAGTCCTGGTGGTAATCACCGCTCTGGGTACAATTCTGATGGTAATCGCTGATGCACTTCTTTTTTTCCCTTCCCCCCCCCAATGTTTCCTGTCCCCGAGGGTTTGTTTGACGGCTCTGGTGCTTGTGTACTTGCACCTCCATGATGCGCTGTTAGCTGCTTTATGCTCTATACATTCAGTTTGTATCTGTCACTTTTTATTACTTGAAAAGGTTAAACAAGATCATAAATACTTTTAAAAAAAGTAAATAAATATTGATTTTTATTTATTGCACACACACACACACCCCCCCCGAGGTCTGGCAGCCCTACATTAAGCCTGAAGATAGCTAAAGGAATGCTCTCTGTCGCCAGCATTGGGTCTCGCACAGAGCACCCTCTGAAGCCAAGCAGGAGCTCTCCTAGGCTGGTGCAGCCCATCCTGTGTCGAGCAGGCAGGAAGCTCGCTGTCATTTGTTTCTGTCCCATTGTTCCACTGGGTGAGAGCAACAAATGCTGAAGAGGCACTGGAGAAAATGCATCCCAGGGGCGAGCCGCAGCTCTCCTCAAGCAGCACTGGATCTGCCCTCTCAGATGGAGCAAAGTGAAGCCTCTGTACAGCAGGAACAAAAATTGACCATCAGAGGGATTTGCAAACCTGGGAAAGGGTGGAGTTTGGCAGCAGCTGCATTGCCAGGGGGCCAAGAGTGGTCATGTTGGCGTGACTTTCCTTTCTTAATCTTCTACAACTACCTGAAGGGTGGTTGTGGCCAGGAAGGGGTTGGCCTCTTCTCTCTAGCAACCAGCACCAGAACAAGGGGACACAGTCTCAAGCTGTGCCAGGGGGAAGTTGAGGCTGGAGGTGAGGAGAAAGTTCTTCACCGAGAGTCATTCTCCATTGGGATGTGCTGCCCGGGGAGGTGGTGGAGTCACCGTCCCTGGAGGTGTTCAGGAGGGGATTGGATGTGGCACTCAGTGCCATGGTCTAGTCCTGGGGTCTGTGGTGACAGGTTGGAGTCGATGATCTTTGAGGTCTCTTCCAACCTTGGTGACACTGTGATACTGTGCTCTTCCCTACCTTCTGCCTAAACAAGACGTTGGATCTGCAGATCAGTTCTTAAGGAAAAACTGTGATGATCTTGGGAATACTGATATGAAATCAATACACCAACTTAGAAGGTAAAAAACTATGTGTGCAGATGGATCCTACATCCCCAGGACCAATGATACTTCCACTCTCCAGGCCTTTACCCTCCTCACACAAGGCAGTCCTCAGCCAGCTGAAGAAGTTGCCCAACATTTCATTTTTATAAGGTCTTTTACATCCAGGTAGCTTTGAAGCCTCTCGTGATTTCTTTGTCCTTCACTGCATAAAGGTGGCCAATAAATACATTTCTAGGAAGCAAGCAGTAGTCAAATCTACACAGTTCACAGCTTTCCAATTCTGAACTTCATTTTTGTGAGGACAATTTAAGAGCAGAAATGAAACTTTTCTTCCGCCAGGTGCAGACCTGCTTTGCATTCTTGGGCAAGCTGCACTTCAGGAAACCAATTAAAACATTAATAACTATTGCAGGCTGACATTGGTTTGCATTCTGAGCAGGGAACTCTCCAGGAATGTGGGAGTGCTGCAACACTTCTCCTGGAATGTGAACTCTAACTTTGAAAAAGAGTCCCCACACCCTTAACTGGGCTCCAAGAGCACCGACAGACCTCCTCCCCCTGCCTTGAGCGTGGAGCATTTGTGCTACACACAAACATCCTTCCCCCCAGCCTCTCTCTGCCTAAGCAATATTGTTATCAGTATTAATCTTAACAAATGTGCCTCCCTGCCTGAACAGAGCACAGCTCAACCTTTCTGCTTGTGCAGTGATCTTGGCAAGTGACTTCATAACTCAGGAGAAAAATCTTGCACCTGAAGCCTGACCATATTTGTACTGGCAGCACAGGCTGGATTTCCTTAGAGGAGAGAGGAAGAGCCAGGGGACTAAGGGAGGCCTTAGATGCTGCCTTTGAAAGAGGCAGAAAGTGTGCAGGACCTGTTTGAACTCACTGCAATCTGGCAAATGTATTGGTGGAGGATGGACAATTGCAGCGAAGCTGGGGAGGGGTCTGGAGCACAGCCCTGTGAGGAGAGGCTGAGGGAGCTGGGGTTGCTTAGCCTGGAGAAGAGGAGGCTCAGGGGAGACCTTCTTGCTCTCTGCAACTCCCTGAAGGGAGGCTGTAGCCAGGTGGGGGTTGGTCTCTTCTCCCAGGCAACCAGCACCAGAACAGGGGGACACAGTCTCAGGCTGTGCCAGGGGAGGTTTAGGCCAGGGGTGAGGAGAAAGTTCTTCCCAGAAAGAGAGACTGGCCACTGGGATGTGCTGCCCAGGGAGGTGGTGGAGTCACCATCCCTGGAGGTGTTTAGGAGACTGGATGGGGCATTGGTGCCATGGTTTAGTTGATGAGATGGTGCTGGGTGATAGCTTGGACTCGATGATCTCTTCCAACCTGGTCTCTTCTCTTCTCTTCTCTTCTCTTCTCTTCTCTTCTCTTCTCTTCTCTTCTCTTCTCTTCTCTTCTCTTCTCTTCTCTTTCTCTTCTTCTCTTCTCTTCTCTTCTCTTCTCTTCTCTTCTCTTCTCTTCTCTTCTCTTCTCTTCTCTTCTCTTCTCTTCAAGCCCAGTCTACTTTTTCTTTTCAGTGTAAAAGGGGAGGTGCTGGCAGAACATCACACAGTTTGAAGCAATTCTAACTTTCTCACAGGGTTTTTATCTGTCCCCAGAACAAGAGGCCATGATTTGATACAGGTAAATATGCTACAAACTATATTCAAATGGGACTCCTTTTTCTTGCAGCTGCAGGGACGTGGTTGTGTGGCCACAAAGGATGTGCAAAGAAGTAGGTTGTCAAACATCATTGCATGAGGGAAGAGCAGCATTTCCCTCTGCTTGCCTGTGAGCACTTTCAAAGGCCTAATCTCCAGATGTTATTGTCACTAGGTGGGCATAAAAGTTGCTCTTGCCCAAGAAAGGTAAGAACATATTTTTATATCAGAGATGGTCATTTTCTTTTCTTTGTTACAGGGAATTGCCAGGAGACATCAGCAAGGATCTCTGTCACTGTCCGCTGCAATACAATAGAACCAGAGAACCTTTCAGGCCTGTTTCTCCTCCACCCTTACTCCACATTTTCTCTTTTTGTGTGTTCTTACAGAAACCTCCCCACAGAACTCACTGCCAAGCCAGTGTGGGTGTGAGCAATCCTTTCTCCTTGCAGCTCTCCACATCTCGGCGTGGGAAAGGCTAAGGTTCCGACTGCAGTGCGCAACAACCTCCTGTGTCTGTGTCAACATCTTCCTCAGTAGCAGGCTGGGGTTGGAGCAGCACATTTGATTCCATGACAAGTCACACTATCAGCAGTACCATCACAGAACTGCAGTGTAGTAAGGCAACTTCCTCAGGCCTTTCCCTCTGAATCAAGCAATTTGCATGCCTCACATCCCTGTGTTGAGTTTCCTGGGACCGGAGATGTCTTACAGAGGATCACTCCTGCTCTGCAATTTGCTGTAAGCCCATAATAGCTCAAAAAAAGAACAAACTGGGATTTGCAGAGTAGGAAGTTGCACATTTTCCACACACTGTAAGCACAGTAGGCTAAAAGGGCAAAGTGGGATCTTTCCCCCCTCCCTTTCCTCGCTCCCAGACAGGACCCTAAAAGCAAAACTTTCCATTATGTCCTGAAAGAAAGTACTTGAAGCTGCTCTTCAAGCCCAGTATCAGGAATGTGATTGTGAGGCAGAATTAGCTGAGCATCTTCAAACATGGAAACGGTGAAATGTGTTTCGTGCAGCAGACAAAACAAGCAGTTTCTCTCTTTAAAAAACCCAACCAAATAAACCATCAAGAGGAAAACCAAACCCACAAAAAATACAAACCCACAGAATATTTTTGTCACTCAGGCATTTAATTAGAACTTCAATAATAGATCAGTTGTAATTGAAAATGCAATAAACTACAGTTTGGGATGGCTTTTCCAGGGAAATCTAAATCAGCATGGCTAATGAAATGGCTTCCCTGTTTTGCTTTGTCAGTACACTAAATCCCCTCCACAGCTTTCTATTTGGAAAAACAAATAATCTGCTGGAGCAAATGATCTGCTCTTCCACCCAGGGACCACAAAAGCTATTAAGGCAAATTCCAGTGAACTGCATCAACAGTATTTTAAAATGAACTTTTAACACCTTATAAATGTTATTTTGTTGGGAAAGATGACAACGGTTTCCCTAAATGCCAGAGAGATTTAGAGGGTGGTAAGCTGGAGCCAGGGGTTTTATGAGGTGCATTATCTCCTGGATACTGGTTTGTTGAGGACTTCAGACCCATTATCTCTCGCTAAGCTCACAAGTACCACTAAGAATAACTATGAGCTCATTTGAAGCTGATCTGTAGAGTAACAAAGGCAAAACAATGTATTTTAAACTGTCAAAGGGGCACGAATGAACTAATCCCCTCTGCATGTGCTTGAGGAGCTGAACAAAAGCAGCCAAAGCAGCCCAGGAAGATCAAAACAGGACTTTGCTGCTTCTGATGCAGTGCTGGGCAAAGGCAGGTGCAGAGGTTGTGGTGACTCTCTGCTCAAGGTGAACAGCTGCTCCGGGAAGGTGAACAGCTGCTCCGGGAAGGTGAACAGCTGCTCCGGGGTGATTCTCCCTCGCCATAACTTCTTCACCGTATCAGAGCCGAAGTTCTCCATTGCTGCAGCTGACCTAGAGCAAAAGCATTGTCACAGTGCCTGGGGGTTTGGATGGAGGCAAGGCTGTGCAAGGTGCGGAGGGATCCTGTGGTTTTTCTTGCTTCCTTAAATGTCCACCAATATCACCTCGAAATATCAGAGTACAAAGAGTAAAGATTGGGGACCTCCCTGGCTGGCCAGGACACTCCTTGTCACCCCCCTGAAGGGCACTGCAGACTTGTTGGTTGATGCCTTTGTACTGAAATTATTTGCTGATAAAGCCAAGAGAGATTGGCCCTTGGAATGTGCTGCCCAGGGAGGTGGTGGAGTCCCCATCCCTGGAGGTGTTTAGGAAGAGCCTGGATGAGGCACTTGGTGCCATGGCTGAGTTGATCAGATGGTGTTGGGGGAGAGGCTGGACTCAGTGATCTCGGAGGTCTGTTCCAACCTGTTCAATTCTATGTTGTGCACATGTAGGTGTGCAAAGCCGTGATTTCAAGCTAAGCCCCATCATGAGCCCTGGCATTTTCAGGGCAGCTCTGTCTCTCAAATGACAGATGGCTGGCATGAGGACTGTCTGCTGCTCTTTGGATTGTCATCCTTTACTATTAATCTCACTTGGCTTGAAACAAATGAACAAAAGCCCCACACAGCAGCAGCTGCTTAGTTTAGGTGTTGCAGGTGGGGAACTTGTTTCAAATCAAACTGCTGGGCATCCTGTTCGAGTATTTCCAGCAGAGAATATAATTTTCTGCATTGGTAGGAAAGAAAGATTTTCTAAAATGCCTTTAGAACAAACCAAAGGGAAGCAGAATTCCAGAGGGAGCCTCAGAGGCACAGCTCTGCGAGTGAGCAGCTCCCAGGAGGTCATTGCTCAGGGAGCGTGCCTGGTGTGATGCTTCAAGGAAGCTTTGTGGAAAGAGAGAGACTCCTTGGCTTGGAGCACCCAAACCTCCCATCTCTAGCAGACTGGCAGCTTGTTTCAGCAGCGTCTGACGGCTTCAGGTTAAACTCAGAGTCCTGGTTCTGGGGGCTTTTTTGTTTCATAATTCAAGTGACAATTTCAGGTAGTAATAGTGCTGTTGGTTTGCATTAATACTGTAGAAAGGTCTAGAAGGGCCGAAGGTAAGAGACACCTCTAGAGCTTAGGCAGGAGGTGTTGGTTATGGGGTGTAGCACCTGGAAAGGGCAACTTCAGCCTAGTCCCTGACCACCAAGACTGAAAATGAAACTAAAATGACTGTTGGATACCAAAATCCCCAATGCTAAGGTCCCTGTTACTCATTGGCTTGCTAATGGGGATGGAGGGCAGTGGTGTGAACAATCTTTTCCCTCTTTTCTTATTCTGCTGCTTCTGCTTGTAACTTTCCTCTCTTTCTCTCCCCTGGCCTTGCCAGGGGATCGCCATTTTGACTACTGTGTGAGGTACCGGGGTGGGGGAGGAGGTGAATGGATCCCCTGGATCCCTCCAGGGGGGTCTGAGGAGTTTCTGTCTTGTTTCTAAACGGTAAATGTCTCTATACTGTACTTCTATTGTATATTTTGCACATACTCATTGCAGTTCATAGCTCTAGGTTGTAGTTTGCTTGCAAGTAGAGCTTCATTTGCTTCCATCCCAAACTGGGAGTAGTTCTCCAAATTAGCTTGGGGGTAATTTCAACCCACCACGTGGGGCAACTGGAAATGTATACATATCTATGCATAGCCAGGCAGCAGCTTTCTTTTCAGCAGCACATAGCTTGTCTGTAAAAAGGAAAGGTGGTTAGCAGTGAAACAGACACAAGGCTGTTACTGACTTTTATTTTATACTTTGATGTCTTCTAGCACTGTAGAATCATCTCACTTTCCAGTCATGACTTTAACCTCACAGCAGAAAGGGAAGGATAGGAAGCATTAGTGTTACAGAATGTAATCCAGCCAGCACAGAGACTGCAGGAAGGGACTTTGGGCCTCCGTTTGTACAAGGACTGCCTACGTAGCTTCGAAACGCTACCTGGAAATGCTGACCTGAAACTTACACAAACGGTATGACCCAGAGAGGAAAAGTCAGCCCAGATCTTACCTGGCTTCAGAGCTAACAAGTCCTCAGTTCTTTTTCTCTGGGGCTTTCCTATGGTCAGACGTTGATGGTTTGTTTGGTTGGTTTGTTGCTTTTTAAAGCTCAGAATTTAATACAATTTGGAGAAGCGATGGGAAGCTAAAGGGCCACAGCAACTGTGTGTCCACTGCTTGTGCAAGCTGCAGACCAGGCTGCTGACTAAGCCAAGGCTCAGAGGGCCATCAGGAAGTTTTTGTAACTGGTGGGGCTGATTTTATGGACACTCTGAATTTCCGCTCTCCCCCTGGACGCGCACACTTGCATTCGCTCGTCTCTGCCACCCTACACATCTCTGCTGTGCCCTGGTGATGGATGAGCAGAAAAGAACAATCTGCTGTTTTCTTGACAGGCTCTGCCCATTTCGTCTACTGCTGACACTCTGCTTCTGAAAGTTACCAGGAGAGTGCTGTTAAACCCAAACTTTAATTGAGCCACTCAGCTTATTCTCATTCTGATCGGATCAGGTTTCATTCGTCTGTGACATGCTGCCAGCTTACAGTCCTTGTAATAAGAACTTACAACAAAAGGTGGACCGGTGTGAAGATAAAAGCCAAGATGAAAAAGCTTATTGCTTGAAATGAATTCAACATGGGACTGATAGCTGTTAGCAAGATAAGCAGCTGAGATTGCTCAGTGACAGCAATCTCTTATTTATTTACAGTGAAATCCTGCTTGTCTGAGGTCTCGGAGCACAGCTTAAACCAAATTAAGCAGAAGGACTTGTGGCACAGATCTGATCGCCAAGATGCCTCTGCATATTTCAAAGTGTGACTGCTAAACATCTCATCTTCCCTGCACAGGTGGGAAAGAAGAGGCCAAAGCCCAGGCTGGTGGGTCCCAGAAGCCCCTGCTGCCCAAGGCTATGCAGCCAGCACGCCACACAGTCAGTTTTCAAGCTGAGAGGTGTGTGGATGAATCCTGGCTACAGGCACGCCAGTAGCACTACACAACAAACACAGAAAGGCTAAATAAAAGGATACTTCATTCAAATGAAATTGCAAGGGAAACCTTGTACATGGACCATAAATATCTGTGCCTCACTGCAGCTTATCAAGCTCTGTTAAGACAGTGCCCTGTAAATCTTTGTGCTGTTTTATTTCTCCTCCAGGTGGCCACCTGTTTGAAGTCTCTCAGCCTGCATCTTCCCCTCTGATGTCGTATTTCTGCCTTTCTCTCTGTGATTCAAGCCACCTTTGCTGCCTTTTGGGCACCTAAATGCAATGCTACAATGAAGAGTTCATCTTTAGCATTTCTATTAAAATGCAGTGTCTGAGGGGTTCTGTCTCTCTGGAAAATCCCTGTGTCGCTCAGTGCTGACAAATGGCTGTGGCTCAGGAATCAGCTCGTAAAGCCTGAGTGAAAGCCAGCATCAGGCTGTTCTGTGAATGTCTAGGGCTGCCTTCAAGCAGATAAACTGAAAACAATGGCCTTTATAAATCAAAATCTGGATGGAAGAGTGGTGTTCACAAAGGGGGCTTTGCCACCTCCCAGGAGGGCTGCGGCTGCAGCACACATTCTGTGCCTGCGTGCAAGAGCTGCTTGCACCTGCGCTGGAGCGGTGCCTGCAGAGGGCTCTGTGGTAGGCTGGTGGTGTCACAATGGAGTGCCTCAAAACACCACCCCCCACGGCAATGTGCTACAGGTGACCTGAGACAAGCCACGGCTGTCTCCTTTATCTTGAGACTAGGCAGTGTCTAGCTTGGTATCAGACAATGCTGTATCAACCAGCATTGGTTTGGTCTTGCATGAACACAATATTCCTTATTCTTTTCAACCCTTCAGCTCTTTTCTCTCTCGTACTATTTCACCATTCCTGTCTGTGGTGAGTTTCCTACAGCTAAATCTTCAAGTGGCAAGAACATAATAGTCCAAGGTGGTGATTTCTCTATGAAAAGCAGTGGAATTAATTGAATATACTGCTCAATGCAGCACTGAAAGCATGCTGCCCTTCATTTCTTGAAAGAACTGAGAATGGACCACTAGATGGATAAGGAACTGGCTTGATGGCTGCACCCAAAGAGTGGCTGTCAAGGGGTCCATGTCCCAGTGGAGGCCAGGGACAAGCGGAGTCCCTCAGGGATCAGTCCTGGGACCAGTCTTGTTCAACATCTCTGTGGGTGCCATGGACAGTGGCATTGAGTGCAGCCTCAGCAAGGTTGCTGATGACACCAAGCTGTGTGGTGCAGCAGACAGCTGGAGGGAAGGGATCCATCCAGAGGGACCTGGACAGGCTGGAGAGGTGGGCACAGGCCAACCTCAGGAGCTTCAACAAGACCAAGGGCAGGGTCCTGCATCTGGGTCGAGGCAATCCCAGGCACAAATCCAGGCTGGGCAGGGACTGGCTGGGGAGCAGCCCAGAGGAGAGAGCCTTGGGGGTGCTGGGGGAGGAGAAGCTCCCCAGGAGCTCTCAATGTGCACTTGCAGCCTGGAAAGCCAATCAGAGCCTGGGCTGCATCAGGAGAAGTGTGGCCAGCAGGGCAAGGGAGGGGATTCTCCCCCTCTGCTCAGCTCTGGTGAGACCCCACCTGGAGTACTGCCTCCAGTTCTGGAGCCCCTATTCCAAGAGGGATCTGGAGGTGCTGGAAGGTGTCCAGAGCAGGGCCATGAGGCTGAGCAGAGGGCTGGAGCACCTCTCCTGTGAGGACAGACTGAAGGAGTTGGGGCTGTTCAGTCTGGAGAAGAGAAGGCTCCGAGGTGACCTCATTGTGGCCTTCCAGTATCTGCAGGGGGCTACAAGAAGGCTGGGGAGGGACTGCTCAGGATCTCAGGTAGTGATAGGACTAGGGGGAATGGGATGAAGCTGGAGGTGGGGAGATTCAGGCTGGACATGAGGAGGTCCCTTGTGGTCCCTTCCAACCCTGACTGATACTATGATACTAAGCTCCAAAAGCAACACCCAGTGACAGCAGAATCGCTGCACAAAAGTTAGGAACTGCTTTGAGAACCTAATTAGCAATGGCCAAGTCAGATCCTGGCCCTGTACAACTTCTGCGAACAATCTGGTCCCAACTTCTGCAAAGTGTGAAATGCTTTTGGAAGCACAACTTTAGCACTTTCACAGCTCCTTCCCTCGAGACTTCTGCAAAGAAATCTGGCTTACAAAGGGAGAACAGCATCTGTATTGAGAGGAGAAGAAACAGTCTGCACAATTCACCTTTAAAACACAGCAGAAAGTCTCTGCCTCTCTGTCCCGGTTTGACAACACGAACAGAGATTTGCTCTCGTGTGCAGGAAGCAGCAGGCTGCCCTCTCCTCTTCACTCTTAGGGCTGTGTAGGTGAAGGACTCCTTCATGGCAGTCAAACAGCACTGAGGGATTCAGAGACTTGAGGTTCAAATCCATCTACAGGCCCGGGATGTAGTGTGTTCCTCTTACACTGCTTTGACGTTGGGTCATGCACAGCAGCAGCAGATAAAGGTGTTTTTATCTAGTCTGACTCCTCAACACTTGACCTTTCAGGTTTGCAGAAACAGGAATCCAAGTCAGGCTACTAAGGGGATCAAATAGAGATGTAGGGATAGACATTATACACATTGAAACTTAAGAGAGAAAAGAGAATGTTGAGAGATGGCAGAGATTCTGCAGAGCCACTTGAGTGTGTGAGCCAGAAAGAGAGGAGCAGAGGTGCTAGGATTTTGTTCCATGGCTTGGAAATATTATCATCTAATACTCAGATGTCTGATAGCATTTTCCAACCTTTCTGCACCAAGCTGCACTCTGCCACGTAGTCACATGAGAGCAGATCATACTAATCAAGCAAGCAAAAGGTTACTGCAAAAAGTAAAGGAATAATCCTGGGTCGCAGCAGAGAAGCAGAGCCAGCAGGGCCAGGGAGGGGATTCTGCCCCTCTGCTCCACTCTGCTGAGACCACAGCTGCAGCTCTGGGTCCAGCTCTGGAGCCTCTGTGCCAGGAAGGATCTGGAGGTGCTGGAAGGTGTCCAGAGAAGGGCCAGGAGGAGGAGCAGAGGGCTGGAGTTGTTCTGCTATGAGGACAGACTGAGAGAGTTGGGGCTGTTCAATCTGGAGAAGAAAAGGCTCCAAGGAGACCTCATTGTGGCCTTCCAGTATCTGAAGGGGGCTCCAGGAAAGCTGGGGAGGGACTTCTGAGGGTGTCAGGGAGGGATAGGACTGGGGGGGATGGAGCAAAACTAGAAATGGGGAGATTCAGATTGGATGTTAGGAAGAAGTTGTTCCCCAGGAGGGTGGTGAGAGCCTGGCACAGGCTGCCCAGGGAGGTGGTGGAAGCCTCCTGCCTGGAGGTGTTTGCAGCCAGGCTGGAGGTGGCTGTGAGCAGCCTGCTGCAGTGTGAGGTGTCCCTGCCCATGGCAGGGGGTTGGGACTGGTTGATCCTTGAGGCCCCTTCCAACCCTGACAATTCTATGATACTTTTGCTGCTGGTAGTGGATCTTAACTTCACCAAGAAGGAGTCAGGTTTGGAAGTAGAAAAAGCTTTGAAAGATCAGTACAGATAAAGAGGGAATGCAATAATTGGCTGGGGAAATTATGAAGTCTTCATCTTTGGACCTGGTTTAGGATACCTCAGGCAATCATTTGTCAAGAACAGTTCCTGACAGGCGGAGCACCTAGCACAATCTGGCTCTGCCCTGGAGGAGGAGGAAAGTCAAGATGATGCTCCAGGCTCCTTCAGTTGTTCTTTTTCTACCGCTCTTCCTCAGAGAGCAGATAAAGAAGAGTGTAGCTGCTGGCTGTTTGTGACATGGGTACCTGCAGCCCCCAGGATGCCCAGCTGCCCTGGGGCAGGACTACGTGGCTAGTGCTGCCATGCCAGCACTTTTTCTATCACCCCTGGGGCCAGCTGGCATTTGCAAATCAGCATATTGCTAAAAAGATGCAAATCAGCCTTGCCTTTGACTTCAAGAGAAGCCAAACTGCATGTGTAGATCCAGGCACCGAAGCTGGCAGCTGATCTCCCAAGGCTCCCTCTGTAGCCAGCACTCCAGAGGCACCTTCAGGAAGCCATGGAGAGCATGAGACTAATTTATGTGCTCTGAAGGGTAGCCAAAGAACTGAACAGGTTAAGCACATTGAAGTGGAATCCAGCAGCCAGACAATGTCAATCCTCTCACAAAATCACAGAGCTACTGAGGCTGGAAAAGACCTCTGAGATCATCATGTCTGGCCTATGACCTAACACCAAACCCTCCCTGCCTTTGCAATGCTTAAATTACCAAGCAAGTGGCTCTCATAAACAGCCAATATTTAAAGGGAGGAGATGAAAATGTACTGTGGAAAAAATAGCAAGAAATTATTACCAGAGTTTATAGATTTTGCTGCAATGTCTCCTCCCATTCTGTGCAATAAATACCAGGACAAAGTAATTGTTCTCCCTAACAACATTCTGTGAAAGAACCTCCAGGATGTTAGCTATGTAAATATCTAGCAATGAGTACAAGAAAGCAACCTACTTGTTTTGGCTCCCACTCTGGCTGGTAGTAAAAATAAGATAGTGTTAAATAAATATCTTTCAGCACCTTTTAGAAGTGTTTTATAGGGAGAATAAAGTAAACAAACTCAGTCTAATTTCTTTCAAGGATCTTGAGATGTTGAGTCCTACTTTTTGAGATACAGAGTTAGGAAAATAACATAAAGAAGAGAGAGTGAGGCTTGTTTAGCCTTCGCCTTCCTCACATGCACCCATTGCATCTGCCCTAGCAGCAAGAGCTCTTTCTGCCCTAACATTCAGGATTCTTATCTTGCAAGGCCTAACTCCATGACACTGAAGGAATGTTGGTGAGTGACAGAACAACATTTTCTTCCTATTATCCACTAAAACAATTGCTCAGGAGACTGCCAGGTGGCATGCTACAGATGGAGGAATTGTGCAAAGAGTCACCACGAGGTTGTGGCTGAGCAGCACAGGAAAGGACCCAGGACTGTGCTGCCTGTTTGCCTGTTTTTCACAGGATCAATATATCATCATTTGATCCAGCTCTACAGTGGTTATTCATATTTGCTCTCACTGGATAGCACATTTCATCGAAACATTTATCCAGCACAGCCTCATTAAGCTCCTGGGTAACTCAGCCTCCCACTAAGTGGCAGAGCTTAATGGAAAGGGAAAATGTTTGCTGTGCACAAATCATGAGAAAGTGCACACAAGTCCCAGGGACCACGTTTGGGACTGTGACATTCAGGAGTACCACCTACAGACATGAGACCCTTTTGACCTATTCAGTCATGAGATATGTGCCACAGCGATGCCATCGTTGGCTCAATCAGCCTAAACAGCAATCTTTATTCTTTCATAAATACTCCTTTAGATGCCCAGTTCATACGGATGTAAAAAGATTTCAGCCTGAAGTATGAAATGCAGTAGTAAAACCTCCATGTTGGTGTTTGGTCACTGAGGCTCTGTCATCTTTCTCACAGTGCCAAAAGCACCTTCCAGGGGAATTCCCTCTGGCGGCTGCCCTGTGCTGAGGGGACGCAGAGTCACTTCCAGAGATGCCAGAACACAAAGTGCTGAACACTGAGGTGTTTGTGGCACCCTGCTGCTCTGCCCTGCTGAGACCACACCTGAAGTATTGCTTCCAGTTCTGGGCTCCCCAGTTCAGGGGGGATCTGCTGGAGAGAGTCCAAGGGAGGGCTACAAGGATGCTGGAGGGACTGCAGCACTGCCTGGGGAGGAGAGGCTGAGAGCCCTGGGGATGTCCAATCTGGAGAGAAGACTGAGAGGGATCTGATCAATGTCTATCAATAGCTGAGGGGTGGATGTCAGGAAGGGACAGGGACAGGGACAACCTCTGCTCACTTGTGCCCTGGGATAGGACAAGAGGCAATGGATGGAAACTCCAGCACAGGAAGTTCCACCTCAACACGAGGAGGAACTTCTTGACTGTGAGGGTGCCAGAGCCCTGGAGCAGGCTGCCCAGGGAGGTTGTGGAGTCTCCTGCTCTGGAGCCTTTCCATCCCTGTCTGGATGTGTTCCTGTGTGACCTGTGCTGGATTCTATGCTCCTGCTCTGGCAGGAGGCTTGGGCTGGGAGATCTTTGGAGGTCCCTTCCAGCCACTAACATCCTGGAATCTGTTATCCTGTGACTTCCTCACCTCAAGACCTCTCACAAAGAGGATCTCTCATAAAAGGTCTCTCTTCTGTGTTGCTGATGGGAGTGTTCAACACTGTCCATGCCAGTGCCCTGCAGAGTTAAGGAGGCTAACTTGCAGAGCTTAGGTATTGCTGGAGGAGCTGGTGCTGAATAAATGGCTAAATGGGAAACAAAAATAAATGAAAGAAGTGTGACTAAACCCCCAAACAACAGCAGAGCACAAATGCATTCTCCCACAAGCCCCAGCTCGTGGAGCTTGGCTCAGTTTCAAGGCACTGTGAAAAGATTTAATTTTATCACAAAAGCCATTTTTGCCCATTTATTTCTTCTGGCAGCAGGGCCTCCTCCAGAAGCTGGATGGCAGGATAATGGGAAGTTAATCAACAGAGCAGTGCACTGCTTGCACTCCTTCCAGATGTTTTCTTCACAGTGCCAGACACAACGCTTCCTAAAGAGAAAGCTGCAAAGGGTACAGATGTTAGCATCTCTTAGCAGACAAGATGTGCTCCTCAGGAAACTGTGTGCACCCCTCTGTGGCTGGGAGGAAACAGCTTCCATGATGCCTGTTCTGGCTGGAATGGGATACAGCTCACTAGACATTTAACTGAAGGGGGAGAAAAAGCTGTGAAGGACTTCAAAGAGACCAGATGCAGAACAGATTGGGGTGTGTGGCTTTCACGGCAGAGGACAACTTCTCTCCTGCCTGCTTCTTGCTGCCATCCGCAGCACCCAGCCAGTGCAGTCAGTGCTGCTGCCTGCTGCACTGCTCCCAGGAGCTGTTTGAGTCATAGCAGGCTGGGCAGGAGCAGTGCTAATAAGCCCTCTGTAAAGTCCCACATCTGAACTGACAGCGTGCTTGAAGCTGTACAGGCTCTGGGTGTGAAACTGTAAATGGTGTTTGCTACTAAATGATGGGGGGGAAGAAAAGAGCTATACAGGGACATTCAAACCTTTAGTAATGAATTGAAGAGCCTGGGGCTAAGTTACCACAAAAACTAGTGAAAAACAAAAGCAAGAGTCAGCTGAGTGCCCTGACTCTCTGCAGGCCATGTAACCCATCTTCTGCTCAGAAATTAGGCCATGAGAAGTTGCTCTGTTTCCAAGTGGTTTAGCTGACATTCGCACAGGGATATGGAAACTGCAGCTGTATTAAACTCTGAGCACCGAAGTTACTGCAAAAGTCCTGTCCTTATCTTTCTGGGTGGTTGGCATAATGTTTCTTGAGGTAAATATGTAGGGTAAGTAAAACCACTTTAAGAAGAGTTTGAAAGAGTTTTTGTCCTTCCAGAGCTTGCTTCTCCTGAAATCTTAGAATCAACCATAGGACAGCCTGGGCAACGAAGGACCTGCAGAGGTGCTCCAGTCTGACCCCTCCTCAGTCAGCAGGGGCATCCCCAGCTAGATCAGGCTGCCCAGAGCCCTGTCCAGCCTCACCTGGAACATCTCCAGGGATGGAGCCTCAGCCACCTCCCTGGGCAACCTGTTCCAATGTTCCAGCAGCCTCCTGATGCAGAGCTTGTTCCTCACATCCAATCTAAATCTGCTCTGCTCTAGTTTGAAGCCGCTGTCCCTGGTCCTGTCCCTGCAGGCCTTTGCAAACAGCCTCTCTGCAGCCTTCTTGCTGTCCCCTTCAGGTCCTGCCAGGCTGCTGTTAGGTCTCCCTGGAGCCTTCTCTTCTCCAGGCTGAACGCCCCCAGCTCCCTCAGCCTGTCCTCGTAGCAGAGCTGCTCCAACCCCCTGAGCATTTTTGTGTCCCTCCTCTGGACCCCCTCCATCAGCTCCATGTCCTTCCTATATTGAGGGCTCCAGACCTGGAGGCAGTACTCCACGTGAGGTCTCAGCAGAGCAAAGTGTCAGAATCCCCTCTCTGGCTCTGCTGGCAGTGCTGCTTTGGCTGCAGCCCAGGACCTTCTGTGCTGCAAGCTCACACTGTGCGTTCATGCCCAGCTCCTCATCCATCAGCACCCCTAGGTCCTTTTCCTCAGGGCTGCTTTGTGTCCCCTTCTCCCCCAGTCTGTATTGGTAGTGAGGATTGTTCCAGCCCAGGTGCAGAACCCTGCACTTGCTCTTGCTGAACCTCGTGCCCAACTCTAAGCCAGGTACCTATTTTCTCACATGAAACCCTGAAATATCCTACATTTGCCACATTCCCATTTCATTGAGGCTTTTCTGCACGGGCCCAGGATGTTTGATTAACCTCAGACCTGATAGTTTTATTTCATTCAAGAGTACAGAAGTCATCATTCTCCAGGGGAGGCAGCATTTCTGCTTCAGAGCTCAGTTAGCCGACTCCTCTAACAGGGATCTATTTCTGCTGAATATATCCTTTATGCCTGTGTTACTTCTCAGGGAACTTACAGATAGGAACAGTTTATTGCACAAGGAATATTGGCCCTAAACCTTAATGGCTTGTGTAGCAGATAAAACACTCAGAACACTGAGATCTGAATGAGTAAAAGATCACAGAGTCACAGAACTGTCAGGGCTGGAAGGGACCTCAAGGCTCAGCCAGCTCCAACCCCCCTGCCATGGGCAGGGACACCTCACACTGCAGCAGGTTGCTCACAGCCACATCCAGCCTGGACTTACAAACCTCCAGGGATGAGGCTTCCAGCACCTCCCTGGGCAGCCTGTTCCATGCCTACTCAGGCTGAAGTACTGCTTGTGGAAAGGGGCTCACAGATTTCTGTGCTGTTCTCCACTCCATCCTCTCCACCCAGCCAATTTCTGATCTGTGTACAATATTGAAATACCCTGCTTCAGGCAGCTTCTTTTCTTACAAGGGTTTCTGCCTCTCCTACAAAAGCAGTACTGGCAAAACCCAAAGAAGTTATGCAAAACATCTCCTGTGCTATAATTAACTTACAAACGAGTTTCTGTCCATTAGTGTTGTACCTACAACTGTAAATGCAACTGCAATGAAACAACTGCTGGGATGTATGCTGTAGTGATTATATGAAAAGCAATTATCTACAATTAAACTCATTGCACATTCCTTTTCCAGGTGAGAGCTTACCCAGCGTTCAGTGCTTGCAGCTTTGGAAAGCTTCCTTGGATTTTCAGAACAAAGGAAAGCCAGCATGCTGCCATCAGCAGCTCCCAAGCCCTTGACTGAGTGCAAACAGCAGTTTGTCTTTTTCTAACATTTTATGTCCATGCATGCAGCTCCAAAATGGTTTCACAGGATCACAGGATGTTAGAGACAGGAGAGGACCTCCAGAGATCATCCAGTCCAAGCCCCTGCCAGAGCAGCAGCACCCAGGGGAGTCCACACAGGAATGCATCCAGCTGGGGTTGGAAAGGCTCCAGAGAAGGAGACTCCACAGCCTCTCTGGGCAGCCTGCTCCAGGGCTCTGCCACCCTCACTCCAAAGAAGTTTCTCCTCATGCTGAGCTGAAACCTGCTCTGTTCAAGTTTGTCTCCATTGCTCCTTGGCTTATTGCTGTGCACCACCTTGAGAAGAGAAGGCTGAGAGGGGCTGGGAATGGAATTACCAGAGGAGAAGGTGCAGAGGCAGTAGAGCAAACCATGGTTCATTAACAAGCGTCAGTGTGATGAGAAGCTCGACAGAAAATGAGTGTGTGCTCAATGCCTATCAATATCTGAGGGGTGGGGGTCCAGTGGAAGGGGCCAAGCTCTCCCGGGTGGTGTGCAGGGAAAACTTACATTACCTGAAAATGTTTGACTCTAAAATCAAGAGCTTGGGAAGAAAGGAACAACTCCTCACCCAGTACCATACATGGCAGAGGTGCTGAGAGGGTCAACATGACACAGGACTCGGGGATGTGCAGGAGCTTTTAGGTCAGCACAGCTCCAGAACAAGAAGAAGGAGCTAGGTGGAGGCAAATCATGCTGCTGTGGTGGGACTGCTTTCAGGACCTGGCACAGCCTGCTGCTCACTCAAAAGGGAGTTTAGCAGGCATTACACTCTGGTCTCCTGCCCTGTGCCAAGGTGTGCTCAGGCTTCCAGAGAGCTACAGCACGAATCTCAGGGCTGCAAGAGGCACCCAGGAGGCTAACAGCCACAGCAGAAGCTATCCTCTTCCCTTCACATGTTACCTGCTGAGACAGCAAGCGGTGAAGACTGACAACTGCGGCAGAAGTGGATTAAAATAGAAGAAGAAATTCATCAAGCTACCACTCCTGGTAGCTTGTCTGTTTGACCCTGCTACTAGCAGTCACCCACAGAAATTGTTTGTGTTCAGCTGGGTTCTGCTCCAGCCAAGCTCACAGAGCTATAGCATTCCCTAGGCCAAGCTGCCAGTCAGCATTAGAAGTGCCACAGTTTAAATGTAGAATGAAGACACAAATGTAGCTCACAAACCTCACCCTCCTGCAGCCAGATGAGGCCTTGGTTTGCAGCATTTTCAGGAAGCATAGGTGAGAACAGCTGGAACACAGTCAAATGGGTTCATTTAAGTCTGGGTAACCTTAAACCTTCAGTGGCTCTGCCTTCAGCTGAGGGGCATCTGGGGAATTATTTGAGTTCTTCTTTAAACTTACATCCTCACCAATACTGCATTGATGAGAGAGGTGCAGGGTCTGCAGCCTTCAGAGAACCTGGCACGTCTTTTGTGCCATGAAGACACAGCCTAAAAGAGAAATTACTCAGCAGCTTGGCACCTGGCAAATTGAAATGAAAGAATAAGAGGAAAGTAAAAGGTGAAAAGAGATGCAGACATGCAACAGTGAAAGATCTGCCATCAGAGTGTCAACCTCACCCCACTGTGCTGCGGTTTTGCCCTCCTCCAGACCTGCCATCACTTCCTTGTCCAGAATGAGACTCCAGTGGGAGCTGCAGTAGGCTCGACAAAGCTCTGCTGTGCTCCACAAATGGCACTTAGAGGTGATCTTTAGCTTCACCCCTTCTTTCTGCAGGGGGACCTTTCCATTTCTGAGGGGCTGCTCAAAAGTGGAAGTAGTCTGCAGGACAAAGTCTCCACCACCCGGCCGTAGAGCTGTGGCCCTCTGCCATTAAAGCGTTTGTCACAGGCTCTCTTGCAAAGCCCAGAGGGAAAACTTCGAGGAGGAGCCTCCCTTTCATGCCACTGACTGCAAAATCGCAGGAGCTCAGTCCATGGTTTATTACAACAGCTTCATGGCCTCCTGCTTACCAGAGCTGCATTTCTTTCCAATTCATGCTCTTCTGTGACACATTTTTATCCAGCAGCTCGGTCGTAGTGGTGCCAGGAGACATTTGCTCTGTGTTGTGGGGCTAGGATCTGCACACACCCCTGCCCAGCAACTGGAGGTTCACTGCCTGCAAGCATTGTGCTTTCAGAAGCACATTGTGAGCTGCTGTGTATCTGCATTGGATTGTGCCTGGATTAAGTGACACGAGGCTGTCCCTAACACCGGCTGGGATCAAGCTGGCAGATGTTCTGTCTCTTCTCATAGGTGTGGAAATGCTGTGACAGCTCATATAAGGCATCGTGAATGGGGGAACATTCATCTACTGCACTGGTTAAAAAGGCCAAGTGAGGGTGCAGGTGGAAGGTTTCCAAAAGTGAATGTTGGTTTTGCCTCTGGATTCAGGGGCCGTTGGGTGAGGAAGGCAGGCAGGAACCCTGCTGCCATATAGCAAGGAGATTCCAGAAATGCAAAGAATCTCAGAAGACTTCCCAGAAGTCCTTTATTGCTGCATTGTAGGATCCCCAGCAGCACAGAGTCCCAGAATCCCACTTTCAGCACAAGTCCCAGAGGCCCTTAAGAGACGAAGCAGCTAACAGAAGTCCCAGGCACATCCCTTGCAGCATCCCTACACCGAAGCCCTAGCCAGAAGTAGCAGAAGTCCCTAGCAGGCCTGCCCCCCAATCTGCCTTATAGCCCAGAGTGGCTGGTTTTTACACTCTGTTATCAATCCTTTAATCAGTAAATTCCAGCCACATCTATAAGCTAAAATCTCTTCCCAGTGAGAGGTAGCAGCATGTCAAGGAGGTGGGTCCTGCAGCATGTTCCCATCCAGGGGTGCCAAGGTGAGGCTGTTGCTCTTGGCACCCATGGAATGTGATTGCTTTCCTTTAGGCAGCCAAGGAATCCTGCACTCTGCACGCAGCCAGCAGCTGCCCTCAGAGCAGTGGCTGCAGCAAAGGTGAGTTGGGAGCTCACAGGTGCTGTGATCACAGAATCAGAGAACATGAGAGGCCGGTATTGACAGCGGCTGATCTTGTCCATGTCTTGTGGCACTCTGGGTGCAGGTGTGTTCCGGCTGCAGGGCCACAAACAAGTTCCAGATGAGGAGAGTTTAAATCCATCACCAAGAGCAGCTTAGTTTCCAAGATTTCACAGCAAATTAGAACTCATCGTGGCAGGAAGAAGCATTCCTTAGAGAATGGTCGTTGTGATGATTCCTGTTGCTGGCTATTAGGAACAGCAGTTGTGCAAGTGCCAACATGCAATGAATCTCTCTTGTTAAACACACACTTGAGACTTCCTAAAGACTGTGCTAATAGTGCTAAGACAATTTGCTCTGTATATGATTATATAAAGAAGGTCTCCTTTGCACAGGCTCTCTCCCTGATCAATGACTCCAAACAGTTATGTGCTATGCTGTCAGAGACATTTTTGTTTCATATTAATTGTGGCTTTGATATTCACACCACAGTGCGGCAGTTGGAGCTAGTCCCTAGCTTAGACACAGAGACTTTGAGTAAAAGAGAAATGATGTTAGGGATTGGACCCAGCATGACAACAACAGAGGGCTTAATATCATCCCATTGGTGTCTTGAAAACCTTGCATTTCATACCACAGATAGCTCTTGCTCTTTCTCTTCCCTGTCACTTCTGCTTGCAATTCCTCTCTTTCTCTCCATGGCCTTGCCAGGACAATCTGTGTTTGTCTACTGTGTGAGGTACTGGGGAGAAGGGAGTTGGGGCAGAGGCAGCAGGTTTGGCTGTGTACAGCCACCTGTGGTGGCAGAGGAGGCAAAGTATTCTCTCCCTGGGCTGCCCAGGGGAGCACTTCTGGTTGTGGAGCTGTAAATGTCTGCAAATATATGCTGGTGTGGTTTATCACAGAATCATTCAGGTTGTAAGAGAGCCTCAGGATCACCAAGGCCAACCCAGAGCCCTGCTCTGCAAGGCTCAGCCCTAAACCACAGCCCCAAGCACCACAGCCAAAGCACCTGCAAACACAGCCAGGCTTGGGGACTCCACCACCTCCCTGGGCAGCACATTCCAAGCCCTCACCACTCTTGCCATGGAAAAGGTTTCCTCATGTCCAGTCTAAACCTACCCAGTTGGGCCATTGGGGCCCATTGGGGCCATTCCCTCTTGCCACCCAACATAATTTCTTAGTTAGCTCACTTTTTGTAGATATAGCTTCATTTTGCTTCCAAATCTCTCTGCCAGCCTCTCACCACCCTCATGGGGAAGAACTTCTTCCTAACATCCAATCTCAATCTCCCCACTTCTAGTTCTGCTCCATTCCCCCCAGGCCTATCCCTCCCTGACACCCTCAAAAGTCCCTCCCCAGCTTTCTTGTAGCCCCCTTCAGATACTGGAAGGCCACCAGAAGGTCTCCTCAGAGCCTTCTCTTCTCCAGACTGCACAACCCCAACTCCCCAACTCCCTCAGTCTGTCCTCCAGCCCTCTGCTCTTCCTTGTGCCTCTTCTCTGAACACCTTCCAGCACCTCCAGATCCTTCCTGTACTAGAGGCTCCAGACCTAGATGCAGTGTGCCAGGTACTCCCTTACTGCTGTAATTCTCTTTCAGAGAAGGCAGTTTCATAGGAAGATGAAATATCTTGGTAGTTGGTTGATCCTGTTAGAAAAACAGATCACTTTTTAGGCTCAGGGTTCCACTACCAGCTCAGAAATACAGAGTTAAATACATGTTCTAATTATTGTTACTTTCAGTCTGGCTGCTATTGATTTCATGCCAGATGGTCACAACCAAAATACCTTTCCTCTAGGCATAATGGCTGTAACAGCAGCACAGACACAAAGCAAGGACAATACTTAGTTTTGCTGTTTCTGGATGGCTTATGTGGCTCAAAAAAAACTTGTCAGTACCAATAAATCCATAAGTACTGTCAGTGAAATGTCATGCATTAGGTCATAGAAATCTAATTTAAACTGTAATGTTACACCTCTTAAATCTACTGACTCCTTTAAAATGCTGTCATGATGCCAGTGTGGCAGGAAAAACAAGAGCAGACAGCAATGAGTGCATCCTGCGACTTCAGCAGATGAGTGTTCTCTCTTGTTGTCTTGGGTCTGGCTGAGCCCAGGGCCAAGCCACCACACAGTGACTCCCCTGGACTTTCACAGACACTTTGGTGGTGAGAGTATCAAAGGCTAAGTGTAACTATGGTGTCCTACTTGCACTGGAAGAGTTTGACTCGGGTGCTGTAAACAGTGCTCTAAGAATAGCAGCAGCATGGCATGGAAACAGACATCTCTTTAAGTAGCTTCACAAAGCTACAGCTCCTAGAGGTAATTGCTTTCATCTGTTGTTTGTCCCCCAACCAACAGAGGTTCTGAGTCTTTGTTTGAAGGAAGCATTGCACAAAGACTCAGTGAGCAGGATTCCTGCTGCGTTTCACACGTCTGGCCAGCACGGGGCTTCTCCCTGAGATGCTTGGCAGTGTGCTGCACCACACTTGGGCCATGGCAAGTTACAGGACTGAATAGACTTGAAGCCCAACAGTGCCTGAAGTGATCACCCTGTCTGACCTTCTACACCCCAAGTGCAAACCCTTTCAGGAAAGGGATTAGTGCTTGAACTTGAAACGTTTATCACCTGATTTTGCAAACAGAATTGTCTCCTCCCCTGGGAAGACTGTTCCAAGGTTTAATTGCACTCTGCTTGGAAATGGCATCTTATTTAACCCAGTCATTGGATGCTGTTACGGCTTTGCCTGTCATGCTGAATAACCTCTCCTTACACACCTGTTCCATGTGTAAGCACTGGAGTGTCAAGTGAATTTCTTCACGACACGATGCAAGAAGCAGCTGGTGTCAGAAGGGCAGGGAAAGGTCCTGCCACCGGAGACCCAGCAGAGCAGTGGCACCGACACACAACAGCCTCATTCCTACGCTGTGTAGGAGCACTGGTGAGCAACTGAAGCAAGCACCTGCGATATGACACCATGGACAATCCACAGACACCTGAAGATTCTGGTGGAACTACGTGGAAGAGTTTCTGAGAAGTCCCTCTCCAAACAGTGGGAAAGAGAGGCTTGCTGCAGCTGAAGGTAAGCAGTATTCCAGGGACATTTTGTTTCACAGAGGCATAGAAAAGAAAGATAGGAAAGACTCCCAGAGAATCCTCTTTCAAACAGAAGAACCACCAGCACATCGAGCCGAAGGTTGGCGGCACAAGTTCTGCGGTCCCCTCGACTCAGAGTGCTTGCTTGTTTTGAACAGCTCTTCTGTTCAAAGCCCCTTCCGTCCTCCCCTGCCTCCTAAAAGACAGGAGGAACACGCTCAGTGGAACAGACTTGCTGGGACACGAAGGGTCAACCACATAATGACTGATACCAAACAGAGTCAGGCTGAGCCTTTAAACATGGAGACACCATGTGAGCTTCGTAATCTGCTTCTGAATCCTTCTGAGTGAGAGTAATTATCATTATTGTTGAATTTTATCCATTTAGATTGTGTCCTCCAGGGTGTTCCTCTAATTGACTTTCCTACAACTGCAACTGTATTTTTATGCATTATCAGTCATATTAATAAATAAACATTGTAATTAGAATGGTTCCAGCTGGGATTAGTTCAGTTAAAGGTCATATTTTGTTCAAGAGGTATATAGTTTAAATGTTCTCAGCCTTAGAATTAAGAGGATAAACCGCAATTAAACATCCTTTTATCTCAGCTGTTCTCCCTGCCCTGACTCCAGGATCACCAGGGTCAAAAGCATGCTCACCCTCTGGGGGCAGCCCTCCTGCCCTCTGTGTCCAAGTCGTGCACAGGCTGCTCTCCCGTGAGTAAACGTGACGTTTCAGGCAGAAAGAGGAAATCAATCCCAGCAAAGGTGAGTCTTCTCTATTGAACAGATCGAAATCCAGGAGGGCTATTCAGTGCACAACACACAAGCACAGCTGATTCCTGAGTTTCCTGCTCTCCCCCATCTTTATGAAGCTTTAGTTGCATGCTTGCCTCAAACTAACTTTGAGGCTTTCAGAGGCGAGACATTGAGACTTCATCAGCATCCATTATACCTGGCACATCAGCACTGGGAGCCACACCACCAACAGACTGCTTCAAAGCAATGTGTTGGCCCAGGATGGGATTACCTTCATGTTCTGATGGCAGTTTAGAAGGTGAAGTCAGGAGACAAATCACTGCTGTGGGAACACAGAAGCTGCTGAAGTACAGGGCAAAGGGATTCTCTTTCCTATTTGTAGTTGATGTGATGAATTCAATGGTCCTGTCCATTTGGCTGCCGATGGAGTGATGTGCTCCAGACTGCTTTGTCTGACATGAGTGTGGCTGTAACTTCCAGATACTCTTTAATGAAGTTGCTGATTTCTGCTCATTCCACTGCATGTTACATTTCCTGTGATTACTGCTGCACTGAAAAGGCATGGCTGTGTGTAAGCACTAAAACAGGGGCCAAGGAGAGCAAGTAACTGGATACTGCCTCCAGCAGGACTCTGATTTGAGCTGTGTCCTTTATTCACACAAGTGTTTGATTTCAAGCTCACATGTCCTCCTCTCTGCCCAGTAGAGGATACTCTCCCTCCTCTTCAATCCCCTGCAAACTCACACCAGAAGTAGGAAAACCTTACCTACTCTAGGATTTTTCCCTAGGTGTCTAAAAAACCAACAGGATATCTAGATAGGATTATGAAAAGAGAGTGGAGGGAGTGACAAATCCACAGGCAAATTGGTTAGGATTCAACAGCAGCCACGCCACGGGCAGCAGAGATCAAGTGCTGCCATGTTTGCTAAGAAGTGAGGAGGAACTGGCTCTGCACACTGTGTTTGCCAATCGACCTCTCCACACCACGGTCTAGTCATGAGGTCTGCAGTTGCAGGTTGGACTCGATGGTCTTCGAGGTCTCTTCCAACCTTAGGGATACTGTGATAAAAGTCACATCAGAACAACACAAACCACTGAAGCAGTCCATGAGGCACTTTGAGGATGCTTGAAGCAGCAGAGAATGTGCCTTTCACACATCCACCCAGCAGAATCACTACATTAATAGCAAATGATTCCTTTTCCTGTAATCCCACTAATTTCAACGTCTTTCAGCAATGTTGTGTGGAGACAATGTCAGCAAATGGCCTGAGCAGCTCGTCCACTGGCTGGGAGAAGGGCATGCAGTTGATGTAGGGATAAATGCAGCTGTGTCCTATCACCTAGGTGAGATAGAAGCACTTGGACACATTGAGATCTGCACAAGAAATAACTCAAGAAGAGATGATCAGTCTCACACTGCTTATTGTGCTCCACCTTTGCCCTGTTTCCAAGAAGAAAATGCAGTAGTAATGAGGGCATCACTGTTTGGGTTCCCTCCTTTCCTGATTTTGACAGAAGAAGGACTCTTTAGGGAGCCAGACTGGAAAGTATTTCCAGAGGCAGGCTGATGCCATTGTGCTTCGCTGCAGGGCACTCCCTGGAAGTGGTCTTCAGTGTGGCACCTCCATTGTTGCCCAGGGAGGTGGTGGAGTCCCCGTCCCTGGTGGTGTTCCAAAAAGGATTGGATGTGGCACTTGGAGCCATGGTTTAGTTAGTCAGGAGGTGCTGGGTGGTAGGCTGGACTTGATGATCTCTGAGGTCTTGTCCAACCTTATTGACTCTATGATTCTATGTTCCTGAAGAATAAATCCATCTACTCTTTCTTCTGGGCCATCAGAGAGAAAGGCAGGCTTGGATTTGTGAGAGGTGGCATCACTGTGGGATGGAAGCATTTAGGAGAGCTTTGCACACTGAACCAAGCCCAGGAAACGTGTGTCTCTGTCACTAAGGTTCATTGCTCAGAAGGAAACTTGCAAAGCTCAGTATTTTGGGTCACAGCACATCAGTGAAAAAAAATAGATGAAATAGAGTTAAGTTAGAGCATTAACAAAAGGTAAGAGCAGTGTTAAGTGTAATAAGCTTGACACACCAGGAACATGCAATTGTTCTGAAATCCCATTACGGAGATGTATGATTCTTAGGTTCCAGCGCTGCTCGGCAGGGGAAAGCACATAAAGCACAAGCCAGTGGGCACCAAGGCTGCGGTGGAGCCCTACGGCATCGCTTTTCTAACCAACCTCACAGGCACTTCCTGTGCTTGGCAGGGCAGATGCACCACGCTGAAGACCCCCAAGGAAGAGGAGGCAGAAGATGTCTTGCTGCTTCAGACTCCCCAGCCTAGCTGGAGAAGCTTGCTCTGTGCCAAGAGGCATGGCAAGCAACCCGCTCAACCTCCCTGTCAATATGGCCATTTGCATAGCATTACCCAGGGTGCCTCACGTTGTGCCTTTGCTCTGAAAGGAGATTTAATTGAGCCTTGCTGAGCTGCATTAATGTGTCTGCTTAAATTGAGCAAATCTAATTAGCTCGCATGAAAGTTATGCCACCTCTGGTGCAGCACAGCTAATGCAATTAAAGTCAGCCAGATGTATTGAGCACTGCAAACACACAGCCCTGCTGCTGGAGAGCAGGGCAGCATTCATCAGAGGCTGGGCAGTTTCCTGACACATGAGCAGCAGCTGCACTCTTGGCAGGCTGCAAGCATATATCATGCTGTGCAGAGTACTGGTTTTAAATGCCAAGGGTTCTGCCTTTCACAACAGCACAGGTTATCAGATCAGAGCAGCCTCATTTACCTCTCTGCAAACATGAGTCCACTGTTTCTTTTATGAGGTCACTACTTGACCTCATTGTGGCCTTCCAGTATCTGAAGGGGGCTACAAGAAAGCTGGGGAGGGACTTTTGAGGGTGTCAGGGAGGGATAGGACTGGGGGGGGGATGGAGCAAAACTAGAAATGGGGAGATTCAGATTGGATGTGAGGAAGAAGTTGTTCCCCAGGAGGGTGGTGAGAGCCTGGCACAGGCTGCCCAGGGAGGTGGTGGAAGCCTCCTGCCTGGAGGTGTTTGCAGCCAGGCTGGAGGTGGCTGTGAGCAACCTGCTGCAGTGTGAGGTGTCCCTGCCCATGGCAGGGGGTTGGGACTGGCTGAGCCTTGAGGTCCCTTCCAGCCCTGACAATGCTGTGACTCTACTTGTATGTGTCCCTGACAGCAAATCAGTGCTTACGAAACATGACACAGAGAAAAGTTCTTCATACTGGAAATAGTTTCTGAAGTCTTTGACTATTTGTGCACCTTTGTGAACAGGGCTCTGGCAAAGCTGTAACAGCACAGACATTTGAGTGACTGAGGAAACACCAAGATGCTCCTTGAAAACAACCAGGAAAGGTAAAATGCTGTTGTATTGAAAAGGTTAATTACTGTCACTACAGACTGGTTAATGAATGGTTAATTACTGTCACAATGAGGCTGGTGAAGGGCCTGGAGAATAAATCTTATGAAGAGCAACTGAAGGAGCTGGGGATGGTGTCTCAGTCCAGAGAGGGAAAGAGACTCGGCTCTTGTGAATATTCTGTGTTGTGAAATCAGAGGCACAAGTGAGGCCAAGATATCAACAGCCCTTGAGGCTATTTGTTAACAGAGTAAAGTGGATGGAACAGAGGAGAGAGAGAAAAAACAGAGGGAGAGAGAGAGGAGGGAGAGAGAAGAGGAATTATATTACCACCCCCAACCCCCCAAGGCGGTCTGGGTCTGTGGAGGAAGGCTGCTGCCTTGTTGGCTGTGCTGTCCTCCGCTGGAGGAGGGCAGAGAGAGATCCCAAAGTCCAAGTCCAAGTCCTTCTCTGAGCTGCTTCTTCAGCTCCATGAGTTGCAGCAGGCGGTATATAGGACATGGAGAGAGGCTTCCTCCTGGTCTGCTGCTTCCTTGCTCCACAGTGATGTCTTTTCTCCTGTGTCTATCCTTTTCTCTCCAGGTATTCTCTTTGCCCAGGTCTTTTCCTTCTTCTGAGCCAGTAGTTGCTCAGATCTTTTATACAGCTTTTTTTAGGTATGAGTGCAGGTTGTGTATCCATTGGATCCTTTGCACCATCCTCCCTTCCGGGGTAGCTGATGGGCAGAGATGATCTTGTCTGTGCCCATTCCAGAGAGTCCTTGTCAAGTGTCCTGCCCAATACACATCAGCTATTGTCTGGGCAAGCAGCAAAGGTGGTTCTATCTTTGTTGAGTCACATCAAGAGGGACAAGATTGAGTCTCTCACAGATGATTAGTGTGAAAGAGAGGAGGCTGAGGGGAGACCTCCTGGCTCTCTACAGCTCCCTGCAAGGAGGTTGTGGAGAGGTTGGTGCTGGTCTCTGCTCCCAGGTCATTAGTGACAGAAGAAGAGGGAATGGCCTCAAGCTGCCCCTGGCGAGGTTCAGACTGGACATGAGGAAAGGTTTTTTTCAGGCAAGAGTGGTGAGGGCTTGGAATGTGCTGCCCAGGGAGGTGGTGGAGTCCCCAAGCCTGGCTGTGTTTGCAGGTGGTTTGTCTGTGGTGCTTGGGGCTGTGGTTTAGGGGTGAGCCTTGCAGAGCAGGGCTCTGGGTTGGCCTTGGTGACCCTGAGGCTCTTTCCCAGCCTGAATGATTCTGTGGTTCTGGTTCTGTGACTCCTTGCACCAGACACCATGTTCTAGTTAACTGCTATCTCTAAGCAAGAGAGTTCTTGAGATGCCCAGATGGTTTCTTATGCTAATTTGTTTTTAATACTGATCTCAGTATCTGGTTTTGCAGATATCACACACAGAGTAACAATTATTCCTGAAGGGTCAAAGTTCTCTTTCCAGAAAGGCAATTTGCATATTGCTACTCCTAAGACTTCAAATTCTCCTTTTTCCTTGGGAATCTCAGCTGGGAGAGGTGCAGAGCTGGCTGGGTGTCATTTATGCAGCCATTCGCTGTTTCCCTCCACATCCCCTTCCTAGACTGCCAAGATGACTTAACAAAAAGCTGTAAAAAAAAGAATTCCCTGCTAACCAGTGACCTTCTTCTTCCTGCTTTGTCCAGTTGGGCTACAGCTGCTGTCCATGGTAATCAAGTCTGGTGTTTCACACTGTGGAAAAGGAACTCAGTGGAAAAGAAGGCAGGTGGTGCTCTCTTTACTCTTCTCAGGTCACCAACAGGCCACTTTCTAACTTAGCAACTTCCCTACCTTCAAAATGGACAAAGAATTTATGTTCCCTGTTGGCTTTCCTCCTGAATTGCTCAGAGGCATGAACACTGCAGGATGAAAGAAAAATGCATCAAGTGAGTTATTTAAAAGCAGCAGGTTAATCATAGATTAGAGGAACATCTCCTCACAAGGCAGCCTGGGTGCACAGTGTAAAAGCCATCAGTGCTTGGGAAGAGGAACAAACACAACTAAACCAGGACAATTTAAGGAGGAATTTGCTTTGGTAACATTTACACTTAAGGAAGAAAATCACCTGAAACACAGCTGAGGAAAATGCTCCTGTGTCTATCTGTGTGCCTCAGATCCTAGGCCCTTTGCGGTGTGAGGTGCAGAGGGGACAAGGAAGCCAAGCCCCATTTCAGTGCTAGCTGAATGGAGGTTTAGACTTCCCTGTAGCAGCTTCACTTTGGAGAAGGAAGAGATCTGAAGAAGGCATGGCTTAAAGCATCCTTTTTCTGGTGGTGTTTTACCTGTCTGATCTCCTGACTTCCTGAAGGGATCAACAACCCTAAATGCTTTGTCCAACCATCTCCTGGCATTTGATCCCACCTCCCTCAACATACAGCCACTTTACAGAGTGTCTGGGGGATCAGGACAGACTTTCCACCACTCCTTCCCTCCCACCTCTTGTCCCAGGCCAGATCATGGCAGTGGCATAGCATAGAAGAGGCAACAAGTGGGTTCCTTGAAACAAATAATGGAAGGAGCAGTGAGTTCCACCTCGTTTCGCTGAAGGAGGAAGGGGTGGGGGGGAAATGAGTGTTGGTGTTCGTTTCAGCTGCTGGGCACCATACAGATCCCTCTGATGTTCACCATCCTGATTATATGAAAGCACGATTCTCTTAGGCACTAACAGATGTGGATTATCATCAATTGTTGATTGTTCTCCACCTCTTAAAAGATACTATTTTAAGACAAGCAGGGACACCTTCATGGCCTTCATGACCTCTGCATTTAGTGCTGAGCAGATGTTTCGTCACTGTCAACAAAGTGCCGAAGTGAAGGCCACAGAAGGTGGGGCTGGTTCAGCCACAGCAGGTGGGGCTGGTTCAGCCACTGCTCTGGCAGCAATCTGAGGTGCCCTTTGCTTAGGCAGGAGCTCAGGGCATGCAATAATAAAGCTGTGTCTCACATGCAGCTGGGGAAAAGCTCCAGCAAGCATAAGTGTAGAGTCCTGCACCAGGGGAGGAATAACAGCAGGTACCAGCACAGGTTAGGGGCTGCCCAGCTGTAAAGCATCTCCATGGAGATGGACCCTGGAGTCCTGGTGGACAATAAGTTACCCATAGGAAAGCAACGTAGCCGTGTGCCCGAGATGGACAATGGTGTCCTGGGGTGCATTGAGAGTGTGAGCAGCAGATCAAGGGAGGTTCTCCTCTCCCTGTACTCTGCCTTGGTGAGACAACATCTGAAGTATTGTGGCATCCAGCTCTGGCCTCCCCAGTTCAAGAGGGACAGGGAAACAGGGAGAGTCCAATGGAGGACTACAAGGATGAATAGGGGACTGGAACATCTGTCTTATAAGGAAAGGTTGAGACAGCAGGGGCTGGAGAAGAGAATGTGGAGAGGGAATATTCTTTGTGGTTACAAATGTCTGAGGGGTGGGTGTCAAGGAGAAGGGGCCAGGCACTTTGCACAGGTGCCCACTTATAGGACAAGGGTCAATGGGCACAAACTGGCACACAGGAAGTTCCATCTCAACGTGAGGAACAACTTTTTCTCTGTGAGGGTGACAGGACACTGGAACAACAGAGGTTGTGGAGTCTCCTCCTCTACACACCTTCAAAAGCCACATGGATGCACTCCTGTGTGGCCTGCCCTAAGTGGTACTGCTGTGGCAGATGATCTGCAGGGGGACTCTGAAGTCACTGTCCCTGAATGTGTGGACGTGGTACTTCAGCATGTGGTTTAATGGCCACGGTGGCCTTAGGCTGGTGGCTGGAGCTGAGGTCTTTTCTAACTCAAAGGATTCTATGGGTCTATGATTTTTGTTAAGGTAGGAGCTGGAGGAGCTGCTCTCCAGAAAAAGTAACACTCTTGCAGGGTTTGAAAGCAGCGAATGCAAGGGGAGAAGGAAGTGAAGCTGTCTGAGTAAAACCAACCAGGCTCTCGCCCGTCACAACGGCTCATTTTTCTTACAGGAAGATCATCTGAAGGGAATTGAGGCTGGGAAGGAAAGGAGCAAATGCTGCACAGAGAGGAGCAGAGCCGCTGAGCCCAGTGTTAGTTAAACAATTATTGCAAACTCAACCGGAGGCAGACATCAAACAAGATGGAAGAGCAGCTGCCGCCTGGCAGCGACTGCTGCCGGTTCAGCCCTGCCGCCGGCTCCGCGGCGCCGGCAGCCACACCGGTGTGCAGACACAAAGAGGGCTTTCTTCAGCAGGAAAAAGGCACCGCTCTACCAGCTCAATGAAGCCCTGTGTCACCTCGTGAGCAGGTAGCATGCAGCACATGAAAGAGATGCTGGAAGCCTCAAGCTCATTAGAAGAATTATGAGAGACCTGTAAGGAGCCAAGGCACAAAGGCTTCTCTCCCACACTGTGACCTTTCCTTGCAGAAGCAGCAGTATCTTAGCTACCTGGCAGTTAGTAATCAACATATCACATTGGCTAGTCATAACTCCAGAGGACTGATTACCTCCAGCCTTTTAAAACATGAAAAGGATTCGATCCTGTCAAGACACATGCATTTAAAAGCAAGCAAGACCCCAAGATACTGAAGAGCAATTTGCAGAGCATTCTGTAAATCTTCCAGACGGCACAGCTGAGGCAGGGGAAGGGAGGGGACCGCTCAGTTTGTCGTTCTGCATACTCCAGTGTACCTGAGAGAAACACCAAGGGCTCCCCGGTGTGTCTCAGCCTGCTGATACAGAGCTGATGGTGGCTGCAAAGAGTGACTGTGCTGCAGCATCCACAGGAAGCCTAATCCAGAGAACAGCAACTGCAGGTTTTGTGCCCTGCCCGGGGGGGCTCCCAGCTGCAGGGACTTCTCTTGTGTGAGCAGAGGAGGAAGCTGCCTGCTCACCTTGCCATTGCTTCCTCAGCATCATTCACTAAAGCAGCACTGGTGAATTTTCTTCTCTTTCTGGAGCACTTCTGAGAGGGAGAAGGTTCTGTTGTGCTCCACCAAGCACCACCTTTTCCTTGGGCTGTTAATTGTAGGACAAATATGATGCCAAGCCATGAAGCAGTGGGAAAGAGTCTTTCTGGTTTAAAAGGAATGCAGCTTTGAAAGCTCACGCTGCCTTGACAAGGAAATGGAAACACAACTATCAACAGACTTTCTTTTGGTGGAAAAGTATAGATGAGCTCTGTGCACACGCAGAGAAGACATAACTGAGGTCCAAGCACTTTTCCAGGGTGATAAGAGCAGAAAATGCTGTAGCAGTGGTGGAGTTCACATACAGCAGAGCTTCAGACTGGGCTAAGAAATGGTAATCAACATGACTCAGAATTTAGTAGTTCCAACAAACAGACAAAGACCAAAGACCTAAACGCAGGGCTTACAAAATAAAAAGGAATAGGACAAGAGGCAATGGATTGCAGCTCCAGCACAGGAGGTTCCACCTCAACAGGAGGAGGAACTTCTTGACTGTGAGGGTGCCAGAGCCCGGGAGCAGGCTGCCCAGAGAGGTTGTGGAGTCTATGTCTCTGGAGACTTTCAAGACCCATCTGGATGTGTTCCTGTGTGACCTGTGCTGGATTCTGTGCTTCTGCTCTGGCAGGGGGGTTGGACTGGAAGCTCTCCAGAGGTCCCTTCCAACCCCTAACATCCCAGGCCCCTGTGATCTTTAGATGTTTTTAGAGGTGAAAGCAAACTGGTAGAGCAATCAGGAATAATGTTCTAAGAGAAGCACTGTGAGACACAGAGGTGAGGTTAGACTCTGAGCTGGATTCTTCGTGGTGAGGTAATAAAGGAAGTCCATCCCCAAGCTTTGGCAGCTGTCATTTGGGGCTTGTTAGGTTATTCACATCCACAGCACAATGCTTGGATCTTCTCCTCACCTCTGCTTTGCTCTCTTGCTAGCATCTATACTTCTGTCCAAACACATGTGTAACTTTATTAATGCAAGCACACAGAAGTGCAAACCCAGCTCCAGATTTAGCTTTAGGAAAACACTTCCTGCATTACTTTCTGCGGCTTTCACCTGATAAAGGGCCTCAAATAATATTCCTGCTGGCTAATTTCAGTCCTTGGATGAAAATATTTGGTGCTCCAGTACTGCAGAGATCACACAGGCAGAGAGTCACAATACAGGAAACTTCTTTAATTAGAGAAAGGAATGTGTAATTAACATATAACTATAAATTATATCTACCTCTCCCAGCAGCAAAGAATCCCTCTTGCTTATCCTGCACAGAAACTGATTAGAAATCAGATGGCTCTGGAACTTAATCCTTAGCAAAGATCTATCTAATAAGAAAGAACAATCTAATGTCATCAGTGTTTGCTAATACATCCACAGAGGTCATGCTCACTTTACATATTATGGCTGTAAAAATTGCCTCTGATCCCTTTTGCTGTGCATTCTAATGAGAAGATTGCTAATTTATAGATGAATCAGTGTCAAGGCAGCCTGTCACACTCGTTGGAAGCAAAGCAGGACCAGCGTTAGCTGCAAAGCAGAGCAGCACACAAGGTACAAGACCAGCACAGCTGGAATAACCAGGGACAAAGGGAAAGGAAGAGCAACCACAGATTATCAGAAAGTGGAGGAGCAATATGGTTAGAACACAGCACAGACTAAGGGGACACCGTGGGCAGCAGACAAGGAACTCACATCAAATCCATTGGCAGCAAGTCCTTAACCTTTGAAAGCAGAAGGAAAATTGTTGCTTAACTGAAATGAGTTTGTGAGCTAAGCTTGGGGAACATGCACCTGCCAGGAGAGAAGAGTTGGTTCTGCACTAGGTGCCAGAGCCTGGCCTCCATGGTAGCTGCTGAAGTAATGCATGGCCTCATTTACTCAACACTTTCTTTAGAGACAGTGGCAGTGGACACTTCATACAGGTAACAGGCAGCAAAGAATGAAATTTGGTGTAAACTTTACATCTGGTTCAAGGCTGACAACAAGGTGGAAGCTCCTGCTATTTCCTTTGCAGAGCAGAGGAGTTATAGCAGTTTGAATTGCATGAGGCTGCAAATAACTGTGTTTGGGTCTGTCACTTGGAAAGGTTGCTGGGAGTGTACTGACACTGCTGCAAAGCAGCTCCTTGGAGTGCTGGTGGGCAGCAAGTTCTGCATGGGACAGCAATGTGCCCTGGGGGCCAAGAGAGTCAATGGGATCCTGGGGTGCAGCAAGCAAAGTGTGGCCAGCAGGGCTGGGGAGGTCCTGCTGCCCCTCTGCTCTGCCCTGCTCAGACCACTCCTGCAATCCTGGGTCCAGTTCTGGGCTCCCCAGCTCAAGAGAGAGACCTGCTGGAGAGAGGCCAAGGCAGAGCCAGGAGGATGCTTAGGGGACTTGAGCATCTCCCCTGGGAAGAGAGACTGAGAGCCCTGGGGCTGCTGAGTCTGGAGAAGAGAAGGCTGAGAGGGATCTGATCAATGCCTATCAAGAGCTGAGGGCTGGGGGTCAAGGGGAGGGGGCCAAGCTCCTTTGGGTGGTGCCCAGCAAGAAGCCAAGGAGCAATGGAGACAAACTTGAGCAGAGAAGGTTTCAGCTCAACCTGAGGAGAAAATTCTTTGGTGTGAGGGTGGCAGAGCCCTGGAGCAGGCTGCCCAGAGAGGTTGTGGAGTCTCCTTCTCTGGAGCCTTTCCAACCCCAGCTGGATGCATTCCTGTGTGGACTGCCCTGGGTGCTGCTGCTCTGGCAGGGGCTTGGACTGGGTGATCTCTGGAGGTCCCTTCCAGCCTCTCATGTTCTGTGACTCTGTGCTTCTGTGACAGAAGTCTGCTTTTGTAAACTGAACAAGATTTTTAGTTCTCTTTGGGAATGGATGAAAAGAACTCCAAAGAATCTGTCCCAGGGCAGGTTTTTCTAGCAGCTCTGTCTCAGTTGTGCCCTCAAGGAGGCCAATGGGCTGCTCTCTCTGCAGCCTTTCCCCCTGCTCTAGTACTAGCAGTCATGCTCTGGTTCAAAAGGAACAGTCCCAAAGCAACTCTGAGCACCACAGCCACAGAAGTGGAATTTCTCAGCATCTTTTTCCCTGATCCTCACAACCCACATGATATCCAGAGACATAATTGCTCAACAGATGGAACAAATTCCTTTCAAAAATACCTGAGGTCTTCAGAATGTGAAAAAGACTTTTAAATCCAAGAGCTCCATTCCATGTGTGAAGAGGTCTAACCACTCCTTAGCCAGCAGTTACTTAAACAACATTTTCCTCGTCAGAGCTCCTGATTATCCCTACCTGTATGCTTAATACTCTAAACAAAGTCTCTACTCTCATTTCCATGGTCCCATTCCAATCACAGGGACTCTGCTTGGGGGCTCCCAGGTGCATCCCATAAAAGAAACAGCACATAACTGCTTTGAATTTAATGGAAGTTTTGTTTTGACAAGCATGGCAAAACCCTGCTTTACAGCAAGAGAGAAGAAAGTATTCTCTTTCTTCCCTCTGTTAATAGTAATTCTGACTCCTCCAGTTGTGAATTGCTGTTCTTCAGTCTGTACCATTTCTTCAGCAGTACATTAAAGGCAGACCCAAGTCTCTCCTGCATCTCCCTTTGCTTCATGGAGAACACACAGGTGCTTGAAAAATCCCATGCCAGAGTAATTGTTGCTGATGCAATTTAATGGCTAGTGTAATGCTCTGAGAGGCATTAAGCAGAGACAGAGCTCACAGATGAGACTAGGCAATGATGTGCCTTCAAGTGACAGAGTGAGTTATCTCTGGTAACAAAGAGAAAACAGCGAGACAGGCTTCAGGCCTGATGGTCAAACATCTACAGATTTGGGGGGTGAGGGCTTCTAGGGACTTCTGCTTCTGTCAGTTAGCTGCTTTGTCTGCTAAGGGTTTCTGGGACAACTTCTGTTAAGGACACTCTGAGAGTTTTTGGTGCTGGGGATTCTACCACACTGTAACAAAGGACTTTGGAGAAGACTCCTGAGATTCTCTGCTCTCAGCATTCCTGGAATTCCCTTGCTAGAGCAGTGCTGGGGTTCATACATTCATCACCCAGTGGCCCCTGGGTCAGGGGGATTGCAGCATAACAGAAGCTCCCCGGGCGGGGGTCTGGCAGGCTGCTTTACACTACCCACATCCCATCCCCACCCAAAGTGCTTCTCACCGGGGGCAGATGTCTGGCTTTGTGTTTTAACGGACGATCACTCAAAGGTGTGTGGCAGCCACGGTTATACCAAGAGATTTTCAAAAGTCTTGGATAATCTTCAGATACGCTGTAGTCCTTCAGCCCCAGTGGAGTCCTGCCCCCGGGGATCTCAGCAGCAGAGGCACACAAGTCTGGGAGCACAGCCATGTTTTTGGAGAGAAAAAACTACCCCAAACCTCCAGCTGAGACACTTAGCATCTCCCTGTTGGGGATAGCTAAAGATGTTGGCTGATGAATGCTAATCAGCTCATAAACAATCATTAACCTGGATGAATAACTTAATGAAGAAGAATGAAAACACACCACATCTGGGGAAAACGTGATCCTCTCTGACAGGGCTGCTGCAAGAGGCAGGGCTGCTCAGCCTGGAGGAGAGAAGGATCCAGGGACACCTTGGAGCAGCCTTCCAGCACCTGGAAGGTGCCAAAGAGACTTTTTACAAGGGCTTGTAGTGACAGGGCGAGAGGGAATGGATTTAAGCTTGAGAAAGGCAGATTTGGACTGGAGATTAGGAAGAAATTCTATACAGTGAGGGTGGGGAGACACTGGCACAGCTTGCCCAGGGAGGCTGTGGCTGCCCCCTCCCTGGAGGTGTTCAAGGTCAGGCTGGATGAGGCCTTGAGCAACCTGGGCTGGTGGGAGGTGTCCCTGCTGATGCCAGAGGAGTTGGAACTGGATGAGCTTCAAGTTCCCTTCAACCCATGCTGTGAACCTGTGAGTTTTGCAAATAAGGAGATAGGAAGCAGCGTTTCTGGAGTGCGACGTCTGCTTGCAGGGCTGCCAGCCCTCAGCCAGCCTCTGAGACAGCTCAGCTGGAGGCATCAGCTTCAGGTTAGTCACAAGGCTGCCAGGAGAAATCTCCAGCAGAAATCATTCATTTAATGTTTGTCTCCCCTGGCCAACTAAGCAGTGCTACTGCATCAGACCTAAGCCCTGTGCCACGATTGTACACACTGCTAGAGTAATCCTAGGCGGAGTTCTGAATCGCCTTGGCTTTGACTCCCCAGGCAAACCCAGGTGTGGCTTGGAGGTTAGTGCAGACCAGGGAACCTTTCACCTCACACAGATTAGGTAGAGTTATCCTCAGCTGGGGGACAAGCAAGTGTAACTCGAGGGGTGTAGTGGTGTAACAGTGGACCACAGTGCCAGGCAACACTTCTTGGCCCATTTGATACTGTTTTAAACACGGCATAAATTTGTATTTATATATATATATATATCAGCCATCTGCAAAATTCCCTGAGCTGTCCATCTTGATTTTCCATGCAGAAGTAGAGCTTACATTAACATAAAGTTGAAGGTCATTTAGACAAACTCAATTTTCATCAAAGGCAGAAGAAAGTGTGTGAAGAATGTAGAGCTGTGGGTCAGGAGCCTTTCCTATGATCCCTGTGCTCAGCCAGGTGTCCCAGCCCTCCAGCAGTGTCTTGAGTCACCTCCCAAGGCAGAGATCTGGAGATACATTTTTCCTTAATCCAAAGAGGAGGCAGTTAGAGAGTTGTAAAAGGAATCAGATAGCAGTTAGGGAAACTAATGCTGCAGCCACACCACTCTGGCCCCACTTAGTTCATTACTTTTTCCCAGGCTGCTTTCTGAAGGAGAATGATCATAGACTTGCAGCTTCATAAGGAGAGCTGAGATCCTCCTTTATCACTTCCATCCTTCCAGTGAGCAAACTATGAGTTTCAAAAACTGATTCTGACCATGGCAAAGGTGAACCTTGTAAAGGAAAATCAAGTTCCCTTTAGTCTGGCTCAGCCATGATCACCAGATGTCAAATTGCTGCTTTGACCACAGTTAGAGTGGGAATAGCTCTGTGCTGGCTACCTGTTAGCAAATTCTGACTCCTGCATGGGGAGCTGCTTCTTTAGATGTTTTTTCTAGGCAGATCTTTTTGTTGTGTGTATGTCAGTCTCTCTCTGTCTTTAAAGAAGCAGCCTATTGCACATCTGTCATAGACACTTTCACAGCCAGCCAGCCACGCTGGACTGCTGCAGGATGTCACTTCACTGTTGGTATTTAATGACATTGGCATACTTAATACTCAGAGCCTTGGCTTGTGTGAGGGAAGTCTAAAGAGGTGCAGGAAGAGGATGCTCCCTGCCCTGCCTTTTGTTAAATTGAGAGAAGACCAACATAGGCAGTGGAGCACACCTCAAACAGTTTCCCTCTTGAATTCGACCCTGTTTCTCTCAGAAGCTTTATAGGGCGAGAACTTTTGTGGTTGTTTAATTTCTCTCTGAGCATGAACACCTTTGCGTGGTGAGAGGCCAAGAATCCGGACAAAACTCGCCCAAACTGTGATGCAGTCCTTTGCAAAGCCTTTAGCTTCACGAGCAGCTCAAGGGACAGTGCTCTGTGCTGCCAGGAGTGAAATCCAAACCAGACTGAGAAAGCATTGCCTTTAATAGATTTACATTTTGTCATGTGTATAGGAAGAGATGCATCAGCTTGGCTCTTATGTTCTGGCTAAGGCAGAGCTTCATTTTGTGAGTCTGGAATCTTTCCATCATTACCAATGAAGTCTAGCATCACTTTAGCCTGTAATGAGGTTTAATAGGACGGGAGAACCATTTCAGGGAACAGAGCACTAAATTATTTCCTGTGTTGTGACTTTGGCTCTTAGAAGGCAGTTACTCTATCTATTAATAATCTAAACTAGCATTAAATCAGACATCTTTTTACTTTAATCACTGATCAATCCTCTTAAAAAGATCCTCAACAGTCAAATAACCACAGCCCAAGGGATGATTTTTCATGACATTAGAGTCCAGCCGTATGCAAAGCCTCCATGTAATCAAGCACAGAGGCTTTAGTCCCGAGCTCCTGAACTCTTTTGTGGCAGATAATGCTGTTTGACAACCTGCTGAATTTCTGCCAGGTGCTTCACTCCTCTCTCTTATGAGCTGTGGCATCTTTGTCAAGTGCTGCAAATTACAGAGTGCTGTGAAGAAGTGAGGATGGCACGAGGAATCTGTCTGACGTTTAGGTATGGAGGCTGAGCTGAGGCACTGGAGGTGGCCGCTCGCAGTGACCCGGGCGCAGCAGCAGCCACACACATCAGCAGGGCCACGAGAGAGATGAACAAAGCCAAAAGGCCTCACAAATGTGCATGTGAGTGTGGGGGGGACTTGGAGAAAGTAATTCAGGTTTTGGCTGACGGTGCTTTATAACCAGAATCGTCTTGAACTTTCTAACACAGAAAGTTTCTTGGGCATCTTAATGCTACATCAGCTTGAAACTGCTGCAACTTTCTCTGTGTTGATTACGCTTTGTACAGCTCTAATCTTCATCACAATGTGCCTGACTGCCAGGTTTTTTAATTGTTTCCAGTGATGTAGTCATCAAAAGCTTCCAGAAAGGCACTGAAAGAGTAGTTCAGTGGTAGCAGAGGGCAAGGGCTGGAGATTATGCAAAGCAGATAAAATTTATTCACACTTAATAATGTAACAGAAATGGTCAGTGAATCAAAATTAATTCCTCTGAATAGCAGCCATAGTCAAATAATTTCTCCCACTTCTCATCACATCAAGACATCCCTAAACCAATTCACAGTGCTGGAACTCCCTCTTGATTTAGAGCTATGTTTGGCTTTTGGCTTTGCCAATATTTGTAGCTGGTTGGTTTGGAAACAGAGCCTCCAGCTGCATAACATTTCCAGTTGCAAATCTACCAAACCTTGAGGCACAGCCCTGAAGTTCACCAGGCACTGGTGGCCAGTCTCCTTGTGAAGGAAAAATGAAACCTTTGCAGCCAGTGGCAGCAGATTTCCTTCTCATCTTCAATGTCCAATCTCACTGACCCGCTCCAATCCCCTGAGCAAAAGACACGGAAATGTTGTCTGCTGCCCTCTGGAAATCAAACCTGCACAGAGGAATGACCTCAGCGCTTGGCCAGGGTTTGTGGATGGCTCAGAGAAGCGGCGACTGTGCTTGAACATTCAAGGTGTGCTGGCCTGGTAGCCAAGGAGGAGAGTGACTCAGGCACATGCAGCCAGCAAGGCAGATGCACACGGAGGAGAGGGCTGTGAATGTCTGCCCTGCTGGAGCTGCAGGTGCACAGCAGCAGCTGTGTGCCCTGGCCACGCTGAACGCCCTGCTCTCACCTTGCAGGGCACCTGCACATGCATTCCCAGGCGACGTTTCCCGGAGAAGAAAAGGGGAAGGGAACTTGATGAGGTTCAGAATGCAGGAGAGGGGACCCAGGTGGGCAAGCTGCAGGGAGACACAGGAAGATTCCTGCCCTATCCCCAGCGCTACCCCAGCTTAGCTACATTGCAGTGTACACTCCTGCACAGCCTGGAGGGGTTTTGCACAGGAAGTTTCTGTTATGGGACTTTCATAGGAAAAGCACTTTCTGTCCAGGTAATCTTTGTGCCTTGAGGATGAAACTCCACAGGGCAGTTCTCCTTTTCTTCAGTAGCTCAGAGGCCAGCCCACACATCCAAATGGTCAAGGGGAATCTGAGGATACCACTTAGGTGTAAAAGAAATCAGGCAGGGCTTGGATGTGCTATAAACAGACTGCTGTGACAGGAGTCACAAATCCTCACATTTTTCTCAGGCACTCAAATTTAGCTTTTGTCTTCTTGTGAATCCAGAATCCAATTAGGAAAATAACAACATAGAAGTAAGAATTACTCCTACTGCCTTATTACAGTAATATGTGGCAATATTTCATCCACAGTGCTCCTTCCAGAACGAGCATGTGTGTAAGTGTTGGTTTAGGAGTAACTCTTCAAATATTTAAGCAGATGGAGCATCTGCTTCTATCAAGTCTATAAAGAGGATGGGGTGTTAATAAAGACTTCATTATTGGCACAGCAAATGTGAGAAAGATTACTGTTGCTTGTAAAAGCAGTAAACACTTTCAGAGGTGCAGTCTGCATAAGGATGGTGAAACCTTTACAGAGGTCTCTGCCTCTCCTCTCTCATCATTAGGCTGTATCCTCAGCCTAGCAAAATAGGAGCTCTCTATTCAAGGGACAGGAGCAGGGGGCTGGAAGAAAAGCCCTGTGGCAGTAATCGTGGTGAACAGCTCTCCCTGTAGAATTTCATTAAACGAAATTAACTTTCCAGTCACAATGAAATGTGAAATGGTAAAGGTTAGGTTCTTTCTGGAGAGGAGACCCCTAGGTGTTTCAAATGGAGAGGGAATCACATGGGCATTTGAAAGTGTCTGGAAATGTGCTGTTAAGGCCTGAAGTTCAGCCACAATGAACCGTGAAAGGGGAGTGGGAATCTACAATTGGATGTAGTCACCTGGGATGTAATCACGTCAAACCCCCATGAGACCTGCGAGTCCCCGTGCACAGCTGCGAGCCCCAGGAGGGAGAGACTCAAGGGCATCAGTCTGTGCTGCGATGGAATGGGACAGGTATGAGCTCACCATTCCTCCTACACCCTTAGCTTGCGACTCCCTTTGCCGCTGCCGCCTTCTCATTCAACCTAATGACTGCCAGGAGACTGCTGCCAGCGCTTGGCTTGTCTCCTTGCAGCCCCAGCCACTGCAGCCTCTTGTCTCCACCACAGTGCTCTGTCTCACTTAAGCTGTGTTCAGCATGTTTTCAGAATTCCTAACAAAGAAAAAAAACCCAATAATCATCCTCAGAATATAGACCTCTGAACGTGGGCAGTAGTGGCTTCTGCATCCCACCCCTGGCCCTTTTGTGGAGTTCAGGTAAAGAACATGAGAGCATCGTTCTCTAAATGGTCTGAGAGCAGCCCTGAAGAAAAGGACTTGGGATGCTGGGGGATGAGAAGCTCAGCAGGAGCCAGCAGTGAGCACTTGCAGCCCAGAGAGCCAAGCAGAGCCTGGGCTGCAGCAAGAGAAGTGTGGCCAGCAGGGCCAGGGAGGGGATTCTGCCCCTCTGCTCCACTCTGCTGAGACCACAGCTGGAGCACTGTGCACAGTTCTGGAGCCTCTGTGCCAGGAAGGCTCTGGAGGTGCTGGAAGGTGACCAGAGAAGGGCCATGAGGATGGGCAGAGGGCTGGAGCTGCTCTGCTCTGAGGATTGACTGAGGGAGTTGGGGTTGTGCAGTCAAGAGGAAAAGGCTCCCAGGAAACCTAATTGTGGCTTCCAGGATCTGAAGGGGGCTCCAAGAAAGCTGGGGAGGGACTTTTGAGGGTGTCAGGGTGCCTCAACCCCACTACACAGGGAGTGATAGGACTGGGGGGAATGGAGCAAAACTAGAAATGGGTAGATTCAGATTGGATGTGAGGAAGAAGTTGTTCCCCATGAGGGTGGTGAGAGCCTGGCACAGGTTGCCCAGGGAGGTGGTGGAAGCCTCCTGCCTGGAGGTGTTTGCAGCCAGGCTGGATGTGGCTGTGAGCAACCTGCTGCAGTGTGAGGTGTCCCTGCCCATGGCAGGGGGGTTGGAACTGGCTGAGCCTTGAGGTCCCTTCCAACCCTGGCAGTTCTGTCATTCTAGGAAACAGGTAAGGCACCAAAGGGCAGTTTGCTGTTCACTCAAATGCTCAGATGAAGCTTGCTGTTATGAAGAGGATGATCTGGACACCAAGGACAGTTAGTGTTCAGTGGCTTCTCTCCTTAAAGTCTTTTGTTTGCATCAAAACATGCATGGAAGTGGAAGGCAGCTGTTGGTGATGAGCTGAGCAGGATGGGGAGTGTTTGCCAGCCCCAGTTCCTACCTCTAAGCACTCTGATTTCTACATGTAAACCGATTTGTTAGCTAAGCAAGGTAGTAGCAGCAGTTGAGTTACTGCAATCCTCATGGCATGCCCTACAAAGCAGTTGCTCACATCAAGGGACTGAGTTCTAGGGGCTTAACCCTTAGTGTGTGTGCACAGAAATGTCTGTGCAAGGATATGGATTAACTTTTTTTTACAGGCATCCAGGAGAAGCATGTCAGCAATCAAACAATGGTACTGAGTGTGCTGCCACTGAAGTGAGCCTCCTTCAGCCATCACTTCAACCTCCAGTCTTCTCTAGCATCGTTTTTGTTCTTCCCCTGCCGGTATGTGCCCCCTCCTTTCCTAGCTTAACACGAGCAAAGTGGAATCTGCTGCTGTGCCGTCAGGGGCCAGGGCTCGGCTGGCCACTAAACGAGGGAGAGGTGCTTTCTATTAGCCCCTTCCCAGGGCAAAGAAAGGGGAGTGAGAGATACAGACCTGTGGACTGGAAACTAAACAGCCTTAATGAAAATGAGAACAAAATGAAGGATACTCAAATATAGCCAAAGCCAACATTGCATCCAGCTCCTGATGGCAGTTGTATCACCATCACCACTGGTGCTCTGGGCAGGCACGGGGGAAGGCCCAGCCCGGACGCAGCAGCAGGTAGGAACCATGTTTAGTAGCTGGATTCTGGAACTGGATGCAGGAACAAAAGAGCTGTGATTGAAGGCAGAACAGACAGACTCTTCCTTGGGCATTAGTCATTGAAGGGGAGAGTGTGGCCCTCAGCACCCCTTGTCCCTTACCCTCATCCTGCGTGATGTATATGGAATCAAATGCCAAGCCGGTCAGTGTTGGACCACCCGAGGTGCCCACACCTCCCCACAGGCTGCAGCCTTGTGGCTTCTGCACCTCCAATGGACTTGTCAGCAGCCTTGATCTGCTTACCACTCCTTGGCACTAACTAAAACCATCCAGCATTAGCACTGCTGGTGCCTGCAAAACTACACCACTAACTTCAGCAAGTGCAGCACTTAGGAGAGGCTGAGCTGAAAAGTAAAACCACTGAAGAGAATTAGTTGTGTTCTAAGTGGAAGCAGGACAGAGGTGTACTTACCATCCTCCAGGTGATGTCATGGAATCACAGAGCCACAGAATTGTCAGGGATGGGAGCAACCTCAAGGATCATCCAGTCCCAACCCCCCTGCCATGTGCAGGGGCTCCTCACACCAGAGCAAGTTGCTCACAGCCACCTCCAGCCTGGCTGCAAACACCTCCAGGGATGAGGCTTCCACCACCTCCCTGGGCAGCCTGTGCCAGGCTCTCACCACCCTCCTGGGGAACAACTTCTTCCCAGTGTCTCATCTAAATCTGCCCTCCCCTAGCTTCGATCCCTTCCCCCCAGTCTGATCATAAGCCTGCAGCAGCAGGCCAGGGCCTGCCAGCCTGTGCTGATGGAAGGTATGCCAGCATTCCCTCCATGCAGACTCCAACCTCCGGATCCAGAGCTCCAGGTTTTATCTCAGCCCTGGCCAGATTCCCTTTCGTGCTGCAGAATGAGATTTTTGGTGACAGTGAACGGTGGAGAGGTTTTATTGGTTCTGGGGGGGTGGGGGTATAGTCCAGCAGCACATTTGGATGAAGGAAAAGAGAGAGCTCCTGTGTAGATTTACTTAGGAAGGATGTCTCTCTGCAATTCACTATCTACAGCCCAGAAGGGTTTGTTTCAGGCCCTTTGAGGCAGTTTTAGGGTTAGTTTTATTCTGGGGGTCATGTCAACCCACCACACACATCTGCAGACAGTTTAGATTCATCCTTCAGAATAAACCTCCCAGCATTCCGTAACACCCCCCGGAAGCCAGAGAAGATCCCTGGGTGCTGCTAGCAGTGCTTTCAGAAGCTGCTTCAGAGATGGGGGTGGTCAGCTGTTCATTTATTTATTTTAGCCTATTTCTTGATTGCATTATCAGAAAACACAAATGAGTCCTGCAACAGGGGAGGGAATATTCTTCTTTTCACAGCAGCCCTTTTCAGGAGAGAACTGGAGGGGAAAGCACTGGTGTTGAGTGAGAGAGCAGAGCAGGGAGTGTTGTGGTAGCAGAGTATTAATTCAGCTGTCATGTAACTCCTGACTCCAGAGAGTGGTATTTTATTAACTCTGGTGTTCCAGGTGTTATGGCAGACCTATATAATGTTACACTTTTACCAACATCACTCTATTTTAATCACGTTTTCAATGACTTTTCTCTTTGCCTTTTCCTTAAACCTGTCTCCAGCGTTGAAAATCTCCTGAAAGAACACAGGAAAAAGTGTTCTGAGAAAATTTTCAGGCAGCTAAAACTCCTCCTGAAATGGAGCCATGGGTCTTGGGTTCAGGGAAGAACAGCCTCTGCCCCGGAACACCTCGGGGGCACTTCAGCTACTCTGCCATCCCCCTGGCAGGAGGCAGCAGGGATTTTGCTCTCGCATGCTCTCGGACGGATTCCACGCGTGCTCCTGAGCAAACTCAGGGGAGCACATGTGGAGGAATGCAGACTGGATACCCTTAAGCCACAATGGGACACCACTGAGTCTGGGCTGGGAAGCCTTTAGGCAGAGTGCAAGAAACAAGACTAGCTTTAAGGAGATGATGTTTGCTTTGGGTTAAGAATGTGCTTCATCCATTGTAAAAGAAAATGACAAGAAAGATCTGGAGGTGCTGGAATGTGAGCAGAGGGCTGGAGCTGCTCTGCTGTGAGGACAGGCTGGGAGAGTTGGGGTCGCTCAGGCTGGAGAAGAGAAGGCTCCCAGGAGACCTAATTGTGGCCTTCCAGGATCTGAAGGGGGCTACAAGAAAGCTGGGGAGGGACTTTTGAGGGTGTCAGGGACTGGGGGGAGGATGGAGCACAACTAGAAGTGGGAAGATTGAGATTGGATGTGAGGAAGTAGTTGTTCCCCATGAGGGTGGTGAGAGCCTGGCACAGGCTGCCCAGGGAGGTGGTGGAAACCTCCTGCCTGGAGGTGTTTGCAGCCAGGCTGGAGGTGGCTGTGAGCAACCTGCTGCAGTGTGAGGTGTCCCTGCCCATGGCAGGGGGTTGGGACTGGCTGATCCTTGAGGTCCCTTCCAGCCCTGACAATGCTGTGATTCGGTGAAGATTGCCTTTTGCTGTCTGGAAATGGCTCTCATGGAAGTCTGTGTGTGAGCAGCGTGGTGGCAGGGAACCTTCAGGCAGGCAGGTGGCCTTGGTCTTGTGCAGTGCTGTTTTAAAAGGTTGTCCATGGATCAGAAGCCCTGAAAAAAACAACTGACTGACATGAGGATCATCAGAAGCTCCAAATATCATGTAAGTTAATTAGCATCCTCTTGCAACGAAGCTCTTAATTGCAATATTTCTTCCATGTGGAAACAAAAATAGAAAATCAAGATCTGAAAATGCATGACAGCCCCTGGGAGATGCAGCCATGCAGCAAGCCTGATTCTTACCGAGGCAAGCCACCGGAGGCAAAGCAGCAGTGAAGAAGATAGGAGGGAGCAAGGGAGCAGGATGCCTCACACAGCAGCTTTGTCATCCACACAACCAAGGCAGTGGGCTGCCTCAGCTGCCTGGAGCTCTGTCTGCCCCAGTGTCCCATGTGGATGTATTCAGCTGCTTGTGGGCACTTTGCAAAAGGGGATTCTGGAGAACTCTCCTCAGCCTCGAAAAGATCCCCTCAGAATGAGTTGGTCTCCTCACTTCCAGTCGCCACAGATGGCACCCAGAGAACATCACAACTGTGAGAATTCAGTGACCATCTGTTGCTCCTCACAAAGCCATCCTGCAACACGTCGTGCAAAGGAGGTAGAGTGAGGTGGCAGAAGGCACTCCAGGCGGGTGGATGCGAGGGGGGAACTCACTGAGGTGAAGAAAAAAGTCACAGCAGATGTATTTGGAAAATAAAGAGAAAATGGAATGCAAAAGTTGCCATCACAGCCCCACTAACCTGGCTCTGATGTCTGCTCCCTGGGTAACACCTTCATTCTTAACAGTCACTGATCCTTACACATGGTTTGTTCTTCCTCATGAGGGTGGTGAGAGCCTGGCACAGGCTGCCCAGGGAGGTGGTGGAAGCCTCATGCCTGGAGGTGTTTGCAGCCAGGCTGGAGGTGGCTGTGAGCAGCCTGCTGCAGTGTGAGGTGTCCCTGCCCGTGGCAGGGGGGTTGGAACTGGCTGAGCCTTGAGGTCCCTTCCAGCCCTGGCAGTTCTGTCATTCTAGGAAACAGGTAAGGCACCAAAGGGCAGTTTGCTGTTCACTCAAATGCTCAGATGAAGCTTGCTGTTATGAAGAGGATGATCTGGACACCAAGGACAGTTAGTGTTCAGTGGCTTCTCTCCTTAAAGTCTTTTGTTTGCAGCAAAACGTGCATGGAAGTGGAAGGCAGCTTTTGGTGATGAGCTGAGCAGGATGGGGAGTGTTTGCCAGCCCCAGTTCCTCTTCCTAAGCACTCAATGATTCTGTGGTGGGGGTGGCAGAAGATTCATCAGTCTGTAATCAAGAGACAGCTAAACTTTGAAAAGTACACAGCAGAGCAGCAGGCTCCACCTGAAATCCAGGTTATGCCATGCTCTCTGACAGTAATTTCTCTACCCAAGAGAGTCACACTTCCTCACCTCATGCACTGCAGCAGTTGTGCTGCTGCGTAGGGGAATTATAACTCTAGCACTTTGGGAGTATTTTTCATTTCCAAAGCCCTCTTCAGAAGCTAACAGTCAAGAAGTGATCTAGCTTGACCCCTCAGGCTGTGTATCCTGGCAGGGCTGCACCGAAGGGCTAATGCTGGGAGAGTAGCAGCTGCCACATAGCTCTGAGCTGTGCCAGAGATTTCCTGAACGTCTTCTGAGGTAACTGAGGTGCAAATGCTGCTGACCTGAGTCACACAGTTTAAACACATACCTTGGAGCTACTGCAGCAGGGTTTCCATAGTCGAGATGCACTGGGCTGTACTCTGAATAGCCTTACTGAGGGATCCCCAAGGTGAAGAGTAGAAAACAGTAATAAATAGACAAAATGGAAGACAAAACCCAATTGCCATTGGACATTAGTGCATTTTTTAACTCAAAAGAGCAATGACCAGAGTAAAAATATATTGCCCAAGGCTTTTCTTCCTAAAAGTATTTCCTTAAGACCTTGAAGCATTCACAGGGCTAGTTCCATGGTCATTAGGGGAAAAAACCTGCATGAATATTATCTTCTTACAGCACAAACCCAGAAAGTGCTTCATAATTAGAGCACAGACAGGAAAGATTTCATGCTATCTGCACGGTTTAGCCTCTTGGTTAATGTTTGCCAGCTCCAAACAGTACAGGGAGAGATTTGTATATCATCTGTAAATCAATGAGTAATGCTCCTCTGTGCTCAATACTGGAAAGAAAACACAGCCTCTGTAATTGCCCTCAAAACCATTTTGATGCTCAAACAGTTATCAAACCTCTTTCCTCTTTCTAGATGTTAGGTGCCTCGGAGTATTTCTCATATATGTGAGGGAAGGCTGCACTTGGACCAACAGCAAAGACAGGGAGAGGTCTCCTTGTAAGAGAAGCAAAGTGCTGTCTGCTACACCTGTGAGAGCAGCATGGAATCTAAAGGTAAGGCTTCTATCAGCACAGGCCCAGGGGTGGGGGTTGGTTAATTTTTAGAAGTTGAAAGGTGTGCTTGGCCAGTCTGATGGTTGTCCTTCCTGCTAAGGTACTCTGCAGTGCCAGAGTCCTTACTGACCATTGGCAGGTGTCCTTCTGGGACCTGTGTGACAAACACTGCCGGCACGGCTGCAGCTGTCATTCCTCTTCTGATTATTATCGCGATGCCTGGTATGAACGAGCAGGACTGGAGGGTTGCTGCATTTCTGGACAGAGTCAGAAGGTGGCTGCAGGTAGCATCCTTGATCAACATGTGCATGGATACCTGCAGCCTTCAGCCTTTGTGCCTCTGACTGTACCTTCATACTCATGGAAAGGCTATGAAGAACAGATCAGAAAGATAACTTCTGCCAGGCTCAGCTCCTACAGGAACAACAGGTCTGGAAAGTTATTCCGTGTCCTTTAGTAATCCCCCCGCCCCCTTCTGCCCATTTCCTACCTTCATAGAGGAAAAGAAATTCTGATTGAAGAACCATTTGTTCTATGCTATGGCAAATACCTAGCAAGCAAACCTACCTGCTGAAGGGAGATTTCTGACTGCCCCAAAACAGGGAGGGCTTTCTCAAAGAGAGTGGCCAGCAAAGGCCACAGAGCTGTGAAAATCCAGACTGGGTAGTGTGAACAACGCTGGGGGGTTGCACCCTAAAGTGAGTGGCAGAAGAACCTGTGAAAAACTGAGTTATGCTCAATGAAACAAGTCTGAACTGGCCACAGAAATCACAGAAGTGACTGTTGGACCTTGTTTTGTACATGCACAAGTGCAGCGTGACAGGGCAGTGAGGAATCTTGCCCTCTGGACAGACATGAAAGAAAGATGCTTGGCCCTGCAGAGGGGAAAGAACTCAAAGGACCAGATGAGACTAGTAGCAGCCTGCACTGCACCACTGAAGCTAATGCTGCCCTTGGCTGGTACTCTGTTAGCAGCCTGCACTACACCACTGAAGCTAATGCTGCCCTTGGCTGGTACTCTGTTAGCAGCCTGCACTACACCACTGAAGCTAATGCTGCCCTTGGCTGGTACTCTGTTAGCAGCCTGCACTACACCACTGAAGCTAATACTGCCCGTGGCTGGTACTCCAGTAGCAGCCTGCACTACACCACTGAAGCTAATACTGCCCATGGCTGGTACTCCAGTAGCAGCCTGCACTGCACCACTGAAGCTAATGCTGCCCTTGGCTGGTACTCCAGTAGCAGCCTGCACTACACCACTGAAGCTAATGCTGCCCTTGGCTGGTCCTCTGGAGCCAGTAGCCCTGTAGTCCTCCTTTTGCTGCCACTACCTTTGTAGTGTAACAGCTTCCACTCTGATGATTCTCCGTTATTAGAGCTGTAGATTCATAGAACTGCTCAGATTGGAAGTGACCTTGAAAGATCATCTAGTCTAGGACAAGACTTATACTTCCAGAAGATGTATTGTAGTTGCACAAATCTCCTCTTTCCTGTGTACTGGCTGTTAGGCAGTATAGAACATCAAGGCTAAGGGTTGCAGTCGTAATTGAAGTGAACTTGAAAAACTAATTGCTGTTGGAAGCTGTAATTGAGCTTTGTCCCTTTAGTTTTCCAAGTGAGGAGGTGCTCTTTTTCTCTCTTGTTCTCCTTGGAGAATGTTTTCAGCTGCAGGAAAGTCACACACATAGATTGCCATACGCTTTGGGGTTCACTAAAATCAGTTTGGAACAAATCTGGCCAGAAAACACAATTTCTACAGTGTCTGCAGAGTAATATCCCTGCGTGTAATGACCATAATCCAATCTTTCTGAGCAGTTTACACTCTGCTTCTCCATGTGACACATATGGCAACTGATGTAGCCTTGAAAACACCAGCAGCAATAACAAGGGCAAAAACCAAGGGGAGAGCAGCCACGTTACAGCGTGGTGCTGCCTTGCTGCTTACCTGAGGTGCTGGCTCAGCTTTAGGCACTGCTGCAAGTAAAGCATGGGACTAGGCAGGCAGAGAAGGCAGCTTTGGGCATAATAGCAACTGATTATGACAGAGATGAAGTGAGGTGAGCTCACACCCAAAGCCAAAGCCAACACAATCTCACTGTGAATTCTCTCAGGCAGCAATGTTACTGTGAAGGAATGCCTTGGAAGCAGCTGTGCCCAGAGAGATCTCTCTGCTTCCTGAGTGTTCAAGCAGGATCAGTCTGGGGTCCTCATTCCTTCCACACTGCAGTTCAGGCAGCATTAAGCACACACCATGCAGAGGCAGACATTGTTAGGTGGTGTCTGTAGCACACTTCAGATTCTAGTCACACAAATGCCCTTCCACAGCTGGTCATTGTCAAAAGGCCTCTCACAGCTTAGCCTGCTGCAGAAGGACAAGGGTGAAGTGTGGGGATGCACTGCTGGAAGTACAACCCTTTGGTGTGGGGAAAGAGCTGATAAAGACACTCTGTTGGCACAGCTCAGGTGCTCAGACTGCTGATTCTAAATGTGAACTGGAGAAAAAGATTGTTGGAGCCTTGTTTCCAGATCATTGGCTACCTTAAACAGCAGGGGAGACAAGGCATGGCTTGGAGTGTTATCTGGAGTGGTTTTCCCCACACAAGGTGATAGAGAGATGTCTGATTAATGATGATCCAGAAACTGGGAAGGGAAGGGAAGGGAAGGGAAGGGAAGGGAAGGGAAGGGAAGGGAAGGGAAGGGAAGGGAAGGGAAGGGAAGGGAAGGGAAGGGAAGGGAAGGGAAGGGAAGGGAAGGGAAGGGAAGGTCACTTATTTCAGAATAGAGTGGATCTCTATCTTGGGGAAAATTGCTTTGCCTTGAATCCTGAGTAGAAAGTGACCAGCTGTGACTGGACAGGTAATTTTTAGCTGTCTAGCATCAGATGGGATAAATCCCACCCAATAATTCATCACTTCTCCCAGTGACACTTCTTCCAGATTCAGCACTGAATACTGTAAATAGTATCCCCAAATCATTGTTGTTGTTTCCAGGCTCTGTGCTCCACGAAACAATTGATGCTGCATTTGTGGCACACCCACCAGAGGCCATTATCTTTTGCATCTGAGGACAAATTCCATGATTTCTGTCTTCCAGCCCAGGATCCATCTGTTCCTGGAAGGTGAGGAGTCCTTCTCAAACTCTGAGGCCACGCTCAGAGACAGGGTTCTCATGTACCCAGGTTTTGCATGGCACTTGCTCTTTTCCAGAGTCAGCTTTCAGGATTTTGAACCTTTCTACTCTCTGTGCAGGAGTCTTTGGCATAGAGCTGCTCTGAAACAGCTAATGAGTTCTGCTGAACAGCCCTAGTTTGAAGCACGGCAGCCTCAATTAGGGGCAAACCATCTGCCGCCGCTGTAGTCCTTAGATTTCAGCACAGCCCAATCTATTCATCTGGACAGCTGCAGCTTTGCCATTGCTGCACTGATCAATAGGCTCTGGCTGCAGTTTTGCGGCAGCAGCAGTTACATTTCCTTCTCCAGCCGCAGCTGCACCGACCAGCGGATGAAAAGGAAGGGTGAGGAGGCAGAGCATCGGAAGGTGCTGACTCACTAGGGTCTCTCTTTGGGATCTCTTCACTTCATGTTTTAATGTGTGTGGCTCAAGGGCAGAGGATGGATTGGTGGCTGCAGCCTTCAAGGTGGCAATGGGAATAGCAACCTGCAGCAGCATGTGAGGCTCCTCTGACTTCCAGAGGCAGTCACTGTGGTGAGAATTCATTGTCCCTTCACCAGACAGTGACTGGTGCCATTCTGAGCCTCCCAACTACAGCTTGATGCTGGCACTTGCTGCCCAGTTTGGCAGAGGCAGATCAGCTGTTGGTGTTACAGTGGAAATGAATGAGCCTATTACAAATGTTCTGTAGCTGCAAACTCTCAAGCTCTGAACCACAAAAATCTAGTGGTGTTTTGGCAAGTGGGAAGGGAGTCACCTAATTGCATTGGCAAAGCTGCAGGGATCCAAGTTTCCATTATTTTCTGTGCCCATCCTGAATTTGCAACTGGAAATGGGAGGAATCCTTGCCAGTGTACCCTGGGAGTGTAAATGGCAAGGGGATTGCTTTAGGAGCATTAACTGGCTTTGGGTTTGCAGAAGAATGTTTTTCCACTCCAGACAACACCAAGGAGATTGAACCTGCTGCTCTTATTCAGAAAAGTCAGCTCACAGGACTTTCCTAAGGCTGGTGAAGTCTGCCAGTGTCCTGCAGGATAGAACAAGTGACCAAATGTTTGGGAGATGACAGCAGAATGTCCTCTTCTCCTCTGATCTTTGTATTTCTATCTGCTACATCTGAGAACCTGCCAAGTTAGAGGAACTTCTGCTTAACCATTTCACCAGATCCCAGGATGTTAGGGGTTGGAAGGGACCTCTGGAGATCATTGAGTCCAATCCCCTGCCAGAGCAGGACCAGAGAATCCAGCACAGGTCACGCAGGAAGACATCCAGGAGGGTTTGGAAAGTCTCCCGAGGAGCTGGTTATCAGTTCCACCCAAAAGAGGAAGCTGGGAGATGTGAGAGAGCCTAGAGACTGAATCCTCTCCTCCCAGAAATCCCAGGCAACAGCCACTAATTGATTGGAGCTTAAGAAAAAGGCTGAGCTGTGGTGATCTTCTTCCATGTGTGTGGCTGTTCCGCCCTTCTCACCCATCCCAGCTTCTCCTTTCGCTTGCTTCCCTTTTTCCCCCATTCATCATCTACTGAATCGTTTGGATATTCCTCATTTTTCTGTGGCTCCCAGGAATGGGCTGATGCTTGTCTGTAGGGGGAAATCAGCAGGGACACAGGTGCAAAAAGGAGCATAAAGAAAGTGTTAAATAAAGAGACATGGACGTGGAATTCAGAGCCTGACACTCTCCAAGGGTCCAGCTGCCTTCAGCAGATCTGGGAGTGAAGGAGCAGTCAGCTGCCAGGTGTCTGTGTGCTGCAGTCTGGCTGTGAGCAGGAGCCCCGAGGTAAACAGGGAAAACACAACAAGCCACCAGAACCTCTCAAGATTCCTGGGGACTTTTCCACTGCTCTTATTTTAAGAGGGAAGGATGCAGTTTGCAATGCCTTTCTTTTCTCTCTCTCTCTTGTCCAAGTATGAGACAAAAGCAGTGGGGAAAAAATACTTGCTCAACCCCAGCTAGCAGAGATCCAGACTCACTCAGGAAGTTCAGAACATCGATTCACTGCTGAATGTGCAAGAAAGGTTTGGTACCCCTTTGACAGGTAAATGCCCTGACCCTCTGTGAGCCAGTGTGAACACCTAGAACCCCCCAAAAAAGAGTTGTCAAGGCCTGAGCCCGGTTTAGCAGATGATTGCTGTCTGCTCTGAACCTGGGTGCCGCTCACTTCACTCCCTGTCGCTCCAGAGACAGCCATCCCTATCCACACTTCCATTCTGCATTCCACTTACAGTTTCACAGATTTGTATTGCAGCCTCCCGGGATGCCAGCACTCTCCTCTGGGCTTTCCTGCACGTTGAGCTAAAAGAGAGGCGTAATTGCAAGCTGTTAATGAGTTATCACCGCAGCAAAGCTGGGGGAGGCACGGAGGAAGCTCACACGCGACGTGCACATCTCCTGCCAGTGCTGCCTGGTCTCAGGGTCAGGTAAGAGTCCCTGCTCCTACTTCCCTTAATCATTTCCTTCAACCATTGATCACTCTGTAGATGGCTACTGAGGGATCCTGGAGAAAGGAATATTTTGGCACCATTCTCTGTCACCCTCACACCAAAGAAGTTTCTCCTCATGCTGAGCTGAAACCTTCTCTGCTCAAGTTTGTCTCCATTGCTCCTTGGCTTCTTGCTGTGCACCACCCAAAAGAGCTTGGCCCCCTCCCCTTGACCCCCAGCCCTCAGCTATTGATAGGCATTGATCAGATCCCTCTCAGCCTTCTCCTCTCCAGACTCAACAGCCCCAGGGCTCTCAGTCTCTCTTCCCAGGGGAGATGCTCAAGTCCCCTAAGCATCCTCCTGGCTCTGCCTTGGCCTCTCTGCAGCAGGTCTCTGTCTCTCTCTTGAGCTGGGGAGCCCAGAACTGGACCCAGGATCGCAGGAGTGGTCTGAGGAGGGCAGAGCAGAGGGGGGGCAGTGTGCTGCTGGCCACACTCTGCTTGCTGCACCCCAGAACATGAGACTGTGAGCCTTGTCTGCCATGCAACACCACTTTGACAGCGATTTGCTTTTGCTTTTTAAACATGTGGAAATACTTAATCTTTCTGAGGGTTACAGATCACAGCATATTTCCAAGCCTTTACAATGTGCTCTGCAGATCACATAACAACACCTGACAATTATCAGCCATTCATTTCTCAAAGGCTCCTTTACATTTTAATCTCTGCCATGATGCTCTTCTAAAACTCGGCTGGCTTCCTATGACTCTTTTCTATGTGCCGCGGCTGTCACACCATTGCAATTACCCTCTGTCTCTGCCATCTGGAAAGAGGGAGGAGAACTTGTCTTTGCACTGTGTGGAAGGAAACTGTCCCTGATGTTCTGTACCATAACTGCAGGAGGCTCTTTCATCATGACTTGATTGCTATTTCATTTCTTAAGACAAATGTGTTTAACTTTGCAGATCTCGGGAACTTACAAAGGCACTGCTGTGACAATGCTGCTTTGCGCTTCAGAAGTGCATTCTTAAACCTGGACAGTCAGCAAGAGATTGCTAAAGGCTTAACAAAGCTCTACCAAGTGATAGAATAACCTTTCTCTTAGGTATGATACACAGGGGCGCAGCAACTTGAGCAAACAAAAACTTGCTTGGCAAAACAGTTCCATTTTGTCCTTCTTAAGATGGCAATAAAGAAAGGTCACACGCAGTAGCTGCCAAATTCCACTGCATGTGAAACCATTTTAAATTCAGATTAGCAGCTGAAATTTTGGGTACTGATCTGGATTTAGTCAGTCTATTCAGATATAAGGAGTAAGGATAATAAACCCTTCCAGGGTGCCATTCATGCACCTTGGGCAGGCTCTTAAACAAGCACAGAATCTCCAAGAGCAGTGGGATTCCTCTGGGGATCAACAGATCCCAGATCCCAGGATGTTAGGGGTTGGAAGAGACCTCCAAAGATCTTCCAGTCCAACCCCCTGCCAGAGCAGGACCATAGAACCCAGCACAGGTCACACAGGAGCTCATCCAGACAGGGATGCAAAGGCTCGAGAGCAGGAGACTCCACAACCTCCCTGGGCAGCCTGCTCCAGGGCTCTGCCACCCTCACAGTCAAGAAGTTCCTCCTCATGTTGAGGTGGAACCTCCTGTGCTGCAGTTTCCATCCATTGCCCCTTGTGCTATTCCAGGGCACAAGTGAGCAGAGGCTGTCCCTGTCCCTTCCTTCCTGACCCCCAGCCCTCAACTATTGATAGACATTGATCAGATCCCCTCTCAGTCTTCTCCTCTCCAGACTGAACAGCCCCAGGGCTCTCAGCCTCTCCTCCCCAGGCAGTGCTGCAGTCCCTTCAGCATCCTTGTAGCCCTCCCTTGGACCCTCTCCAGTACATCTCTGTCTCAAAGGTCAGCCCACATGCATTTTACTGTAGGAGATGTTTGCTCCTGAATCATGCAGATATCTCTTAACCAAAATCCCTTGCAAACATGTTCTTTTGAAGCTCCCTTCCCTTCTAATCTGAAACTGGAAGGAAAGCAGGTTGCAGGCATAAGGATGAATCAGAGGAGGCAGCAAACACAGCCAAACCTTGCATAGAGGCAAAAAGAGCCAGGATCTTTCCACTTGAATGGAAAGTATGAAGACTTCCTTGACTCATGACCAGAAACAAATGGATTTCAAAAGCCTATGTGAAAAAAAAGGTCACAGAAGGTGTGTTCCATGTCTTGCACTCTCAGACAAGAGGGGGGAGATGTACATATAAAAACTGCCTGGGAAACTGCAAACATCCCCTTGCATGCCTCAGTCAGGATTCATTGCCATGAAAGGAAAGAAGTTCCACATTCCTGCAGGACAAGAACAGTGACAAGTGTAAGTGTCTGTGTTTGTGTAGGAAATCCAAATTAATCAAATCCTGATGCCTGGGGGGAAGGGGGAACCTACCATGCAGTGCAAACAGTGCCAAAGGAACAGGAACAGCCACAGAGCAAATTTCTGATGAAAAATGCATTGCTGCCGTGAAGTTCAGAGGTTTCTGCACTGCTCCTACACCTTGGTACCACGTGCAGGGCCACTCCTCGCTGAGCATGCTGTCCGTGGCAGCCAAAGCAAACATCTTCCCATCCCTGATCATTATCCTGTGTGGAGATTAAAACAGAGCAGCAAAGCAAACATCTGCAAGACTCCCTCGTTTAAAAGATTAACTCTAATATAAATTACTTTATCTTGTCTTGCAACTATTTGGAAACTCATTAAATTTACAACAGTCCACTTCACAGGGAAATTGCTTCTCTCCCCTGAGGAGGCTGTTAACTGTAGTCACGTATGCCATGCTCTGTGGCTGTAACAACTTGCCCTGTTCCAGCCAGCAGCCTGAAACCCCTGCAGAATGAATGCAGTGACAGGGCCCAAGCATGGAGCTCAGAGTGCCTGCCTTGTGCCTGCCCACAGAGAAGCTGACAGTGCACGTGCTGCCTCGCTAGTTGAGCGCTGGATGCAGTGGCCCAGCGTGTTTGTTGTCTGGATTGGAGCAGAGGAGTGGAAGGAGTAATGACCGTGGTGAGCATGGCCACAAATCCGCTTTGCATTTTAATGTGATGTCTTTGTGTCCCATCTTAATCCTTGGAACCCCTCTGCAGCTGGCTGGAAACACGAGGCATAAAATACCCTTCTAATAGCACATGGTCAGCATTTGCATTCTCAGCCTGGAAGTGCTCAGCTGGGGAGGGCTGAGGGATTGGGAAGCGCCGCGGTCGATACTCTGCAAGATGATGAAGACAGTGTATTTCCTAGGCAGAAAGCTGCCAGGCCATTGCTCTTGATAGGAGCTGTCAGACAAGCAGGACAGAGGGCCTTAAATAATTACTGCAATGAAACTTGGCCACACACTTAGTAAATAAAACTATCCACTTGTAAGCAGCTTTAGGATCCGATACAACCAAACGTTTCTGGTTAGCTTTTGCCTGCAAAACCTATTAGGACAAACACAAACAAATCCTTGAAGCTGAGCGTGCTGCTTCAGGGTCTCATTGCCTTGTATCACATAATGACAAGGGATGGAGGGCAGCAAGAGGAAGCAGTTAATGACCTGTTTTGCTACCTGGACACTCACAAATCTGGGGGCCAGGAGGGATTCACTCTAGAGTGCAGAGGGGGCTGGTGGAGCAGCTTGCCAAGCCACTCTCCATCACCTATCAGCAGTCCTGGTTAACAGGGGAGGCGCCAGACTGGCTGGAGGCTTGCCAGAGTGACACTGATCTACAGGAATGGCTGAAAGGAGGACCTGGGGAGCTCCAGGCCTGTCAGCATGACCTCAGTGCTGGTGAAGATGGTGGAGCGGTTTGTCTTGGGTGCACTCACACAGCAAGGGATGGATAATGGTGGGATCAGGCCCAGCCAGCATGGGCTGATGAAAGGCAGGTCCTGCTTGACCAACCTGATGTCCTTCTATGACCAGGTGACCTGCTGGTGGGGGAGGGAAAGGTTGTGGGTGTTGCCTACCTGGACTTTAGTAAAGCCTTTGACGCCATCTCCCACAGCAACCTCCTCGAGTCCAAGGCATAGCCAGGTGGCCTCTTTGCTGCATTAAAAGGGGGCTGGACAGCTGGGGCCAGAGTCCAATCCAGCTGGCAGCTGGTCACACGTAATGTACCCCAGGGCTCAGAACTGAGGGCAGTTGTGTTTCACATCTTTATCAGTGATTTGGGTGAGGGTATCAGGGGCACCTCAGCAAGTCTGCAGACGGCACTAAGTTGGGTGGAGTGCTGATCTGCTCGAGGGTAGCAAGGCACTGCAGAGAGATCTGCACAGGTTAATCTTAGATCTTCTTCCACTGCAAAAAGCTCATCTCTGTCCAAAGCTACCTGGTAAGAACTGGCATCCTTCCCCAGGATAAATCTCACCTTTAAGCATCATTCTGCTGCGTTCATTTCCATGGAAGTTAGTTCCTCATACAGCGGCCCCCAGACTCTCTGATGACTGCTGCAAGACTAGGAACAGCACTGGTTCACAACTCAGAATTTGTGATGTAGTACTAGAAAGAGAAGAAGTGCAAATTCACTTTACATACAGGATGCAAAGTTTACAGCAGAGTGGGAGAAAGCTATATGAAACTGAGGTGTGAATTGCTGCCAAGCAAGCACACAGGTTGCTAAAACTGAGTGGACAAAGCCTTTGTGCTCCTCTTAAGTCTGGACAACCCAGTGCCTGGAAAGCCTTATAGTACCCAGAGCTCTGTCTCCTGAGGAATTCCCACGGCTTCTGCTAATGCAGACCTGAAACAGAAATGCAGGAGTCCAAAAGGAAAATCCCTGTCTGGGCTCAAATCAAAGGTTACACAATCCCCTCGGGCAGAACTGCCACTGCAAAACCATGCCTTGCAAGTATAAGGCCTCTCATACTTGGTCCTGATGGAGTCCCTGGGCAAGATGTCACAGAAAGTGGAGTCCAGAAGATGCCAGAGATACACCCCCCCAGTATTAGCATTTCCAAGCACCTCTTCCCTTGATACCTTCTGTAGGGAAATGCTATCACTGCTCTGCTTTTACTTTGCACCTGGCTTCCTCTCCCTGGTGGGGTGACTGTGTTTGCATTTTGGGGCTTGCCCTAGTTCTAGTTAAAAAATGTGACCCTAACTGCCCCAGAAAGCTTCTAGTAGGTGAGGGGAAAAGGAGAGTTTTGTTGTGGCTTTTGAAGCCCACTTAAGTGTAATTCTGAAAGGGGCAGGACTTGCAGGCTGTGATTTCCATGCTTCTGGCAAGAACAGTGGGTTAGTCACCCTACAGGGCATTTAGGTCTCTGATAGTGTTTTGCTCCTTCTCCCTGGAATGAAGAGTGCCACTAGGATCAGCAAGACACATCTTATTGGCAGCAAGGCATTGTTTTCAGTCACTGTGCCACACACAAACTGTTGGCAAAGCATTTTAGGCATGTTGTGAAAATCCTCAAGAGCCTCCTCAGACAAGATGTCATGGCTTCAGCTGAGATGTGCTGCTGATGTGAATCTGGGGAGCTGGCCTTGGTTAGCCATCTGGCTGTGCTCAGAGTGGGTGTTTTTCTCCCAGGCAGGATGTGTGAAGCCACGTTTGCATCTTCTTTGTATGTAACATTTGTGATTTGTATCTTCTAAGCTGTGTGGTGAAGCATCTGGTTTTAAGCCAGCCTGGCTACCACCAGGGAACGGATAGACACAGGCAAACAAGCTCTTTGATGTTAAATGACCTACCAAGAACATCTAAGCACCCAGCCTCAACAGTGATGATGCACATTTGTGCTCTTCCACATGTGTAAAGAGCTCAAGAACCAGGACAATGCATTTCCTTACCTATGTAGCTGTCTTGTGAGACAGCCTACGACACTCATTCTTTCCTCACGAGATCCTCCATAGGGTCACACAGCATCAGTGGACTGAAATCTGTGCATTTCAACAGGGCAGTTCTTCTGCCTGGCAAAGTCTTGCAGAGCTGGCTTTCTGCTGACATGCTGCAGCAGTAAGGCAGCTGCCTGGTGAACACCAGGCAAGGATGCAGGCATGGGTCACTCAGTGTAGTTAATAACTACCTGTACTGAAATAAGCAGCTGGTTTGAGAGGCTGTTACAATGGAAATGCTGCAAAGGTGTAGAGACTGACAGATGCTAATGCAGGCAGACAGGAAAGAAATCACAGAACCACAGAAACATTCAGCTTGGAAAAGAGCCTCAGGATCACCAAGGCCAACCCAGAGCCCTGCTCTGCAAGGCTCACCCCTAAACCACAGCCCCAAGCACCACAGCCAAACCCCCTGCAAACACAGCCAGGCTTGGGGACTCCACCACCTCCCTGGGCAGCACATTCCAAGCCCTCACCACTGTTCTTTTTTCACACTGCCAGAATCTATTCCCTTTTCATTTCTTTGGAAAAAAACAATGATGTGCAACAGCTCTGAGGGAGTCACAACAGCTCCTCAACACAGGCTGAAGTGAGCTTCGTCCAAATCTCCCTCCATACAGACAGGTTGCTCTGCGTGTGGATGCTGAGCTTGGCTGCATCCTCACAAACATAGTTTGGAGTGGGGGAAGTCAGAATAACTGCGAGGTCTGCTCAGTCATGTATCCCCCAGCTTTATTGAACTCTGCTTTTATATGTGGTGAACCAGTGGTCAGGAAAAGACAGAAGACACAAGCTTGCCTTGCCAGTTCTCAACCCCTACAGATCTTGTTCAGAGAAATCCTCTTTTGTTTGATGAATATTTAAAGCAGATTGAACTCTTGCTCAGCTCGCAATCAAACCAGCCACTTGTAGGCTTAATTATGAGTGACAGCTCACGCCAGAATCTCACTGCTGGCTCACTTCTCTCCTTCATCTGTGTGCCCTTGGGGATTACAGTTCTAATGTCTCTGTTGCTGAGGAAATTACATGATTAAACTAGGCAAATCAATTACTCCCCACATTTTGAGGTTTATTTTTACATCCCAGAGCCATCCCTGGGACTCCATGCTGGAGTGAACATCTACAACCTTACTGAATATCGTTTCCATTTGTCATTTCCTCCAACTGTGTTTCAGGTTTGCTAGTCCTGCCCATTGAAATACACTTTAACCCCTGTAATGGGCTTGATGCTACATTATTAGTCTGTCCACAGTTTTCTTTAACCCCTCTGACAGAATCAGCATTGTCAGGCTTGGAAGGGACCTCAAGGCTCAGCCAGTCCCAACCCCCCTGCCATGGGCAGGGACACCTCACACTGCAGCAGGTTGCTCACAGCCACATCCAGCCTGGCTGCAAACACCTCCAGGCAGGAGGCTTCCACCACCTCCCTGGGCAGCCTGTGCCAGGCTCTCACCACCCTCCTGGGGAACAACTTCTTCCTAACATCCAATCTCTATCTCCCCACTTCTAGTTTTGCTCCATCCCCCCAGTCCTATCACTCCCTGACACCCTCAGAAGTTCCTCCCCAGCTTTCTTGTAGCCCCCTTCAGACACTGGAAGGCCACAATCAGGTCTCTTGGGAGCCTTCTCTTCTCCAGACTGCACAGCCCCAACTCTCTCAGTCTGCCCCATTAGCAGAGCAGCTCCAGCCCTTCTCTGGGGGTCCTCCTGTATGAAGGACACCTGTATGCATTCTGAAGAAATTCTTCCTAACATCCAATCTGGATCTCCCCATTTCTGGTTTTGCTCCATCCATTGTCAGTCTGTCCAGATGCAGAGAGTGTTTATGTCTGTTTCAGACAAGTCATCTCCAGCTGTGTACCCTACCATTCATCTTGCAATCACTCTTCCAGTCACATTGTCTGGCATGCCTGTGCACAGCCACACCTGCCTGTGCTGAGCTACACACAGGTGTACAATAAAACTTCATTTCTTGCATGGTCAGATTTTCTTATGCAGTCCCAATTTATCCTGTCTAATGAGACAACCTCTAGCAGCAGTCATGCTGACAATAAAAGTAATGGCTTTACAAAAGCAGTAACCTGTTGCTGCTCAGTGCTGCACTGAAAGATGAATGCTGCGGTTTGGAGCACATCTTTTTATTGAGCGACTGCGCTCCGTGATGGAAGATACGTGTGTGAGAGGGAACATCCCTAATTGCCAAGTGTTCTGATAAAGACTGCCAATTAATCCTTGTCTGTTAGAGATGAGGAGAGGAATTCATTCCTATAAACCAGTGTGAAGACAAAGTTCAGCTGAAACTTAACCATATTAAAGTTCTTCGCAACTCTCCTTCCACGCGCCGTATGAATGACTTTGCACTCCTGTCAGCCTGTGGTTTGACAGAGCTTCTGGGATCCAATAAGCCAGCACTGGAGAGAGGAGCTGAAAAGTAGGAATTAGCCTGGCAGTTACTATTACCTGAGCCCAGCTGACTAGTTGCATTTATATTAGCTCATCTGTTCTCGTTTCCGTCTGAAGGGGATTCACTCTAACACAGCCAGCTCCGTGAGGAAGTCGTCTTGCACAGAGGGAGCTCAGTTCCTTGCTCTAGCCACAGGGGCACAAAGGTCTCAGGAGCAGCAGGGGCTCGTAGCCTGAGCTGCAGCAGGGCGTTAAGCAAAGCCTGATCGCATAGGTTATTAAGAAGCTCTTTGTTGTGGCCTCAGTCTTTATTTACTAGAAGAGGGATTTTCCACGGCCGCCTTAGTGCCCCCACCAGAACTCTCTGGCTCCCTGCGAGCAGGCACACAACGTTTCACAGGTCGTGGGGGATGATTAAAGGCTGTGCATTTCTGAGCTCCAAGTGATGGCAGATGGAAAGCCTCTTGCAGCGCCGAGCTTGTTGTCACTTCCTGTTGCCGCTGCCATCGTGGAAAATCGAAGAAGAAGAAATGCACTCCCTTGCAATATGCAAAAGAGGCTTCTGAGGGATTATTTGTGTAACAATCCCACTGAGGGTTTTAAAAGACCATCAGTCTGAAACCCCTGTGAAGATGAGATGCAGCGCAGCCTGCAGCTGAGCTTCATCTCACTCGCAGGAAGTCAGCAATCAAGCTGCATGCAAGAGAAGCCTGCAGGCCTCCAGGTGCTTCATTTTACCCTTCCAATTCACTGCCTAAACTGCAGGATACAGAGCTCCCCCGGAGCTGTGATCTCCTACCTGCAGACTAGAGAGCAGCAGCAGCACATTACCCAGAGCCCTGGGACAAAAGGACTTCTGTCAGCCCGCCCGTGGCATCCCCCCACACAGTCCTTCCACCTGTGCCACTCCAGGGGCTGCAGACAGGGGCATGCACACAGAAGTGTAACACCATTCCCCTCCCTGCCAGCAGACGTTTGTAGCTAAGAGAATTACTCTCAGCTCTGGGGAAATTCAGCCTTCTGTACGAGCCAACAATTTCTTTAGGCTGGTTTTAGGATGCAGAAGTGTTGAGAGGGAGGAAACACTACACTGGCTGGGAAATCCTGTCTGTGTTACAGGTTTACAACAAACACCAGCACATATCTTAAGCCCCAGGAAGGACCAAGGCACACTCACTCTCTGATTATTGTAAATATTCTTTTTTGATCCAATATTTATTTTGAAATAGTTAAACATTTAAAATTCTTGATGCTAACGATGATAACAACGGCTCACTCTTTGAGGCAGGCCTTTAAAAGCATCATCAGTCACCACAAGAACAAACCAGTCATCTTTTTGTTCCTGTCAGTGACATCAGAGGGTGTTGGGTCTGATGCATCCACAGTTGCACCTCACTTCTGCTTGGAAGTGGCAGCGAGATTCAGGTGAGCCTGGAACAGGCTGCCTGCCACGTGCTGAGTGCTAGCCAGCGGTGTGGCCTCCACTCCGAGCCTCATTCGCTTCAGAAAGGCTAAACAACTGTCAGACTGAAGCAACAAGCTTGGAATAGCAATGACCATCTCATCCTGTTTATTGATCTGAGACATTTCATTATGGTTTAGCCCGTGTGCTAAAGCCCAGAGCCTCCTTAGCTGCTGCCAGATGTACTTACAGAAAAACTTTAACACAAGGGAATAGATTTGGAATAGATTTTTCCTGGCTAACTAATCATGATAACAACAACAACAGAAGTGTTTGACAGCTGTTGCCTTTCCTTGTTAGAAGTATTGCCAAGGATGAAGCTGTAAAACCCTCAGCGCCAGCTTTGGAAAGGTTTATGCAGTTCAGTACAGCTCTGGAGGGGGGGCTGGGCTTGGGGTGCACCTGCATTTCTGAGCTGTTTTCCAGTATCTTTGAAGTGTTAATCTAGAACAAATCCATCAGTTTCACTTCAATATCATGATGAGTTAGTCCATCTTGGTTTCTGTCCACAGTGTGTATGTATTACTTCTGGCGTTTCCATATTCCTTTTTGCCATCAAACTTCTTAATTTCCTCCCCTGTGTTTAAAGTACAGCTTCTGCCACCCAATTCACAGAATTGTTAGGGTTGGAAGGGGCCATTTCCAGCCCCCCTGCCATGGGCAGGGACCCCTCACACTAGATCAGGTTGCTCAGGGCCACCATTCTGCCTTGTCTTTCCCCCAACACAAAGCACAAAGGCTGAGCTGTTCTGGGATGTTTGGTTTAACAACAGAAGAGAAGGTGGAAAAGGATGGCTGCTGCCTGGCAGCTCTGAAAGCAAGCTGACAAACTGACAGTGACAGAATAGGAAGTCTCTGGGAATGAGGATCCAAACAGCAGGAAAGTGAAAATCCAGTGAACACCAACAAATACTGCCACACCTTCCCAAATCAGGAGTGAAGGTGGAAAGAAGCCTGAGTGGTACAAAGGCTCCCATCTGCCAAAGGGGGTTAGCCAGCTCCTTCCCCAGCACCCCTGCGAAACTGGCAGTCTCATGTCAGCTGAATGCAGCAGCTCCATCTTTGCCATTTAGGATTTATGTCATATTGTGTCCTGTTTATCAGCGTGGGCTTGAGAGCAGCTGCCCTGACATCAATCATCACCAAATGTTTACCTAGAGAGTGGGAGGCTTTGTTGTCTCTTTCTTTCTTTTGGGGGGGAAGGTGGGGTTGGGAAGGGGAGGGTGTGGGGAGGGAAGGTGTGAGTAAGAGAAAGTAGATGGGATTTGGAAAGGTTTAAAAGAAGACATAAATCATCTTTCAGGGCTTTGTGACACTCTGAGCCTTCAGAGGAGCAGTGTGTGCCGGGCTGTGTGTGCCAGCTGCTTGCTGAAAGCAGGAAGCAGCTCTGTCCCAAAACTGTGGACAGCCACCAAGGAGCCAAGGAGCACGTGGAGTTGGTGCATCTGCAGCTTCATGATGTCTGCGAGTGGGTCATGTTTGCTGAGCACTACAGACTAGCACCAGGGAATGACTTTGCTCCTGCTGTTGCTGTTACCACTGCTACCCAAATACCGATGGAACAGTGGTTGGGTGCTTAGGCTCTGACGCTTTCCTTCTATTGCTGGTTTGACTTTGTTGTCCCTACTTCTCTTTTGGTTTCTCTCCTTTGCTGTTGCTGTTTGTTGGAGAGGAATCTGGAGCTCAGGAATGCTGGAGCCCTGTATGTCTGTCCCATATACGCAGAATCACAGAATGTTAGGGGTTGGAAGGGACCTCCAAAGCTCATCCTCAGAGCAGGAGCACCTAGAGCACCTAGACCAACCTGATCTCCTTCTATGATCAGGTGACTGCCTGGTGGATGTGGGGCAGGCTGTGGATGTGGTCTGCCTGGACTTCAGCAAAGCCTTTGACACCGTCCCCCACAGCAAACTGCTGGCCAAGCTGTCAGCCCCTGGCTTGGACAGCAGCACTCTGAGCTGGTTTAGGAACTGGCTGGAGGCTGAGCCCAGAGAGTGGTGTGAATGGTGCCACAGCCAGCTGGCAGCCAGGCACCAGTGGTGTGCCCCAGGGATCAGTGCTGGGCCCCATGCTCTTCAACATCTTTATTGATGATCTGGATGAGGGCATCGAGTCCATCATCAGTAAATTTGCGGACGACACCAAGCTGGGGGCAGTAGTTGATCTGCTGGAGGGCAGAGAGGCTTTTGCAGAGGGACCTCGACAGGCTGGACAGATGGCAGAGGCCAAGGGCAGGAGATTGAACACATCCAAGTGCCAGGTTCTGCACATCGGCCACAACAACCCCAGGCAGTGCTACAGGCTGGGGTCAGAGTGGCTGGAGAGCAGCCAGGCAGAGAGGGACCTGGGGGTGCTGGTTGATGGTAGGCTGAACATGAGCCTGCAGTGTGCCCAGGCAGCCAAGAAGGCCAATGGCATCCTGGCCTGCATCAGGAAGAGTGTGGCCAGCAGGAGCAGGGAGGTCATTCTGCCCCTGGACACTGCACTGGTTAGGCCGCACCTTGAGTCCTGTGTCCGTTCTGGGCCCCTCAGTTTAGGAAGAGGTTGACTTGCTGGAGCGTGTCCAGGAGAGGGCAACGAAGCTGGGGAGGGGTCTGGAGCACAGCCCTGTGAGGAGAGGCTGAGGGAGCTGGGGTTGCTTAGCCTGGAGAGGAGGAGACTGAGGGGTGACCTTATTGCTCTCTACAACTACCTGAAGGAAGGTTGTAGACAGGCAGAGGTTGGTCTCTTCTCCCAGGCAGCCAGTACCAGAACAAGAGGACACAGTCTCAGGCTGCGCCAGGGCAGGTTTAGGCTGGATGTTAGGAAGAAGTTCTATACCGAGAGAGTGATTGTCCACTGGAATGGGCTGCCCGTGGAGATGGTGGAGTCACCTTCATTGGAGGTGTTCAGGAGGAGACTTGATGGGGTGCTTGGTGCCATGGGTTAGTTGATTAGGTGGTGCTGGATGATAGGTTGGACATGATCTTGAATGTCTCTTCCAACCTGATCTATTCTGTTCTATTCTATTCTATTCTATTCTTTCTATTCTATTCTATTCTATTCTATTCTATTCTATTCTATTCTATTCTACAGCAGGTCACACAGGAACACAGCCAGGCAGGGCTTGAATAGCTCCAGAGAGGGAGACTCCACAACCCCCCTGGGCAGCCTGCTCCAGGCTTCTGCACCCTCACAGGCAAAACATTTTCCTCCTGGTTCCATGGCACTCCTCTGCCTCAGCTTCCACCACTGCCCTTTGTGCTGGCATTGGGCAGCCCCCAGCAGAGCCTGTCTCCAGCCTCTGGGCACTCCCCCTGCACATCTTGATCACCAGCAAGGACTCCCCTCTCAGGCTCCTCCTCTCCCAGCCAGAGCCCTCAGCTCCCTCAGGCTCTCCTCATGAGGAAGATCTTCCACTCCTTTCATCATCATACCCCACAAACTCCTCATCTGATGGAAACTTGGTTAAAGTGCCAGCCCCTCTGCAGTTGTCATCTGTCACCAAAGGAGTTAGAAATACTTAGAGAAAACTTCTGTCCTCACGCAGCAGACACCGATCAGGATTTCCGTCTGCAGCGCTGCCTGAACGTCAGACAGCGCAAGGCAGCTGCTGGTGTCCCTGGGTGGGCAGTGCACAGAGATATCCACCTCCCCCAGCTTATCTTTTTTCCATCAACTTCCTGTGAGAATCAACTTTTACCTGGGTAAATTCCACCAGAGGAAGCTGATGCTTTGTAGGTCCATTCATGCAGACCACTGTTTAGAGAACTTGCCTCTACCAGGGGCTGACAGAGCCTGTAAATGGCAGGGCCAAATGTACCAGTGCTGACATTTCCCAGCTCTCTGGCTCTCTGCCTGCGAGTGTATAGCTTGTGCTCCTGCTTGGAGTTGTTAAAACACACAAAAGGTTGATTTGAGATGACAGCAAAGGAAAGGCACCTCAGGGTAACATGGTGTGACTCTTCACGTTCCGCCGCACAACCCCCCCGCCCAGGGGTGCCCCACGAAGCCCCAGCAGCTGAGATCATTTTGCTCTATCCAGCCATTTCAAAACTAGAAACACATCCTCACACACTGGCAGCAGCTCTTGGACTCAACTGCAAGAGAAGCAAACAAATGCTGGAAAGTTTATTACAAGATAAAGGGCTTTGTGCCATCCTTTCCCCCCCCGGTTCATCTAGACATGTCCAGGCTTTCTCCCTACCCTACCTTCTATCAGGCAACCAAGCTGAAATAGAGGTGAAATCAGACAAGCAGATTGTCAGCTTTTGGGAGGGAGTTACCGCTGAGGTCTGCCTTGTGGGACACTCTCAGCCCTGTAAGATGATGGAGGGTTGCACATCGGTATTTAACAGAGATTGGAGTGGCCTCATTCAGGCAGGTTTGGTTAATCTGTTCTGCTAGTACTGCACATTTATTTACACTTGGACAACAGAGGTGTTTTGTTTATACCACCACACCTTATTCTGGCAACCCATGGGGATGTTTCCCCCATGGGTGCCTTTCCCTTTTCCCCCCTTTCTGCACTCCTGTAAGGCTTATTTCCTCGTTTGAGCGTGGGTATGATTTTATCCATAGTGTGTTTGAGGATTTGATCAGAAATGGAGGAACTGCAACGAAAGAACTAACTTTCTACACATCTGTAAGTCTTCTTTCCTCGTGCAAGCATGGGTATGACTTTATCAGAAATGGAGGAATTTCTGCCCCAAACCCCTAACTTTCTACACTCCTGTAAGACCTATTCCCTTGTTTAAGCTGGTATGATTTTATGCCTAAAGTGCTTGAGAATTTGATCAGAAAAGGAGGAATTGCAATGAAAGAACTAACTTTCTGCACTCCTATAAGTCTTATTTCCTTGTGTAAGCACAGTGTGATTTTATCCCTAAAGTGTTTGAGAAATTGATCAGAAGCAAAGGAACTTCTGCTCAAAAGAACTAACTTCCTGCACTCCTGTAAGACCTCTTTCCCTGTGTAAGCATGGGTGTGATTTTGTGCCTAAAACGTTAGAGGATTGTTCAGAGAGGGAGGAGTCGCGACCAAAGCACCGTCCTCGCTTCCCCTCTCTCTTCTCGGCCAGTTGCCCTGCTGTTAGCAGGCAGCTGTGCTACCAAGCAGCGTCCGGGCTGCTGCGTGCGCTCCCAGGCGAGGGCAGCTGATGTCATCATTTGAGATCTGTACTTTTCCCTTGGCAAGAATGGCCTTTCAGACTCGCACCACGCTGACAACGGGGCTGCATTTAGCTGCAAGAAGATGTTTGGCACTTCAGCCCCATTCGATGGCACTTACTGAACTTCTGAAGCAGGCTGCAGTGTTTCCCTCCTTGAAGGGTGCTGTAATGGAGAAGAAAGCTGCAATAAACATCCACCAGAATAAATGATTCCTCTGGGCAGCAATGGCAGGGGGCAGAAGAACTTCTTGTGTCAAGTAGGGCTAAGATTGCATCCAGCAGCTGGCTTCATAAAGCATGTATAAAATGTGTGGTAAAAACACCGGAAGAGCTGCAGGACTCCACAAGCCCCACCGCAGGAGCCCAGCACTGTTTGGCAGCAGCAGGTTCTTCAGGCAGCGCTCCTGCTGCAGGGAGAACAACAAAGGGAAAGTTAGGACAGAGTCCTCGTTTCATCCCTTGGGTCTGCTAAACATCAAGCATCTGCTTTTCAGCTGCAGGACTAGTGGAAGGCAAGAATTCTGTGTGGATCTGCTTTTCACCCAGTGAAGCGTTAGGTTTCCAACAGCCGACTTCTGGGATGCTCTGTATTTGCTTTTTGATTAGAGGAGCAAACTCTAGGCCATTTTAGAGCCAATAGCAACATTTGTTGTTGCTTTGTTCCACTGGAGAAAACCCCAACAAACAAGCAAAGAGCAAACCCACGACAAACCCCACCCTAAAAGAAGGAGAAATCTTTTCAGTGATACAAGTGGCTCTTTTCTGAGCAGTTTGTGTCACAGAGAAACTGTGAAATTAGCCAGTTTTTGCCTTAGTCATTCCTCCAGTTTGCCAGCAGTGATGAACACACTACCCACATCCCTCTAGCTTCATGTCAGCTACAGAAGATCCAGGGTTTAAAGCAAAAATCGAATGAAATAGCCCCAATTCAACGTTGTTACTAGAAAGTGAGAGGTGTTTCTCGCGCCATCTACGCAGCCCTGGCTGCTAGCTGGACCTGCAGGGTGAGAGAATGCCTTCTGAAAAAGGAGGGAGCAGCCAATTTGGGGGCCAGTATTTTCAGCTCTATAGATTTGTATGTTTTCCACAGATGCATGCATTTCTCACCAAGGACACCTAGCTGGAAGTGAAGGCAGACACACAATAAATGCAAACTGTCAGAGCAGATATTTATACCCAGTGTAAGAGTCTAAAGCCAGGAAAATTGAGCCACATTGCCACAGGCGCATGAGACACGCTAAAGCTCCTTGTCTCCAAGTGTTTTACTGCAGTCCATGACCAGCTGAATCCCTTCCTCACTGAGCCAAATACCTCAGCCTTTGTCTGGGTCTATTAGGAAAGGCTTAGAGTCCCTGAGACCTTCGTGGAGGGATGACAGGTATGATGTAGAATTTATGCACACCATTTGGAGTAGCAGCTGAAAAACAGTGCAGGGCACCTGATGTGCTGCAGGGAAGCAATGGCAAAGAAACCTGCAAAGTAGTGCTGCCATAATCACCAGCAGTGGGACTGTCACTCTCACAGAAGGAGTTGTGGGCCTTAGCTGTCTTTCCCTGGAAGGAATTTGAGCCTAGAGCTTTGAGACCACTGGAAGCTGCCTGCCAGTCAGATTCGTGGGCAGACAAAATAGAAGCCTGTTGAAGTCTGGCCACTGATGGATCGTGAAAGCAAAGGACCATTGACAGACCTCCACTCTCTATATTAACCCAAATGCAAGAAGTTGAACTGATCTACAAAGTACTTAATTACTTCTGATGAAGCAATCATGAGACCATTGCAAAGCAAATCAGGAATAATCATCACCACCTGAGTTTTGTTTAAGTATAAGCTACAGGCACACAACACTGTTTAAAGCATTGAATCCCATCTTCAAATGGGTGAGAAGTAAGAAGAAAAGGCTAAGACAAATTAGGCTATTGCTGTCTCCTGAAGAAAATCCTTGTGCCTGCAGATGGGTTAGGCTGGTATTGCAATAAAATGGGCACAGGGAGTTCTACAGTAATGACTTCTACTGAGCAGTTAGAGGTAAGGAAGAACAACTTCTGTTCCATCTTTGTCTTACTGTGAAATTCCAATTCGTGCCTGTCTAGGGTGGAGTATTGCAGAGCAGATCTTGAGTGAGGGCAGGGAAAAGGGCAGGGAGTGGAGAATTCAGGGCGCGCCATGAGTCTGTGTAGATGGGAATCCCACATCTTCCATGGATGCAGAAATATTGCTGCATGTCCTGTCCCACACAAAACCATAGGGGAAAAACTAAACAGTAGGGAAGCAGACATTCAGAGCTCCTTAGGGATATTGGATGCTAATTCCCATGGACTGGGAACCCAGAACTTTAGAAAATCACTGCTGTTTCATGTGGCTTGAAATGTGGAGAACATCCAAGTACAAATCCTTGTCTGCTGCCCAGTGGGTCAGGTGTGGGAGAGACAGGGAAAGAAGAGAGGGAGCAAGCACTCTGAGGAGGTTGTGGGCTGGGTGATGTGCAGATGATAGGCAGGAAAAAGTCATTATCCAAAACGAATTATTCCCAGGGAAATTTCTGATGCATAGAGCTACTATCAGCAGCTACCAGGAGGTGCACTAAAGGGGTACTTGACCTTAGAAAGAAGCTCTTCCCAGACAGAGAGACTGGCCATTGGGATGTGCTGCCCAGGAAGGTGGTGGGGTCAGCATCCCTGGAGGTGTTTAAGAGAAGCCTGGATGAGGCACTTGGTGCCATGGTCTGGTTGATTAATTAGGGTTGGCTGATTGGCTGGACTTGATCATCTTGGAGGGCTCTTCCAACCTGGTGATTCTGTGATTTTGATGAGTCTCTCCAGATGCACCTTTTGTTTGCAGGGAGACTTCGACAGCTGATGCTGCTTTTGGATGTGCTATCTGAAACAAACTCCAGAAGGACAGAGATGCAAGGAAGCCTCTCTCAAGAAGTAAGAGGAACTTCTTCAGAAGAGGAGACATGATGGAGGAAGAGCTGTAAAGTCCATAGCCATTACACACAGACATCGAGCTCTGGTACACTATGCCTCCACTTTTCTCAAGGCCTCAGTATCTTCTCCTCCTTATCTCTCTGTGTGTACAGCAGTCACGACAGTGGTGTGTTCAGTCACAGCTGGTGTGCTGTTGACATGACTGCAGAACTCAGACAACTGGCCACAGAGCCCTGCGAGAATCGTTGTGGCCTTTTCTATTGCTGCTCCTTTCTGAAAGCAGCTGAGGAGTGTCGATGCCTCTTCCTGGAGAAAGCACTGCCATTTCCTTGTACTTTACCCTCAGTTTTGATTACTGATCAGAGAAACTAGAAGAAATTTATAGTCCTTTAGGTATAACTTGAAGCTATTATCTCTAGCATCCCAATGAAGCATTTGATTTCAATGGGAGTTCAAAGGATTGATCTCGGTGTGTAGAGTCCGTAAGTCAGAAGCAACACGAGCCGACTGCGAACACAGTGCCCTGCAATATGCACCCAAAGTGCTTTCTGAGTCTGCTTTGTGGGTCATGGTGAAGAAACCTACTGAATAACTGCTGAACATTCTCAGGCAGCCCACACGTTCACTAAGAGCAGAGGAAGACATAACACTGGCAGAAGGGCAGATGCATACAGACCTGCTGCTCGGAGCTGGCTCACCGGAGCTGTCCTCGGGGGGCCATGGGGAAGCAGCAGGGCTGTGCAGCTGCTGCTTTGATGCAGAGGGTGGAAAGAGTTAAAGAGGCTGATTGCAGCAAGCCCCCGGGCAGCTCTTTAAAGAAGGAGCACAAATGAAATGCAACCTGCTGGAGTTTCGCTCTGATTGTGTCTCTAATGCATCACATTTCCACGGCTCCTCTCACAGTCAGCTCACAGAATTAGCCATCAACCTTTTCTCTCATCTCACCGAAATTCTTGGGAGCTCCCATAATTTCCCCCCTACTGTTTCAGGAGTGTGATATAGAACACAGGAAAGTTTGTTGTGTTATATTTTATCGTTTGATTCGTTTTCATGATGCAACCTTAAGGTTTCTTATTAAACATGGGCTGAAGTGAATTGGTGAAGTTGTACAGGAGGAGCCTTTAGGGTCACTCTGAGTTACAGCTCGAATTCAGCTTCCATTTCCACGGAGGCAAAACCCCACAACAGTCACTAATGCAGTAAAGCACTGTCCGAGGAAATGATCCTCGTCGTCTTTTGATCTGTCTTTACAAATGTACTTCAGAACCAGACCTGAAACCAAAGAGTGACTCCACCCCCTTCCTTCCTTCCCTGGAATGCCCTGAGTGTGTTGAAACCAGCTGGTTCCAGCAGAGACAGCTTGCAGCATTTCACAGCCACCTAGAGCATGTTGCTGCCCTCATTAACAGGAACGTGGTGAACTTTTAAGTACCCAAAGCCATTCAGTACACCATGGATCAAATCCTAAGATCTTTCCCTTATGACTGGTACATAATGGTTCTGCACTGTGAACAAAAGTAAAATCAATAGAAATATTGATTTGTTTTTAAATACTCTCTGACCTATTTCTCTCATGTCTAAAGATCATTAAATTCCAGATGTATTTTTATTGGCAGCAGCCCACCACAGCAGTTAATTCATATGCAGCTTTCACAGGAGCTCTTTAGTTTAAACTTCTTCCAGAGAGCTTCTTCACACCCCTTGTGCGGCTTTCTGTGCATGGAGTCATTTTGGACTGGGCAATGCTTACAAGGATGCTGCTCTGAGTGATGAACACTTCCTAAGAAAACTTCCTGAGGAGGAAATGGAACCACAGTTTCCTTGGTATTTCTTCCTTGAACTCCAACAGGAATCACAACCTGTCAGGGTAGCCAGCATGTATCCTTCCTGTCTCTTGGCACGGGAGCTGAAGTGCTGTTAGGATCAAGCTCTGTCTTCACTACTCAAACGGCTTCTAAAGTTCAAAGCCTTTGGAGAGGATTCCATGTTTCTCAATTCTTTGTAACCTTCAGATTTCTTGAAGGTCTCCAGAGGATATTTACCTAAGTTTACATCTGCCCCAGACATACTTATGCCTCCTGATGCCTGGAAAATTGTCCCTTTTTTGAGGGGGGGCCTCCCCTAAAGCTTTGCTGTGACTTGTGTGCTTAGAGCAGGTGGGCTGGGTTTCACCTGCCAACCCCTGTGTGCTTACAGCTAGCAAAAGAAGGCATGTTGGTGTAAGCAGCCATTACAGTGCTAACTCCTTAGTGCAATGCTGCAATCCATTATAGGACTGCACTGACACATGGTCTGGGTTTTATTTGCCCGCCTTTATTCACAAGGAATAGGTTCCCATCATCCATACACCAATTTTCAAGTCAGTAAGCCAATCTATTCCCACTAGCACCCAGGAAGACACAGTCTTGTGGAACTGCAGTTCACTGAACTGGAACAGTGTTCTGCATCCATCTTTAGTAGCTTTCTGAATACAGCTCAGAGCTCTGCTCTGCCATTCCCTGGTGTAAGTGGTAGGTGCTCTCTAGCTTGTGTCTGTGAAGCATCCTCCTCTGCACCACTGAGACTGGCTGAGAACTGTAGCAATTGTGTTCTCTGGAAGTGAGAAACAACGGAAATGGTGTTGTTGGTACACCTGAGGGACAGGAGGGCACCAGAGGGACCTGGACAGGCTGCAGAGGTGTGCCCAAATGAACCTCATGAAGTTCAACAGAGTGAGAGCAAGGTCCTGCACCTGGGCTGGAAGTCCTTACTGTCAACACAGGCTGGGAGGAGGGGATAGAAAGCAGCCCTGAGGAAAAGGACCTAGGGATGCTGATGGATGAGAAGCTGGACAGGAGCAGGCAGTGTGAGCTTGCAGCACAGAAGGCAAATCCCATCCTGGGCTGCATCCAACAGCCTGCCACAGAGCCAGAGAGGGGATTCTGACACCTTTGCTCTGCTGAGACCTCACCTGAGTACTGTGTGCAGCTCTGGAGCCCCCAGCACAGGAAGGACATGGAGCTGATGGAGAGGATCCAGAGGAGGGCCACGAAAATTCTCAGGGGGTTAGAGCAGCTCTGCCACAAGGACAGGCTGAGGGAGCTGGGGGTGTTCAGCCTGGAGAAGAGGAGGCTCCAGGGAGACCTAATAGCAGCCTGCCAGTACCTGAAGGGGACTGCAGGAAGGCTGCAGGAAGACTGTTTGCAGGGACAGGACCAGGGACAGTGGCTTCAAACTAGAGCAGAGCAGATTTAGAGTGAATGTTAGGACCAAGTTCTTTACTGTGAGGGTGGTGGAACGCTGGAACAAGTTGCCCAGGGGGTGGTTGAGGTCCTTTCCCTGTGGATACTCAAGGTGAGGCTGGACAGGGCTCGGGCAACTGATCTGGTTTGGGGATGTCCCTGCTTACAGGCTTGGACTGGCTGAGCTTCGGAAGTCCTTTCTGGCCTGGAGCATTCTGTGATTCTGTGATTTTTTTTGCTCCCTTGCCTGCTGTGGAACACAGATCCCCTCCCAGAAATCTCACTCCCGTCTGTCCTCAGTGGCCTGCTTCCCACAAATACACCATGCCCCCTCATGCTCCACACAGGGAGCCACCAGGAGTAACTCCAGGTCTCAAGCACACTGGAACCATCTCACAGCAGAACCCAGCCCCACATTCACTCTAAGCCACAACTTCTGCTTCAATGCAAACGATGTTCCTACACTCTTTTCTGTCATATAAAAATACAGAGGTAGCCAAATGCTTATTTAAACAAACAAAGCCTCAGTTCTTTCTCACAGTGCAAATAGACTTATTTCAGGTGTGAGTGGTAAAGGTAATTCATTGTTTATGGCTTTCTGTTCAGAATAATTCATGTTTCTGTGAAGCACAGAGATAACTCTCATGGAAGATATCTAAGCCTTCAACTGGGTTGAAATAATCCTCTGAGATCTGAATTTAAGGCTGTCCCTCAGGCAGTTTCTGTTATCCAAGTTCTCTCTTCTCGTGACACTGGGACATTTGCTTTCAGGTAATTCTCCAGGGATTGACAGAGCTGTGTGCACTGTCTGTCTAGCTGCCTGCATCTGGCTGTGAACTTCTGACTCTCACATTGACTCCTCACTGACACTCCGAGAACAATGTACCTGCTGTCTCCTTTGGGGCTAGCTGTGCTTTGGAGCGACGGTTCTCTTCACAGAGTGTGAAGGCCCAAATGCAGGCAGCATCTTCAGACATCTGCACCCCAGCTTTGGGACACAAAGACATTTGGGAGATGGGTTATGAACTTCCTAGGAGAAAAGTCAGAGATGCTTTGACAAGAGTGTGTGAGGAATTCAGCACTGGTGCTGGCTGCTGGCTGTGCTCTTCCTGCTCTGGAAGTAAATATCTAAGTCTATCAAACATCTCCTCAGAGCACTAAATTCACCATCCAAACAGTAGCTTTCCTTCATTTTACCCTTGCTCCTATTGATGTTTGCCACTCTTCTTCTTATCTTCCTGTCAGTGACTTAGCTTTCAGTTTGGACTGTTGTGTATCCCTCCTGTGATGGTTTTGTCAGGTCACAGGTCAGAGCTCATAGGCTGCCGTTGTGCTTTTCCTGGCCCCAGAGCTGCCGTGGGCTTTGCTGGTTCCATCACGGTGTCCCCTCACACATTACCTCTGCTCACTGATTCTCAGGTAGAAAGGCAACAAGCAGCCCAAGCAGTCACAGTTCACCAGGGGCTTGCTTTCTGTCTCCCTTTTTTTTGCTATTAGTTTTCCCACTCCACTTCTGCAAGGTCTGTCCAGAATAGAGAATCCACCACCTGGGGTTTGATGCCAACATCTATTACAGTGCTCTGAGATGCATTTTTCACTGGGAAGCCACCAATCCTTATAGATCTTTGTGCAGGGCTTTTTCAGATCATCCACTGGATTTAAATTAAACCCATTAATTATGTCTGCTTCTCAGGAGCCCAGAGCCAGCTCTCTGTCACTTGTTGATGTTCAGAGTTTCAGTGAGCAGCGTTCACGTGACGAATGTGTGCCAACACGTTAGCTGGGTTTGGTTGCAGCTCTGCAGTGCAAGAAGCTTTTCCATCTTCTCCTTCTAGTCCACTTTTTTAAAGTTCTGTGTTTGAGCCTGTGGAAAGATCAGGCTACCCAGGTCCCCCTCCTTGCACCTGTGCTGTGTTACCTTTCAATTCATACATCCTGCATTGCCATATGAGGAGGCAGCATTGCATTAGGCAGCAATTTGATGTCCAGCTGCATCAGTCTGGGCTAATCAGAAAGTTCAACATATGAATTGCCTGCCCTTTGCCTTCTGCCAGAGGTAAGACCATTTGGTTCGTGGAAGGAGTGCATGGAGTTTGAAGATGATTTCTCTCAACTGTCCCCAGCTGCCTGGGAGCGCTGTTCAGAAGCTGCCAAACCAAGCCGAGCAGCCATCCAACCAAAAGCAAAAAGCTCTTCCTTTTGGGTCTGCATTGCTGGGCCAAACTGGGACTCCTGCAACTTCATACACAGTGCAGAGTGCTGCAGGAGAGCTTCCAATGGATTTCAGCATCCTGATTGTATTTGACAGGTCACAGAACCACAGAATGTTAGGGGCTGAAGGGACCTTGAAAGCTCATCCAGTTACCTCTCAGGCTCCGGCTCTCTGAGCTCCAGAGCCCTCAGCTCCCTCAGGCTCTCCTCAAGAGGAAGATCTTCCACTGCCTTCATCATTTTTGTGGCTCTGTGATGGACTCTCTCAAGCAGTTCCCTGTGGTCGTTCTTGAGCTCAGGGGTCCAGAACTGGACACAAGATTCCAGCTGCAGCCTCGTCAGGGCAGAGTAGAGGGGGAGGAGAGCCTCTCTCAACCTACTAACCACAGTCCTTCTAACCCCCCCAGGATGCCCTTGGCCTTCTTGGCCACAGGAGCACATTGCTGGCTCATGGTCATTCTTCCATCCACCAGGACCCCCAGGTGCTTTCCCCCTTCACTGTGCTCCAGGAGAATTAAAAGGGTGTTTGAGAAAGTTATACCACAGAGAGCTTCAGGGACTTGGAGCTGGAGACAACAGCACAGGAAGAATGAATTGTTGTGATAAAGTCAATGTAGAGAAGATTTAGCTCACAAGCTGCTACTCATAGAATCATAGAATGGTCCAGGCCAGAAGGCACCTCCAAAGGTCATCCAGTCTGACCTCCCCACAGGCAGCAGGGACATCCCCAACCAGACCAAGCTGCCCAGGGCCTTGTCCCTTTGTGGCTTTGGAACACCAGGGCTACTTCTTATAATTCCAGCATTTTTTGTCAATAAATGTGAAGGATTTTCTTATTCAGTGGAAACTCTGCAGAAGGCAGCTATGCTAGGGTGGTTTAGCATTTCTAACTCCTGCTAATTTCACATCTCTTCCTGCTGTATTGCAGCTAATAGCAAGCCCAGTGGGAATGCCTCCAAGCTGTAATATTTCTGACACTAAAATAAACCATTGCAATGTTTAGAAAAACACAAATGGTTCTGCTGCTCGAGGAGCTGGTCACCTGCAGCCACAAACTGAGACTCAGCCCCTCAGTCTAAAGGGAGTGGAAGCAAAAGCAGTTCAGGGATTAAATGAGATGCAGGCGAAAGATAATTAGCTTTGTTAGAGCAAGTTTTAATCAGGCTTGTAAGTGGTTTGAGTGCTAACCATATGGGTCAGCAGGAGGCAGACAAGTAAGTTAGAGGTAATTCATTCTGCTGAGCTGGGGATGCAATATGTTGTGGGCCTGCATTAACAGTAAGGAAAGGTCGGAAAGGAAATGTCATGAGCGCTGGTTATGAGACACGAAAGCTGTGATGTAGATCTGCAACAGGGTCTTGGGCTTATAGAATAGGAATAGAATAGAGTAGGACAGGATAGAGTAGGATAGGATAGGATAGGATAGGATAGGATAGGATAGGATAGGATAGGATAGGATAGAGTAGGACAGGATAGAGTAGGATAGGATAGGATAGGATAGGATAGGATAGGATAGGATAGGATAGGATAGGATAGGATAGGATAGGATAGGATAGATAGATAGAATTAACCAGGTTGGAAGAGACCTTTGAGATCATTGAGTCCAACCTATCACCCAACAACATCTAACCAACTAAATAACAGCACCAAGCACCCCATCAAGTCTCCTCCTAAACACCTGCAGGGATGGTGACTCCACCACCTCCCTGGGCAGCACATCCCAATGGCCAATCACTCTTTCTATGAAGAACTTCTTCCTAACACCCAGCCCAAACCTCCTCACCCCAAGATCTAGCACCTTTGGAACCTGATTTCCTTCTTCTTCCAGATGTGTTTAGGAAACAAAAGGACTAACTTCATCTGAGGATGAGAAGCAGAGGGCTCAAATATACCTTCAGAAAGGGACACACATCCCAGGTGAGGTGACTCCTAGCCAGCAGCACTAGGAACCACAGAGTGGTGCGAGTTAAGGTGTCCTACTCTCCCCACAGCTCTCAGCTGGCTAATGTAGAGGGGTAATGCACAAGAGGTTGTGAGATTGTTTGGGTTTTGAATTCAAATATCAAACATTTAGATGCTCAAGCCTTTTTATATATCAGCTGGGGAACCTTGGTACCATTCCCAGCCACACGGACTGCATTAGAATAAAAATTGAGCTCTGAGAACCAGAAGCTTTCAGTAGAGATTTAGTACCACTGGAAAAATCCAAGTTTTGCCTCAGCAACAGATAAACCAACATTGAATAAGAATATGGAGTACATGGATTATGTCAGATGATGTAATGAGATCTGATAACAACATTTGAACAAAGAGCAAGAAGAAGAAATGTAAGATGTGGAAGGTGACAGTGACAACAACTTCAATAGAATTGAACTGAATTGGCCATCAAAGACTGCTGATGGATCTGTACAGCTGAATGCAAACTAAGGAAGGAGCATGTCAGTAAATAAGATGACTAATAAAACATGTAGTTCTGGATCTGGAAATAATGTAGAGAGAGGGGAAGAAGATGAAGGCAAACATTGGATCTGACACAGCGGGGTTTGTCCGGTGAGTTCACTGTGTTCATCTGACTGAATGACAGCCACGCAGGTCCAGCTCCTTACGCCACTGAAGCAAGGGAGGAAAGTGCAAATGGCGAGAGGCAATGGGACATTGCCTGTCAGAATAAGCTGGTTATAGATCACCAATACAAAAATTCCTCCTGTCCTACAAGGAAATGGAGAAGTGCTAGATGAAAGGACAATCTCAACCTCAGGACCTCAGCAGGTTCCACACAAATGAGATCAGCTTTTGCTGTGTAAGCGACATCATCATCGTCGTCCTAAGGCTTTTCAGATGCGTAAATCTCATCAGTGTCTCCCAGGGACTGTCACTGACCTGAGTAAATGTGACAAAGCTGACTTCTGACACAAAGACATCTTTCTGAAGCTGCTGAAGGGCCTGGAGGACAAATCCTCTGAGGAGTGGCTGATGGAACTGGCATTGTTCCATCCGGAGAAGTGCAGGCTGAGGAGAGACCTCATCACTCTCTACAGCTACCTGAAAGGAGGCTGCAGTGGGGGGGCGGGGGGGCTGGTCTCTTCTCCCTAGTATCAAGTGACAAACAAGAGGAAATGGCCTCAGGTTGCACCAGAGAAGGTTTAGGTTGGATTATTAGGAAGCATTTCTTCACGGAATGTTCACAGAATGTCACAGGTTGGAAGGGGCCTTGAAAGATCATCCAGTCCAGCCCTCTGATCAGCCTTCACTGAAAGGGTGATCAGGCATTGGAAGAGGTTGTCCAGGGAGGTGGTGGAGTCACTGTCCCAGGAGGTGTTCAAAAAACCATGTGGACATGGCACTTCAAGACGAGGTTTGAAGGCCATGGACATGTTGTTGGCAGTTGGACTCAATGATCTTAGAGCTCTTTTCCAACCAAAATGATCCTATGAAGCCCATGAAGCCTGTTTTGTGATGTTAACAGATTCTTTGAGTACCTCTCACTGAGAGAGTTGTCTGAAGACTGGTAGGGAGGAATACTAAGAATAAAAAGATGAAGGCTGTGCAGCAGAGTGCCAGCGCTTGGCTTCGTGCTCTAACTGAGGTGATGCTTCACAACAGCTGTCAATGATGAACAAGAACTGAGGCTATTACACAGTAATGTCTTTGACTCTCTACGGCAGAGTAGAATCTGCTGGTATGATTGATTATTATCAGCTCTTTCCCAGGTAAAGGACTGCTAGCATAAGCAAAACCAAAACCTCGTCAAGGTTTCTAAATATTAATGGACCACTGCAAACAAGTGCCATAAAGACAGGCTTGGGTAGAAAGTGACCAAAGAAATCAGGAGCACATTTCATGGCTGCACCTTCGTCAGCTCCTTGCTATGCACATACAGCAGCCACCGAGAGCCAGCAATCATTGCGGTGGGAAGATAAAGCTACGCTTGTGATGCATAGAGGTATCCATTGAGCACCTTCTAAAGGCAAGATGTATTCACGGGGTTCCAGGAAGCCTAAATCCCCTGTACTAGAGATTCCTGGCTCCAAACCCTCTTTCACATGTTTGCACACCTAAATGGTCTCCCCCCACTGACATGAGCTTGTGCTGCACTGAGAAAATGCGAAGGAAGAGGAGTCGTTAGCTTTGGACCTTCAAACTGTGCTGTCTGTAGTAGGTATCACAGAACTTTTTTCCCTTGGGAAGATGAAGCATCCAAGTTTGACAACGCTCTGCACTGCGGCTCTCCAGCAGTGTCTTCGAGCAAGCTTCAGGGGGAACAAATGTTTAGCAATTGCTGTCTAACACACCTAGCCTGGTCCAAGTGGAGATTATCACTGCTGAGAGCATCATCATAGATGCTTTGTAATAAACAGAGTACTCCATAATGGGGAAAAGGGGGGGAAATCAAAATTAGAGAGAAAAAATGTACAAAAGCAATCACCATAAAGGATCCTTGGCAGGGAAAGCAGAGCTGGAGAAACACAGATTCCAAGATGTGATTAAAGGTGTGATGAAGTTGTGTAGAGTCAGATAATGTGTGTGGGACGGAGGCAGCTGAGGAAAAGCTGCCAATGATGCTGTGAGAATAGCCAAACACAGCCATCTATCTTTATGAGCCCTGGAAAGTGAGCACAAGGGACATGAACAAATCATAGGGGGCATGTTCATTACCAGGAGATATATTATGCTTCCAAAGACATTCATTGCACTTATCATTTCCTTGGACAAGGTGTGTTCCAGCGCCTGTCTGAGAGCACAATTCCAGCTGCAGTCCGGTGTGAAGCCTCTCAAGGCTCTTGCCAGCCTGGAGGGAATCTTCTCTTTGCCTCTGCACGGATGCACTCAGGAGAGATTTCCCACTATGAGAAGAGAAGATTTTCTAAAGAAGGAAGAATTTCTTTCTAATTTTCAGGGGTGTTACCTATTGGGCAACTTGGTGAACTTCCTGCCTTGGCCCTTGTTTCTGTTTCTCTGTTGGGTTGGGTTTTGTTGCTGGGTTTTGTTTGTTTCTGAGGAAAGCCTTCGGACCACGATAAATAAATCCTGAGCTGTAGTTCTAGTTAGGCTTCTTGCCCTGAAAGTTTCCACTGGCAAAGCAATAATCACAGCATGATGAAAGCCAGGAGTGATGGTAAATAATCTGTTCTAGTCGTGCCTGAGCAAGAGAAGGCAAGAGCACTCTGTGTGAGAACTGTGTCCCACAGTGCAGACACTGCCATACGCAGACAGGTTATAAATAATGTGTGAGGTCGGCCCACAGAAGCCAACTCTTCTTTAGAGAAAGAGAAAACTGGAGGAGACCCAGGCCTCTGCCCCAGAGAGCAAAGCCATCCAGCTCAGTGAAGCATCCTTTGGCAAAGAGATGAGTAAAGCATTAGTAGCTGGAATATCCTCACTCCTGTTTGCCACCTCCGTGGCATCGTTTGGAGATTTTCTTTGCCTCAGGAGTCAAAAAAATGCAAAGGAGCTGAAATGATGCTTCAAACATTCTGCTCCTTTGTTAAGAGAGCAGGACAAGGGGCACACGCCAGACCTCACTGCTCTCTACAACTACCTGAAGGGGGGTTGTAGCCAGGAAGGGGTTGGTCTCTTCTCTCTAGCAACCAGCAGCAGAACAAGAGGACACAGTCTCAAGCTGCGCCAGGGGAAGTTGAGGCTGGAGGTGAGGAGAAAGTTCTTCACCGAGAGAGTGATTCACCATTGGGATGTGCTGCCTGGGGGGGTGGTGGAGTCACCGTCCCTGGAGGTGCTCAAGAGGGGACTGGACGTGGCACTTGGTGCCATGGGCTAGTCCTGGGGTCTGTGGTGACAGGCTGGACTCAATGATCTTTGAGGTCTCTTCCAACCTTGGTGATACTGCCATAACCTCAGAAGGAAGAAAGATGTTCACTTAGAGTTCCACAATTCACAAACCCCTCCAGCACTGCATTTTGGAAACTCCTCTGCCCAAGCCTGGGGGGGTATCCGAACCAAACCTGGTGCTGCACCAGTGATACATCTCTGTGCCTCTCACCCTGTGTTCTGGTTGTGAGGAAGCGGCTGGGTGCGGGACAGCGCTCAGGGAACACAGGCTGCTGCTTGCTGGGCAGCGCAGCGGGAAAGAGTCATTAACAAAAACTAAACATACCTGTGGCGGCATCAAAAGCAGTTCTGCTGCTCAGACTTTTGGTAGTGTATCACCAACTGCACAAGGCACAAAGTGTCACCACTTTCTGCTTAGCCAGCTGGAAACCTTCCCCCACTTGCCTGTGAGAAGGGCAATGTCTTGTCTTGCCACACCTGGGCTGAGCCTTCACTACAGCTCTGACTTGGGCAATGGGGCACTGGGAGCTAAAGCAGGCAAACAGGTGAAGCCATAGCACTTCCAGAGATGCTTCATAGAGTGTGCTGGCCATGAACTCTGAGCTACACCACTGCTTGCTGATCAGGCACTTGGTGGTCTACCTGTGAGACTGATGGCAGCGCTGGCAAGGAGAGAGCTGCAGGGCTGCTGTGGTCCAGCTCGCTGCCTCCTTGCCTCCCCCTGCTGTGCTGAGTTTGCCTGAGCTCTTGCTGTGTGTTAACTGGAGCAAAACTGTCTGCCTCCCCTTTTTTCTACCATCTTAGTTCTTTTCTGCACATGGTTGTAGCTAGCGAGGTGGAGGTCCTGGGAGTTATGGCTGGTGGTGGGCAGGCGTGTGGGCAGTTCACAGCCAGACTTCTCTGATTGTCCCCAGAGGACCCCCTGCTCAATCTTCAGCTCAGCATCAGGCGGTGTCAGGCTGTAGCCAGGCTTGAGGATACAGAAACTGTTGTTTTCTCTTTCCCCCCCCCCAGCTAATTAGACACCTTCTCCTTCCTGGCCTTTCACACTCTCTCCCCTTCTTCAGCTGTCACACCAGGTGTGCTGGCACAGGGAGTCTGTGCAGTTCTGCACACACCAGACCATGGTTAAAAAACAGCACCCAAAGTCCCAGGTTGTCCAGGCTGGTGTTACAGGATAAAGTTACCTGAATGCCAGGCTTTGGCAGCCCTCCCACTGTTCCAGCCTGCCGCTTCTCATCTCCAAGGAACGCTTTGGGTCATTCATGTTGCAGTCTATCTCCAAAGACCTGCTGCTCTGCACGGCTCCAGTGAGAGGGCAAAGCCTGATGAAAAGGTGCCAGGGAACACTGGAGTGGCTAGCACCAGCCTGGTGGCAAAGGCAATGCAATGTTGAGCTCTGCTGTTCACGCTCGTTCCCCACATCCTTTTAAACTAATAGGGATAATGTAGAACTCAGGTAGCTAAGGTGAGCTGCAGCCTCCTTCCTACCAGCTTCATGCATGGGCATCTCTGGTGAGGGGAGTGTGGAGTTCAACACTGACAATGCAGCATCTTCCACTTACAAAGTTTTCCTGTCCTTGCCCCTTGGAGGTTTGAGGCACTTTAAGAGCCAGCTGATGGAAGGGACAGTGCAGAAGTCATGCCTGGCACAGGGAAGAGACAGAAACTCTTGGTTGCTGCTCCTTATTAATACAACAAATAAACAACTGCTACAGAATGTTTTTCACACACAGCAAATTTGATTTGGGAGTTCACTGGCATTCAATGTTTTGTATAACACAAGGGTAAATGGTTTCAATGTTTTATGCAACACTCAATGGCATTCAGTGTTTTATATAACACAAGGGTAAATGGTTTCATAAATGATAAGGAAATATCTCTCATGGAGGAAATGTCTATCAAGAGCCATTAAATACAGCCAGGCAAATGCAGCCTCTGTTAAACTGATAGCCAGCAGCTGAGAGCAAACGTTTTGGCACTCAGCTTGCTCTGACTCTCTTTTCACAAGCACCTGCTGCCAACCAGTTGGAGAAGAGATGGATTTTGGGTTGTTCCAAGTATGGCTCTTCTCATATTCAGCGGGAATAAAGATCTTGAGTACAGACAAATAAATCCCAATGTGTCTCTGACCACTGAGCAGCCATTATGCATTTCAAGAGCAGCCTGGCAACTAGAAATGGTTGGCATCGCTTTGGGAAACCGAGCGACCTCCGCTTGTCCGTGTGCGCCAGCGATGGAGCCAGAGCGTCGTCCTTCTCTGTGAAGAGCAGGCTCCCTGCTTTTCCTTGGCTTGTTCTAGCCAAATGACCACTTTCCTTCGTGCATCAGAGCCCTCACAGACATGTCCTGGGAAATGATGCTGCAAAATGTGTGCAGTGCCTGGGGAGCAGGATGGGAACCTCTCCAGTTTAGAAGCCACGCGTCCTCGTGGCCTTCTGCCTGCCAAACGCCAAGGAACAGAATCCTTCAGAAGAAACTTTCATTGACAGTGACAGAGAAGGAAGAGATGCTGAGCTCAGGGAGCAGCTCCCTGCAAATGCAGACACCTCCCTTTTGTTCAGCTTACAGCTGGCACGGTGTGAAGTCAGGAACAAACCCTCCTGAATGCACCATGCTGTGCCAGTTGTCACCTGTGGCTGTTAGAGGTGATGTAATGAGCAGTACCAGCAAGGGCACTGGCTGTGAGGTCAGCTTAGCCATCCTGTGGCTGCTGGCATTGCCACCGTGCTCCTCTGAAATTCAACTCCCTGCACTCTTCTGTTCACATGGTCTCTCTCCTTCTGTCCAGAGCTGAGATCCCCAGGGACTAGCAGTACTCTTTGCATCCCTGTGAAGACCACATCAGAAGGCATTCTGCCTGCTTCCTCTTCCCTCTTTGTAGAGGGGCTACTAGCAGGGTATTTCAATTAGTAGAAACAATGTCTACAGAGAAGGAGGGAAATTACAGCAGCATTGGCATTAAACCTTCTGGGAGAGAAGGCAGACTCTCTCCTGGCTTGAGGAACATTTAGCCAGTCCTGAAAGGTGACAACATGCCTGTGAAGAACCACAGAACCATAGAATCACAGAACCATGGAACTACAGAATCATAAAATCACAGAATAATGGAAGTATAGAATCACAGCTTCATAGAATCACAGAATCAGAACACAGCTTCATAGAACCACAGAATCAGAACCACAGCTTCATAGAACCATAGAATCACAGAAACATCAAATCAGAGAATAATAGAATTATGGAATCACAGCTTCATAGAATCACAGAATCAGAGTCACAGCTTCATAGAACCATAGAATCACAGAAACATCAAATCACAGAATAATAGAATTATGGAATCACAGCTTCATAGAATCACAGAATCAGAATCAGAATCACAGCTTCATAGAATCATAGAATCACAGAAACAACAAATCACAGAATAATAGAACTATAGAACCACAGCTTCATAGACTCACAGAATCAGAACCACAGCTTCATAGAATCAGAGAATCAGAACCACAGCTTCATAGAATCACAGAATCACAGGACAGTCTGGGCCAGAAAGGATCTCCAGGAGTCCTCCAGGCCAGCCTCCCTGCAGTCAGCAGGAGCATCCCCACCTAGCTCAGGCTGCCCAGGGCTGTCAGCCTCACCGTGCACATCTCCAGGGAAGGGATCTCAAGCACCTCCCCGGGCAGACTCCTTTGGGTAGGCTGTTGCATGAGCTCACCTGGTGCAGGGCACAGGCAAGCCTACCACTCCTCAGGCTACTTTCATTCAAGCAACCACCATTTCTTCTTGCAATAAGAAGCAACTGACCCCTGGCAGAGGGCAGAATGGCAGGGCCAACATTTTCCCCTTTTGCAGCAAGTGCTTATTGTAAAATCTGTTTTCTTTCTGCTTCTCTGGGCTTTTTTTTCCCTTAATGAAAGTTCTTTTATTTTCAGTATCATTTTCCTGTTGCCATGCATTGGGAAGCCAGGAATAAGCTATTCCAGTCCGACCTTTCTGCAGCATTTTCCATTGGGACATTAATGGAAGGTTATTTATCATTTTCCTGGGAAGGAATAGATTTGCTGTCTCTTCTCTTGGGGAAACCTTGCTTCCACTTGTTTCATTGACAAAATGTGCTCATTACTGAGTCTCAAGTGTATGCCTGGGGTGTAGCCCCTCTAATGATTAAGCTTTCCTGGCAAATCAGCACTATGGTGACTGTTTATGGTGCTTAAATATGTCTCACAGTTCATTTATTTTTCTGTCCCCTCTTGATTAACATCAAGTTTGCTTTTTGCTTTGTTCCTTTGTCTCTATATCCACTGACAACATCTCAGCTTTCATTGTTAATTGTCATTGTTGTGTTTTCATTATCAGACACACCCAGGACAGAGAGGCCCTTTCATGACTGGCTTCCTAAGGGCGACTTTCACATGGTGCTTTTCATGGCTGTGCAGGATTCACGATGAAGCCAGGCATTTGGAACCCTGCACACAGACAGAAACACCTCTCACACTCTCCCCATGCTCCTGGCACACAAACCTGCACACACAAAATGCACAGAGTGCTGCTCCAGGGCTTGGATCCACTGCTCCCAAGTCAATAGTTCCTATTCGACTCCTGTGCAAAACTCATCTGAGAAGTTGAAACCCTTCCCCCGAGTCTACAATTTGAGTCATGTCAGTTGTTCATTTGGCTTCCTGATGCAATTATTTTTAATGATGTCATGAATGATATCATCATTATCCCTCTTTTAGTGCAGCAGTGTGAACCTTCCAAGCTCCTGGTTACCCTCCTGGCTAGGGAGTAACTGTGGCCAGTAGCAGGTTAGCTATGTAATACCTGCTGGAAACGACAGATCCTGATTGAACTTCCAGCTCAGTCTCTAATGATTTTCTCCCTAGGCTGACAAACAGCATTCATCTTCCTAAACTAGAGCCAGGAGAGCCACAGTGATGAGTCTGCCCTGCCTGCCAGCACCACTCAGCAAAACAGTGTGCAGGCTCCCAGATGAGCACTGCCAGCTTTCCATGATGAGAGTGTAAGGCAGTGACTGTACTAATAAATAGCAGGCCCTGGAAATGAACTTGCATATAAACCCCATAATTATCTGCTAGCTCCCTCACTGCATCCCAGAATTCTGAAGGAACTGGCTGGTGTAGCTGCACTCTCCATAGCATTTGAACAGTCCAGGCAGTCAGGTGAAGTGCCTGGAGACTGCAAGAAGGGAAACATTACACCCAGTTTTAAATAGCATAAAAAAGAGGACCCTGGAAATTACTGACTTGTAAGCCTCACCTCTGTGCCTGCAAAGATCCTGGAACAGATCCTCCTGGAATCTGTGCTGGAACATATGGAGCCCAGGGAGGTCATCGGGACAGCCAGCATGGCTTCACCAAGGGCAAGCCGTCCCTGACCAACCTGGAGGCTTTCCATGGTCATTTAACTACAGCAGTGAACAAGGAAAGACCAACAAACATCATCTCTCTGGACTTTTGACACAGTCCCCCACAATATCCTTCTCCCTTAGCTGAAGAGAGAGGGATTCGATGGGTGGGCTCTCCAGGGGATAAGGAATTGGTTGGATGATCACATACAAAGAGAGATTGGCCATGGGAATGTGCTGCACAGGGAGGTGGTGGAGTCCCCATCCCTGGAGGTGTTTAGGAAGAGACTGGAAGAGGCACTTGGTGCCATGGTTTAGTTGATTAGATGGTCCTGGGGGATAGGTTGGACTGGATGATCTCAAAGGTCTTTTCCAACCTGGTTGATTCTATTCTATTCTATTCTATTCTATTCTATGCTATTCTATGCTATGCTATGCTATGCTATGCTATTCCATTCCATTCCATTCCATTCCATTCCATTCCATTCCATTCCATTCCATGGGTCAATGGCTGGGTGCCCAGATGAAGACAGGTGTCAAAGTGGCATCCCTCAAGGATCTGTATTGGGACCAGTGCTGTTCAGCATCTTCATCACTGATCTTGGCAGTGAGATTGAGTGCACCCTCAGGAAATCTCTGGATGATACCAAGCTGAGTGGTGTGGTTGATGAGACTGAAGAATGGGATGGGTACCACCCAGAGGGACCTGGACAGGCTGGAGAGGTGGCTGAGGAGAAGCTCATGAGGTTCAATAAGGCAAAGTGCAAGGTCCTGCACCTAGATTGGGGCAATCCTCAATATTAATACTGTCTGGGGAGATGATGAAATTGAGAGCAGCCCTGCAGAAAAGGACCTAGGGGGACTGGTAGAGGAGAAGCTGGACATGAGTCAGTAATGGGCACTGGCAGCCCAGAAGGGCAATGGCAGCCTGCGCTGCATCCGAAGCAGCATGGCCAGAGATGGAGAGAGGGGATCCTGCCCCTCTGCTCTGGTGAGACCTCACCTGGAGTGCTGTGTCCAGCTCTGGAGCCTCCACCACAAAGAGACATGGACCTGCTGGAGCAGGTCCAAAGGAGGGCCACAAACATGGCCAGAGGGCTGGAGCACCTCTCTGATGAAGCCAGGCTGCACGAACTGGGGCTGTTCAGTCAGGAGAGGAGAAGGCTCCAGGGAGACCTTGTAATTACATTTCAGTATGTCTTCATTTTGAGAGGCTTTGCAAGAGCCTGCAATTTCTGCCTAATTTCTCATTTCTGCCTGGTGTCTCTGCACAGCTTTGTCACACACTAATACTCCTGGAGGGAGTTTACAGCCTCCTGCAGGAAACGCTGCAGGAACTGCCAGGCTAATGAAAAGGGCTTGCTGGCTAAAGCAGATGGCAATGCTTTTCCCTTTAGGTTAAGAGCAAAGTGCTTAGCAAGGGGTGAAGTCCAGAGGTGGTTTAGGAGCCTACACATGAATCTCTGAATCTTCTTGCTCTTGAAACATGCAGGCAGAACATAAGCTAAACCCCAGAGAGCTAACAGTCACTTCACACACAGAGACCCCCAAAACTAAGCCTGAGGGAAGATTCTCAAGTCCTGGCTTTCCTCCCTCAAAGGGACTGAAGTAAGCAGCAAGCTGCAGATCCCATCTTCCCATGGACTTCCCCCTCCCCACAAGTTTTGCATTAACTACTGAGGATGAAGACAGGAAGTAGAGGAAGGCTGCAATCTATTTTGTCCCTGTGATCCTTACCTATTCTTCAATTTAGGAGTCCCCCACTCTTCAAGGAGACATGGAACTCACAGCTTCCAGTCTAGGGAGGGTGCCGAACCCTGGCATCCAAGCTCCTGAGCAAAAGCTACTCTTCATTTGTGACTAGGTGAAGGTGGTCAGCACTGAGCTCCTAGCACATTAAAAATGATTTGCCTCTCTGACATCCTGAAGAAAAACAATCAGTCCCTGTTGTGTGCAGCTGTGAAGCGTTCAGCTGCCAGGTGGACTTTGCTTGCTCATATGGCAGTGTGCTCCTAACCCGCAGTTAAAGGCTGGTGACTGCAGACCATGGGTTTGGAAGAGATTCTTTTGCCATTAGGCTCTGAAAATGGAAGAGATGACTCAAACGTTGTAAGCCTGCTCTTGTTTACATGAATTCGAACAGGGACAGGGGGACCTTGGTCTGAGCAAAGCAGCAGCATTTTAACCTTCTTAGAACAGATTTCCTTGGTGTCAGATTTGACTTGACTGAGAGTCAAATGCTGTCCTCAAGAGTAAGAGGCTGCTTTTAGAAAGGTGAACATAATCGACTGTGCTCACCCCTTCAGATCCACACAGGACCTGGTAAATGTCTATTGCTCAGGAGAGGGAAGAAAGACAGAAATCTTTTGGTCATGCTTGACAAATACATTTCTCACAGAGTCACAGAAACATTCAGCTTGGAAAATCACCAAGGCCAGCCCAGAGCCCTGCTCTGCAAGGCTCACCCCTAAACCACAGCCCCAAGCACCACAGACAAACCACCTGCAAACACAGCCAGGCTTGGGGACTCCACCACCTCCCTGGGCAGCACATTCCAAGCCCTCACCACTCTTGCCTGAAAAAAACCTTTCCTCATGTCCAGTCTGAACCTCCCCAGTGGCAGCTTGAGGCCATTCCCTCTTCTTCTGTCACTAATGACCTGGGAGCAGAGACCAGCACCAACCTCTCCACAACCTCCTTGCAGGGAGCTGCACAGAGCCAGGAGGTCTCCCCTCAGCCTCCTCTCTTTCCCACTAACCATCCCCAGCTCCTGCAGTTGCTCCTCATCAGATTTCTTCTCCAGGCCCTTCCCAGCTCCCTTGCCCTCCTCCTTTGCTAGCTTACAGCACAGACCTTGCAGAGTCCAGCAGGGCAATGCAATTCAATGTCATGGGCTGAGCAGAGGCAGCACAGAACCTGGGAAAGGGCTCTCGTGGTTTTCTCCAGAAAATGTTTGATCCATGTGCAGCTATTTTAGGTAGAATGTGAGAAAAGCCTGCAGAAATTATCACCTTCATTCTGAATTTCCTAGACCCAGAGTGCTAAGGACAGGTGGAGTTGGAGAAGGAGCAGATGGGAGTTTGTCTTTCTTTTGATCTCTCTGCACTCCTGCCCCAAGTAAATGCAGACTGCAAGACAGTGGAGAAAAAGCTTCGGTACCAACAGTCTGCAGGAAATCACCTTTTGGAACAGACCAGAGGACAGAGGGAACACACACAGGAGATGCCACTTTTCTTGTAGAGGTTTGAGGCCTGCTGTCTGGCACAAAACCTAGTTTGAAGAGAATCTCCGTTACTTTAACCTGGTTTCAGCAAAACATGACCACTTTTTTCTCCCCACAGCTGCCAGGTTTCCTATTGGCATCCAGTTGTGAGGTGGTCTGAGCCAAAGGTCTTTGATCATTTGTTTTGCCATGGTATTTCTTTGTGTAGAGGAGGTAGTGAACTGGAGCATGTCCTCTGGGGACAGGGATGAGTGTCCACTTTGGGGAGGGGAAAACAGCACCCTGGACTTCTAAGCTCGGGTAAAACACTACAGACTTCTAAGCTTGGAGCATGAGTGGTTTGCACCATCAATAGCTCTAGGTGATGTTATTTGCTAATAGCATCAACATGGGCAGCCTACAGGTACAGCGTGGAGACAACCTGGAACCCAGCCAAAGAGCTTGGAACAAGTGCTTAGGATAGATGCAGGTTAAAAAACCAAACCAAACCACCACCAAAACCCCAAACCAATCCCAAACCAAGGAAAGAACCCCAACACCAAACGGCTGAAGGTGGTTCCCAGTGATGGCCACACAGATCCCTTTGGATCTTTGGTGTTTTGCACCACCTGGGGGGGTGGGGTGGTGTGTTAATACAAATACAAACAAGCCAACCCAACAGCAACAATCCCAAACCAAACCCTCTCATATCTGTTTCCCAAGCTAAACCATTTCATTAATCACTGGAGATAGCACTTGGACATAATTGGCCATGCTGATTAATGAAATGCTTTATCTAAGGAAATAGATATGAGAGGCTTTATAATGAATATGAGGCAGAAGAAACCAGGGCACAAGCAAAACCAAGTTGAATGTCCCAGTGATTTATCAGCTGGGTGTCAGCAGTCCCCTTTCGCCTGGCTTTTTGTTCGCTTGGGCTTCTTCACCAGAGCTCTGCCACCAACTGAGAGCAGTTTAAAACTGTTGCTCTCAAGTGCTTGCATTCTGCTGCAGCTGTGGGAATGGTGGCCCGAGGCTGGCTTCTTCACCATTTGTGTCTGGTTTGTCATTTGTACAAGCAGGAGCATCTCTAAGCTCTCCAGAATGTGCAGGGGCTCAAGAGGCCTTCCCAACCCTCTGCACCTCTGCGGTTGCAGGCCAGGCTGTCTGGTAAAAACCCCACAAACACAGGGAGGAGAGGCAAGAGAACCGTCCCTCTGGCTCCAGAGAAGCAGGCTGTGCTGCCCTGGGGCGTCTTGAGAGAGCACAAGCCTGCCAATGCAGACAGGACTAAAGCAGCTTGGGAACACAAACACCTGGGGAAACGAAGTGCTGGGCGGTAGGCAGGATTTCCCAGGCGTGAGTTGGAAGGCAGTGGAGGGAAAGGAGGCTGTGTGCTGTGTATGTGCCAGGGACTGCTGACCTCGTGCAGGGAGCTGGGCTGCTCCTGCCCTTTAGTCTGTGCCATGCCTTTGCTCCAGATGCAGCTTGGAATGTGATAGCAATCGCCAATGCCGATCTAGCAGAGCAATCAAAACACCTCAACACCTCTCCTCGTCACACAACCACATCTCTGGAGACAATTGTGGATCCCATGCTTTCGTTTTTAACCTGGAATATAATCTCCTGGCTCCTCTGTCTAAGTTTGCATAAACTTCAAGCTGAAATTGTTTTACCCTTGGCAGTGAGTAGCAGAAGTGATATTGCCTGAATAAAACGTCCAAGGGAAGCAAAGTACTACAAAATGCAAAAGGGTTCTTCCATCTCCTGATCATTTTGTGGCCTAAGCTGCAAAGCAATATCAAGGTGTAAGCAGTTGTGATGCTGTGCTTCCTCTGGATACAGGTAGCTCATGGGAGAAAAGTCCTTCAAGGTACTGCATGCGTCAGGGGACTTCTGCTTCACTGACTGCAATTCACTGTGTAGCCACTGCAGTGGAAAGAGCAGCTCGGACTCCCAAAGCACAGGGCTCAGAGTCACAGAACCACAGAGCACAGCATCACAGAATTAGCCAGGTTAGAAAAGACCTTCCAGATCCTCCAGTCCAACCTATCCCCCAGCACCATCTCATCAACTCAACCATGGCACCAAGTGCCTCAGCCAGGCTCTTCCTAAACACCTCCAGGGATGGGGACTCCACCACCTCCCTGGGCAGCACAGTCCCAATGCCAGTCTCTCTTTCTGTGAAGAACTTCTTCCTCACATCCAGCCCAAACTGCAGAATTGTTTTAGAATCATGGAATTGTCAGGGCTGGAAGGGACCTCAAGGATCAGCCAGTTCCAACCCCCCTGCCATGGGCAGGGACACCTCACACTGCAGCAGGTTGCTCACAGCCACATCCAGCCTGGCTGCAAACACCTCCAGGCAGGAGGCTTCCACCACCTCCCTGGGCAGCCTGTGCCAGGCTCTCACCACCCTCATGGGGAACAACTTCTTCCTGATGTCCAATCTGAATCTACTCATTTCTACTTTTTTTCACATTCCCCCTAGTCCTGTTGCTCCCTGACACCCTCAAAAGCCCCTCACCTGCCCCATTTTCTCCCTTTTTCCCCTCAAGCCCAGAGCACCTGGGCTCTGTTGGAGTCTCCTCCCACCCCAGCTGTGGCCACTTGGCCCTCCCCACCCACTCCCCTATTTAATCCCCCCCAGGCAGGGCAGCAGCCCCAAGCTGAGCCCATCTGGGCTGAGGATCCTCCTCGCATCGCTGGTGAGTGCCCCTGGAGCACACTGGGTGATGGTGGTGGTGACAACAAAGGCCGGGGGGCCTGGTGGCCCCCCGGTCGTTAGGGCCAACATTGATGAGTGCTCCAATCCCATCCACGGGTGCTGGCTGGGGCTGAGCTCCTCTGGGTGCTGTCTTGGCTGGTGAGGCCCTTGCTCCAGGCTCTGGGCCGGGTGCAGGGATGGCAGTGGTGGAGCAGGAGCTGTTAGCCAGAGGATGTGATGCTAACTACACTGCTTCTACCTGGAGGCCCCTGGAGTCTGCTCTCATCCTTCAATGAATCTCTGCTTTTGTGCCTCATTTGCAGACCATTTCTTCCCCCTCACTGCTTCTTTTCAGAAACAAGGGAGGACAGAAGAAAAAAGCCATAAAGCAGATCTGGCAAATGCATCCACTTATCAATCAGCTCTGAAGGAAGCCCTCGGAAGAGGGGCAGGTGGAGAAGGAGAATCACTTCTTGTGAATCACAAGGCAAATGTCATAACGAACAGACAGGACAAGCCTGCATCTTCTCCCTTGTGGTTGTGTTTCATGGTGGTAAATGCAGAGGGGGAAAAAGCTGAAGCTGGCTTGGAAATCTCAGTCACATGTCTCTACAGGAAGAATCCCTGAGGAAGGGACACTGTGACAAGTGAATCCCCAACCTGAATACAGAATTAACCAGGTTGGAACAGACCTTTGAGATCATCCTGTGCAACCCATCACCCAACACCATCTCAGCAACTAAACCATGGCACCAAGGGCCTCCTCCAGTCTCATTTTAAACACTTCCAGTGGCACAGGACACTTCCCAGATGACACAGGATCACAAGATGTAAGGGGTTGGCACCCTTCCTGCCAGAGCAGGACCATAGAATCCAGTGCAGGTCACACAGCAACACATCCAGACAGGGATGCAAAGGTTCCAGAGAAGGAGACTCCACAACCTCTCTGGGCAGCCTGCTCCAGGGCTCTGGCACCCTCACAGTGAAGAAGTTCTTCCTCATGTTGAGGTGGAACCTCCTGTGCTGGAGTTTCCATCCATTGTCCTATCCCAGGGCACAAGTGAGCAGAGGCTGTCCTTGTCCCTTCCTTCCTGACCCCCAGCCCTCAGCTATTGATAGGCATTGATCAGATCCCCTCTCAGTCTTCTCCTCTCCAGACTAAGCAGCCCCAGGGCTCTCAGCCTCTCCTCCCCAGGCAGTGCTGCAGTCCCTTCAGCATCCTTGTAGCCCTCCCTTGGACTCTCCCCAGCAGATCCCTGTCCCTCCTGAACTGGGGAGCCCAGAGCTGGATGCAATATTCCAGGGGAGGTCTCAGCAGGGCAGAGCAGAGGGGCAGGAGAACCGCCCTGGCTCTGCTGGACACACTCCTCAACGCCCCCAGTCTTCCCTAACTCTATCCCCTCACAGACACAGCTTCCACCACGGCGTCTCATGAGGATGCTCTGTCATGTGTTCGTGAAGTGCTGAGCACAGAGCTCATTTGGTGCAGAGGTAGGGCAGGTTTTGTTCCAAGTCTTTGCAATGGATTTGCAGCAGAAGGCTGATGTGGAAGACTGCTGCTCTTCAGCTGCAAAGTGTGATAGTAGGAAAAGCAAAATAAAAGAAATAAAATGCAAAACAATGAGATAAATTATCCCTCAGATGATGTAAAACTGAAGAGCAGGAATTAGCCAAAGCAGGTCTAGCAGAGGTGATGGTAATGACCTTTTCTAGGATCAAACCGTGCTCCCCATCTTGGCAGCTTCCCTTTCCATACCAAGTCCTTGGCTCAGCAGTCTACATAGTCCCCCCTGACCTTGCTCCTCCTGGCTTATCCCAAACCACTGCAGGAATCAATGCTCCCTGGGCAAAGCTTTACAGACTGAGCTACCTGCTTTGAGGAGCCAGAATGGAGGCCATGAAGAAGCTGAATGAACAGGGCAGAGGTTCTGGCTGGCCAGGAGCAAGGTGCAGGTGGGGCTCCCACGCTGTTTGCTGTAACAGCAAACATTGGTGCATGCTTTAAAACCAAAGGAGCCTTTGCTTGCTAAGCTGCATTTAAAAGAGGGAACAGAAGGTACCTTTTGGCTGTGGGAAGCATTTCTAAGTTTTTTCCCAGGCTTCTAGAATAGATTTTCAAATAGTCCTTTAAAAGTAAGAGGAATATGGAACCCTCAGCTGATGTGCAGCATAGTGATCATCACACATCATAGCACAGTACGCTGACACAGGCCTGAAAAAGCAGTGATCTGGGAGGAAGTGAAGAGTAGGAAGAAGTGGTTAATTCTCCTGAAAGCAGAGGCTTAGCCTGTGCTAGCCCTTGTGTGGCAAATGTGATAGAGGCAGCTGTGACAGCACCCAGAGGCGTGCCCACCGGAGGTACCGATGGGTGTGAAGGGTAGCACAAAGCACTGCTCCTGTTCCAGCTGTATTCATTGAGGGAGCATTGTTGCTTAAATTCCCTTCTGCTATGAATTGCACAACTGAAGGTTTGTCTGAGCTCCCTTTCTATTCCTACAAGCTCTTTGGGGTTGCTGCTTCCACAGCGTGCCAAGGGCAGGTGTGAGGTGAGTCAGATATCAAATGCTGTGTAGCACTTGGCTTATATCTCCCTCAAGAATGTCAGCATAGCCACAGCCACTTTGCCTTTAAAACACTCCTTTCATGCTGCTGGACATGATTTCTTGGTGGAAACAAGGACCTGCAGTGGCAATTAATAATCTTCCCCTTTCTCTTGTGAGTCATGGCTTTGGCAGGGAGAGCCTGCAACGTCACAAAAACTAACATCACAGCAACCAAGCCCCAAGGAGTAATTTAGGGCAGCATCAGCACTAGATAGAGGAGCAAAAGAAGTACCTAATCCCTTCCCTTCATTAATGAAAGCAAGTGTTAATAACTGTTTTATAAGCACCTGGCTTGTGACAGTGGCTCTCTGTCAGAATCAGCCAGTGAAACAGGACAGAAATCTGTGCATGGGGAAAAAGATGGATTTGGAGAAGGCTTTAGCTGGCAGACAAACCAAGACAGAAGCTCTCTGTAACACAAAGGCAGTGACAACCCCAAACTCCTTACATCACAGAATGTTACAGGTTGGAAGGGACCTCCAGAGGTCACCCAGTCCAAGCCCCTGCCAGAGCAGCAGCACCCAGGGGAGTCCACACAGGTGGGGTTGGAAAGGCTCCAGAGGAGACTCCACAACCTCTCTGGGCAGCCTGCTCCAGGGCTCTGCCACCCTCACACCAAAGAAGTTTCTCCTCATCTTGAGCTGAAACCTTCTCTGCTCAAGTTTGTCTCCATTGCTCCCTGGCTTATTGCTGTGCACCACCCAAAAGAGCTTGGCCCCCTCCCCTTGACCCCCAGCCCTCAGCTATTGACAGACATTGATCAGATCCCTCTCAGCCTTCTCCGCCCCAGGGCTCTCAGTCTCTCTTCCCAGGGGAGATGCTCAAGTCCCCTAAGCATCCTCCTGGCTCTGCCTTGGCCTCTCTCCAGCAGGTCTCTGTCTGTCTGGAACTGGGGAGCCCAGAACTGGACCCAGGATTGCAGGAGTGGTCTGAGCAGGGCAGAGCAGAGGCGGGGCAGAACCTCCCCAGCCCTGCTGGCCACACTTTGCTTGCTGCACCCCAGGAGCCCCTTGGCTCTCTTGGCCACCAGGGCACATTGCTGTTGCATGCAGAAGTTGCTCTCCAAGGTGGTGTAAGCAAGCTGTCCTTGTCAGGTACTCCCAAAGCAGAATACATCCCAGAGCAATACAATATTTTCCTTCTCTTTCATTGGCTTTGGTGAAAAGTTCTCATAAAACCAGAGGATTTGCAGATCTATTTGAATAAGAACTCTGCTAAAGTTAAATGAATGCTGGGAAAGGATGTTTGTGGCCATTCAAATGCTTCTCAAAATTAGCTCCAGGTATTTAATGCTATGACTCTGCAACAAAATCTGTCTGAAGTGTTTCTGAGTCTGTAAGAGTTTCTGCTGTCATAGCTGAGGAAGGATAGATCCAAAGTTTGCCCAAAACTTTTCCTCTCCCTAGGCTATGATGCACTCACCTGCACACCTTTTCTTCTTCTCCTTAACTAAAACATCTAAGATTGTTGTGACACCATTTGTTCTGAGAGGGAAAAAAGCTTCCCTTTGTTACAGAAAAGGAGAGGAAGGTAATCAAAGTGCTAAAAGAAAGTGTCACATCTCGCCTCTTTCAGACTGCAGGGGGAATGGCTCCGAGCTGTCACGCTTGCCGCGGCTCTGGCAGCCAGGCGTTGGAGGGAGCCAGAGCCCGGCCCGAGCTCTGCACCCAGCTCCTCAGCTCCGGGCTCCGTGCAGCCTGCTGCGTGCCCAGGGGCCTCACTAAGGACCTTTTCTGAGCTTACCAAACATCTTTCCATCCTACAGGACTTTTTTTCCTGTGGAGGGAAGACATCTGATAACTTTGGGGATTCACTGTATGTGTATGGTTATTTATTTATTTAATGAAACCACTTGTTCTCGGCCCAAATCTGTGCTGGGATGTTGCCCGAGGTGGATCTGGACATCAGGTGCCGCTGGCAAATTGTTTAAGGTTTGAGGGGTTTTGGCGAGATTAACAAAGAGGTTTTGTTGCAAGCATAGCTAATCAGACATCTCTTAGTTCAGTAAGAAGGGAGGCTCTCCACATCTCAGATTGATTACAAATGAATTAGTCACATCATCCATGAAAAGAATATCCCATTGGTTGCTGTGGGCAAAAAGCAACACAAATTATCTTTTAGTGAGAAGGCACCAAAAAAGTGTGGAATGTGTGTTTGTTCTACCTTTCATTTTCAAGCACAGTGTTCCTCTTTGGGTCCATTAGAGTGCAGCCACGGAGGCGTGCTCTGGTGGCCAAGAAGGCCAAAGCCGTCCTGGGGTGCATTAGGAAGGCTGTGCATTAGGTCAAGAAAGGTTCTCTTCCTCCTCTACTCTGGGAAGGGAGGGGGAAGAAAAGGAAAGGGGGAAGGGAAGGAAGGGAAGGGAAGGGAAGGGAAGGGAAGGGAAGGGAAGGGAAGGGAAGGGAAGGGAAGGGAAGGGAAGGGAAGGGAAGGGAAGGGAAGGGAAGGGAAGGGAGAAAGGAGAGGGAAAAGAGAAAGGAAAGGAGAAAGGAAAGGGGAAGAAAGGAAAGGAAAGGGAAAAGAGAAAGGAAATGGAAAAGAGAAAGGAAATGTTCAGAGCAGCACCTCTGAGGAATCATAGAACTCATCTCAGCCTTGCTCCTACAAGCCTCTGTGTTCCAGCGTGCTCAGGTAAAGCACTCCTTGTCTGCTGAATGAGCGTGCCTGGAGCTGAAGGTAGGAATTGCAGCAACCTGTGCTGCAGCCATCCGTCTGAATTACAGCACAGCCTGTTCTGTGCACAGCAGCCTGGCACTTCCAGGCTGATCCCCAGGAAATTTACCACAGATCTTGAGTAGAGAAGTGGTAGAATGTAAATAAACTACCATTGGATCTGAAAGGCAAATCATGATGAGGTCTAACTAATCCCCTTGGCCTGACAACTGACACGAAGCTAGGTGTGTAAACTGACTCTTCCTCAGCTCTGTGCTCTGTGCTCTGGCTGATACCAGCTGCTGGCTTTGGCTTGGCTGCTGCTGACCTTGGTTGTGTTCTTGTTGTGGCTAAGTACTAACAAGATACTCTCTGCTCTTCTTTCTCTTGTCCTTTGTACAGGGGGGAAAGGGGAAGCTGTTGCTAACCCCCTGGTTTTGTCCAGGAGGGTTCTGGCCCTGCTTATGAATTGTAAATACAGGTAAATATTGCACATTTGGTACATGTTTGATGCAGTTCATATTTCTGGGTTTCAGTCTGCTTGTAAACAGAGCTCCATTTGCCTCCAGCTGAGCTGGTCTGGTGAATTTTGGTTTTTTTTGGGGGGGTAAATCTGCAAATGAGTTGGGAGGCAATTTCAACCCACCACAACCAGGCAGGGGGGGAAAGCAGCCTGATGGCAGAGCGAGCCAGCTTCTTAAGTAAAGGAACAGGAGCAACTTCTGTGGCCACTCCTGGTCAGGCAGCACTGCCTGGCTTCCCAAACCCATCCATCTGAGGAGCATTATGTTTGACAAGTTATTTGTTGAATGAATGTGAGAATAAAGAGAGTCTAGCCGAGCAACTAGATTATTTGCTGTGATTCATTTACTCACATCCACTACCCGTGCCTGAGGAGCAGCTGTCCTGCTGCTGATGTATGCTCTCAAGGCTTGGGCACAGGTACCCTCTCAGACCTGACCAGCTGAGCTCTCTCCTAAATTGAAACAAACCAGAGAAAGACAGGCCTGAAGTAAACATCAACAGCAAATCTGTCCATAAATAACCTCTCTGATAAAGCACAGGAAGTGAAGAAGAGGGTAGGAAATGAGCAGATGTGCTGCAAGCAGCCTCATGGCCTCTTACCCTGTGCTTCGATGGTTGCTGTCACACGGAGCTCATGCACTGGTGACCAAAAGCAGGAAAGGAAACACATGGAAGGCAAAGCAGCAAAGTGAGTGCTGAAATGCAGGCAGCATTGGATAATGCTTCTAACAACCAAGCTGCTGTGGTTGGTGCAAAGGATCCTAGTGAATTCCACAGGAGCGCATCAGCCGGGTTTAAAGGCCGGGAGGAAAAAAACCCTTGAGAGCTGTGGCTGTTGAGATAGACCTAACAACCCTCACTACCTGAAGGGAGGTGTAGACAGGGGGGGGTTGGTCTCTTCTCCCAGGCAAGCAGCACCAGAACAAGAGGACACAGTCTCAAGCTGTGCCAGGGGAGGTTCAGGCTGGATGTGAGGAAGAAATTCTTCCCAGCAAGAGAGATTGGCCCTTGGGATGTGCTGCCCAGGGAGGTGGTGCAGTCCCCATCCCTGCAGGCATTTAGGAAGAGCCTGGATGAGGCTTGGAGCCATGGGTTAGTTGATGAGCTGGTGTTGGGGGATAGGATGGACTGGATGATCTCAAAGGTCTTTTCCAGCCTGGTTTATTCTGTATCCTGTATTTCTAGCCTTAGGGATCCGAACTGCAAGGTGCATGATGTATGATTAAATGGTATGGGATCTAAGTTAGAAATAATAATCAGCCTCTCCCAGTGGTTTAAGTTGATTGGGTAGGGAAGATATTCGGAAAGCCTGTCCCCTTTGGGAGCACTCTAAGTCCTCCATGAGACAAGTCATGAATGTGTTTCATTCACACAGGCACCAATCTATGGCAGATAAGACCTGGCAGCCTTTCTCTAGCACTTCCATTGTGTACAGGTATTTAGGTGTTTTTTAACTGTTCATTAGGTCTCAGGGAAATCATTATGCTCTGCTTGGCTTGGTTTTTCATTTGTTTCTGAGGTTCTTTGGAGGTTTTTTGTTTGGTTGGTTTACTTCCAGGGGTTTCTGTCTGTTGGATGCAGGAAGCACTTTTATGTGCTCCTTATTTCTGGCAGTGTTCAAGTGCCAGCCTGCAATGATATTGAACAAGGCCAAGTGCCAGGTCCTGCACTTGGGGCACAGCAACCCCAAGCAAGGCTCCAGGCTTGGGGCAGTGTGGCTGGAAAGCTGCTGGCAGAAAGGGACCTGGGGGTGCTGATGGACAAGCAGCTGAAGAGGAGCCAGCAGTGTGCCCAGGGGGCCAAGAGAGCCAAAGGCCTCCTGGCTGGGATCAGCAATGCTGTGTCCAGCAGCAGCAGGGAGGGGATTGTGCCCTGGCACTCAGCTCTGGGCAGGCCACACCCTCCAGTGCTGTGGCCAGCTCTGGGCACCTCAGGACAAGAGAGATGTGGAGGTGCTGGAGCCAGGGCAGAGGAGGGCAAGGGAGCTGGGAAGGGCCTGGAGAAGAAATCTGATGGAGAGCAACTGCAGGAGCTGGGGATGGTTAGTGTGACATTAGGAAAGGTTTTTTTCAGGCAAGAGTGGTGAGGGCTTGGAATGTGCTGCCCAGGGAGGTGGTGGAGTCCCCAAGCCTGGCTGTGTTTGCAGGTGGTTTGGCTGTGGTGCCTGGGGCTGTGGTTTAGGGCTGAGCCTTGCAGAGCAGGGCTCTGGGTTGGCCTGGGTGATCCCTTTGGGGCTTTTCCAACCTGCATGTTTCTGTGGCTGTGTGCAAGTGCTCTTGAGGGCCCTGTCACACCAGGGTGGGGACAGCAGGCTTTCCTGGGGCTCTGGCTTGACCTGCCAATCTTCATGAAGTGCTAAAGACAATAACCTTTGCTTATTGGCTGTGCTCAAGGATGGGTTCCACCACTCCAGATCCAAGGAAGGTGACAGGTCTGCTCATCTTCAGGTATTGAATTTGTCAGAGCATGGTCTGAGAGCCTCGGAAGAAGCTGAATCCCAATTCAACCCACCTTAGCAGGCAGCCCCAGTGCAGCTATCTGCACCCAGGTGAGTCATCTTACCCTCCTTTTATAAGGGGGGAAAGAAAACAGCAGTGATTCATCTAATGGACTTTAGCCATGGACTTCACCCTAAATTCACTCACCCCTTGCAAATGTTTGTGCCTCTTTGTTTAGTGTAAAGGCAGGGTAGGTGAGTAGCTGGGATCTCAACATCCACAGCCAACCGCATCTTACGTTTCTTGATTCCAGTCTAAAGCTTCCTCCTTGCAGGACACTCAGCAATCATAGCACCTGGCAGGCTTGAGGGAATATATGAGAATGGAAAAATTGCACACTGCCACCAAGTCAGCTTTCAGGCCACCCCCCCGTGGTGCTTTGGGCACCATACTGTGGGACTACCTCCCTGCACATTCATCAGGTCTGTAAGTGTTGTGTCATGGTCCAGCAGCCCCTGACACAGATGGTCTACTCAGATTCCAGCTCCAGCTTAGGTCATTACTGCAGCCCTGATACTGCTGTGGAGGAGCTGGGATGTCTGAGGGAAAAGGCAAGCCAGATGATCTCAGTGGCACCTGCTAGCTCAGACCCTGGGAGTCTGTGTGGAAAGACAAGGCACAAGCTGGTTGTGTAGTAAAACTGGCTCTGCTCTGCTCTGCTCTGCAGCCTTGGCCTTCCCTCCAGCTCCCCCTGTGCAGCCCTCCATGGGGCTGTTTGTGTGGGGTTTGGAGGATGCCTGCTGACACATATGGAGAGACATACAGCAGGGAGTGTTAATGGAGCTGCAGCTAGCAGCTAGGAGTGACAATCTAGAGGCTTTCTTGGCTTCCCCTCAGGCTTCTCAGGCATGACAGAAGAGAGGCTTACTTCCAACTTGCTAGCCTGCATTGAAACACGAGCTGCCATGCCTTCCCTGCTCCTGATGAAAGAGCATGGAGAAAATATGCTCTACAGTCATTGAGAGCATGTATGGTAACAGCTCTAGCAGGAGCTGTCTGGCAGAGCAGTTGGAGCTGTGCAGTCTGCTGAGTCTCAGCTCCATATCTGTGTGAATCTCCTCCAACCCTTCTAACTGCAATCGATTGCTGTCCCAGTGTGTACATGTCCTCATCCATTTGCCAGTCTCCCTCTCACACAGCAGTGTGTGACACAGGCTTTAAAGTGCTGTCCTGGCTTTGGTGGCCACTCATGGGCTGCAAGCCTTTAGCAGCTTCCAGTCAGCCAGGGCAGCTGACTTGAGCTGGCCACGGGTGCCGCCCATACCCTGCCCAGCAGCATCAGTGAGGAGCTTCGAGGGGAGAATGGAATGGAATGGAATGGAATGGACCGGGTTGGAAGAGACCATCGAGATCATCACGTCCAACCCATCAACCAATCCAGCCCACCCAAACAGCTAACCCATGGCACCAAGCACCCCAGCAAGTCTCCTCCTGAACACCTCCAGTGAAGGTGACTCCACCACCTCCCCCGGGCAGCCCATTCCAATGGGCAATCACTCTCTCTGTATAGAACTTCTTCCTAACGTCCAGCCTTGCTTGGTTTCTCTTTCATTCTGTTACTTCATCTCTTCTTACTTGCATCTCTTTTTTCTTCTCCTGCCCCTGAGGACTGCCTGCCTGCACACTGAGGCTGCAGTGCTGTTCTGGGGTAAGTGTAGCTTTGTGTCTCGTGAAGCCTGGCTTTGTTTCAACCTCTGGGTTTCCTCTCCTTTTCCTGTGGGCTTCCTCCCCTTGTTCTGCCCGGGGAGGTGTGGCCAGGTGACAGAGCCACTGCTCTAGTCTAGCCCCAGACATGAGTTAACTTCAGGCAGGTGCTCCCTGTGCAAGCTGCACAAGTAGGGGATCAAAACAAGGAAGTTCTGCTGATTTAAGTGTCACCTCCTTGGCACACGTTAAACACACACACAAGATACACAGGAGAGATGAAGAGATGAGCACTCAGACAGCACCTGAGAAAATGGCCTTCTGCTGCTTAAAAATGGGACCTCTCTTACAGATGGGATGCTGCCAGCTTTAGAAGGAGCACATTTGCTGACCTGATGGATGAAGCTCGCTCACTGGATTTTTCTTCTCCTTTTTCTCTCTGCTTGGCACTGTTCAGTACATTGAGCTGAAAAAAGAGAAAGGACACTTCTGAAAAGTACTTAGGGCATCCCTAAGGGGAATGCAGATGGAACAGATCTTTAGAGGGCAGGAAGAACCTGCAGATTCTCAGGCAATTAAGATCCTAGAACTCGAATTTGCAGCCCATCTTTCAGCAGCATCACACAGCAAGGACACACTGGCACCTGGAGACGCAGGAGCAAAGTGTGGTTTGGTTTGGGTAAGGCCATGTGGCTAAGAAAGTTCATTGAGTACAAAGCACAGGAGGTTCCACCTCAACAGGAGGAGGAACTTCCTGACTGAGGCTCCCAGAGCCCTGGAGCAGGCTGCCCAGAGAGGTTGTGGAGTCTCCTGCTCTGGAGCCTTCCCAGCCCTGTCTGGATGTGTTGCTGTGTGCCCTGTGCTGGATTCTATGCTCCTGCTCTGGCAGGGGGTTGGACTTGGAGGTCTCTCCCAACCCCTAAAGTCCTGGGATCCTGTGGGAAGTTTAGAGACTCTTAGAGCCATTTCCCCACATTTATCCTGTGTTGTTGACCCCTCATGTTCCCAGTGCCGAGTACCGCAGCGAGGCGGTGGCTCAGGTCATTGTTTTCATAGCACAGTGATGGAGCTTTAAAATGTGTGTCAGCTGAGGGAGCTGTCAGAAGTAGGAGTGATGAGTGTGATGCATTTCACCCCAGTCAGTGGGGAGATATTAATTGCTCCTGAAGCATCTCTAGTTTATAGTTTCATAGTTTCAGTCAGGGTTGGAAGGGACCACAAGGGTCAGCCAGTTCCAACCCCCCTGCCATGGGCAGGGACACTCTACACTAGATCAGGCTGGCCAGAGCCTCATCCAGCCTGGGCTTAAACACCTCCAGGGATGGGGCCCCAACCACCTCCCTGGACAACCCATTCCAGGGCTTCACCACTCTCATGGGGAAGAACTTCCTCCTCACATCTAGCCTGAATCTCCCCACCTCCAGCTTCATTCCATTCCCCCTAGTCCTATCACTGCCTGAGATCCTGAGCAGTCCCTCCCCAGCCTTCTTGTAGCCCCCTTCAGATACTGGAAGGCCACAATGAGGTCACCTCGGAGCCTTCTCTTCTCCAGGCTGAACAGCCCCAACTCCTTCAGTCTGTCCTCACAGGAGAGGTGCTCCAGCCCTCTGCTCATCCTCGTGGCCCTTCTCTGAACACCTTCCAGCACCTCCAGATCCCTCTTGTAATAGGGGCTAAACACCTCAGACCAGATGAACTGTGCTCTGAATCCACCCACTGATCTCCATTGCCTGCACCTGCAAGGTTTACACCTAGCTCAGCTTTAGTGCCTCCTCTAGAGGTGCTCAAAGCTGCATGAGGCTAATGCATTTGGCTTGACTGTGGAGCAGCCTGTTACTAACAGTCACGGCTAAGCTCAACTCGGCTTTCCATCAGGGCAGCTTACTGCCTCTCACTTTGGGGAGGGTCAGGATTCCACCTGAAGTGTGGCCCCTGCAAAATGCTGAGGAGGCTGCAGGAGCTGCGTTCTGCTTGCCTGTGCTGGTTACCCTGCTTGTCATCCAAGTGACTCTGTGACGCAGTACCAAGATTATGCTCTTCAAACTTTGACTGAAAAGTTCTATTCTGTAAGAAAATCTACTTACAGATCTGAATGGGCAGCAAATTAAAGATGTCCTTAATTGCTCAAAACTCTTCATTACTTCTTTCTAGCTTATTGTGCTGTCAGCTGAGGCAACTGAAAAACTGCCTGTACTCCCTGTCTTGGAGGATGAAGGGCTCGCAGAGCTAGACCTAGTGTTCAGGGGCTAATTAAATCCCTTTGTCTTGACTCCAACCTAAAATGTTGCTCTGCTAACCTGCTTCACTCACCTTCAAGGAGGAAAATGCTCACTCCTGCCCCAGGGCTGCATGGAGATGCCAAATGATTGCAATCCATTCTATTCATCAAGTGAACAATGCTGAAAGATTGAGTCCCTTGCTGCTGGTGCAGGTCAGCAGCCGGCATGCAGGGGAATAATGCTGCTGTACCAGGGGTGCAAGTCAAGATCTCTTGGGGCACAACGCCCAGGACAAAAAGACAGCCCTTCAACAGGCCAGGGACACACATGGTTCAGCCAAGATTAAAAGGAAGAGAGTTGTGGTTTTCTTCGGTGATTTTAATTGTTTGAGATCTCATCAGTTTCCTTTCCCTTGACACTGAGCTGCAGCCTGGTATTCAATACCCAGTGAATTGCTGCTGCCAATTTCCCTTGCCTGAGAAAAGCTCAGAATAAAGGCATGATGGGGCTGCAGGGAGCGAGATGCAGCTTGCTGGTCCTGGAATAAATTAAGCTGCTCTCATTTGTCAGGAGTTAAAATCCTCTGCATCTAGATGATAATTCACTGCTAACCAAGGCTAGCTTTGAGAAGCAGAAACTCTATGGCCACAGCCTTAACAATGGGTCACAAAAGAACAAGAATTCAACAAGGGAATGCTCTGATGTATCTCTTTCTGAGTGGAGGAGCCTTCCCTCTTCATACTTTGTGTCCTTGGTAAATGCAGGACACAGTTACTAATTGGCAGTCCTTTGCTCCTGGTGTGCAAAGGCACAGCTTCCCTGGCTGCTCACAGCTCCTGGTGTGTATAGGTACAGCTTTCCTGGCTGCTCACAGCTCCTGGTGTGCAAAGGCACAGCTTCCCTGGCTGCTCACAGCTCCTGGTGTGCAAAGGCACAGCTTCCCTGGCTGCTCACAGCTCCTGGTGTGCAAAGGCACAGCTTCCCTGGCTGCTCACAGCTCCTGGTGTGCAAAGGCACAGCTTCCCTGGCTGCTCACAGCTCCTGGTGTGCAAAGGCACAGCTTCCCTGGCTGCTCACAGCTCCTGGTGTGCAAAGGCACAGCTTCCCTGGCTGCTCACAGCTCCTGGTGTGTATAGGTACAGCTTCCCTGGCTGCTCACAGCTCCTGGTGTGCAAAGGCACAGCTTTCCTGGCTGCTCACAGCTCCTGGTGTGCAAAGGCACAGCTTCCCTGGCTGCTCACAGCTCCTGGTGTGCAAAGGCACAGCTTTCCTGGCTGCTCACAGCTCCTGGTGTGTATAGGTACAGCTTTCCTGCCTGCTTTCAGTTCCACTAACAGCTGGTTCCTGCATCAGTTGAAAACCCCAACCAGCTTCCCAGGGAGAAAGCATGACGCCCTGAGAGGCACATGGAAGCCATGTGTGCCTGTGGCAGTGGACACAAAGGCTCTGAAAGAGAGTGGAACCAAAATCCGAACGTGCCAGAGCAGAGCTGGCTGCAGGAGGAGGACTTCATTGGCACTGTGGCAGAGGCGCGCTGGGCCGCGATGGACAGGACGCTTGGTGCCGCACCAAGACTCGTGGGGGTTGTGAGGCTAATTCTTCACTCACCCCCTCATCAATAACATCTGCACTGCATGGTCCTGTGCAAGTCAGAAGCTGGATCAGCAGACAGAGTCCTTTGAAGATCTGATGAGCAATTTCCATTTATTTTGAGAGGCACAACAGCACTTCTGAAGAAGAGAAAGCCAGGGGAGCTCCACCTGGCACCTGCTCAGCTCCTTTCTTGCAGGACCTGTTTTAAGAGCTGGCAGCAGCGGTCCAGGTGGTGATGTGTACAGTAGGAAACCTTGGCTTGGTCAGCCTCTCACAAAACAATTTCTCCTTGGAAAAATTGCGTTCCTCCCAGCAGGGCACAGCATGTGCAACACCCTGAGCTCAGTTCCCATGGCAATGCAAGAAACTGCAGATCAAGGAACAAGCTTAGGGGTCAGCACTACACTGCATGGTTAAAATGAAGCTTCTCAAGTGAAAAAGTGCATGCAGCTAAAAGCAGATCAATGTTTTCAGTCAGTACAAGTATTCCCTTTCCCCCTTCAGCCACAGTAGATTTTTGAACAGACAAAACAGAGGAGAACTCCATTTAGCATTTATTTAAGACAAATGTTTATTTTTCTTCTAGAGGAAAGAAAATAAACTAAGAAAGTATTGATCTCCCAGAAATAAGCACTGGGCTAAGGGGAGCACTTGCCTAGGAAGCCACTGTTGGTAGTGTGGCTCTCTGTGATACAGAATCAACCAGGTTGGAAAAGACCTTTGAGATCATCCAGTGCAACCCATCACCCAGCACCATCTCATCAACTAAACCATGGCACCAAGGGCCTCAGCCAGGCTCTTCCTAAACACCTCCAGGGATGGGGACTCCACCACCTCCCTGGGCAGCACATCCCAGTGGCCCAATGTGACTAACATTTGCAACCTCAGCATGACTCTGATGTGCAGACTTGATGATAATGGTCGTGCTTGAGGGCTGCTAGGTACAGCAATGCCTGGTTCAGGAAGTCTCAAGGCTTTGCAGGGAGGAGAGCACACCATGAAACCACAGTTTGTCCTGGCTTCTTAGCTGCCCCTAGGCATTGACTGTTCTCAAACAGCAGGCATGAGGGGGAGGCTTTGTTCTGGCCCAGAAGAGATCCCTGCTTTCACAGGGAGGTTTTCACACTCCTGGTTCAGTCCAGCCCACAAGAAATGCACTCTGTGAACTTTTCTTCTAGCTTCTGCTTTGTGGTACCTGAGAAGATAATACTGCAACTGACCATGCCTGCTAGTAGTGATGCTGAACTGGTTAGAGCAAGAGTTGAGAGAGAAGGACTTCCTTTGCAAAAGAGGTGCCTGCACCACTGAGCAAGGGGAGGGCAATTTCAGCTGCCTCCCGTGAAGTCCCAGGGCCCAAAGCTCTAAGAAACATAAACTGTTCTTTCCTGTTGAAAATGTGCTTCCTTAGGTCATGCCCTTAACCGTATTAGAGTGCCTCCACTGTGAAAGGGAAATAAACCAGCAAGCAGGTTCATTCCTGCGTTTGCTTATCAAACTAGGCATGGTGCAGCCACACGCATCCATCACGTTCCCGAGTGTGCTGCCCGTCAGCCCTGGAGAGCTGTGAATGGCCAGAGTGCCTGGCCAGCCCCTGCTGGTGCTCACACGGCTCTTGCAGAGCCGCATCTGAGCAGGCAGTCACCCGGAGAAGGGAGAGACAATGGCTCCGTGTGGTGCTGCTGGGAGGGTTTGTGCTGCTCCCAGGGCAGCCCTGTGCACTGTGGCCAGGGGCCCTCACTGCCAGCAGAGGTCTTTCAACCTTTCTTTTCCTGATAGCCTGGCAACATTTCTTTCTCTTCTTTGCTCTGAGAGTTTGGAGTTCACAGGAAATTTACCTTACCTTGGTTTTATTATTATTATTGATTAGTATTATTCCACCCCCACCCCCACCCCTTCTTTTCATTGTCTATGCCAAAGAGTATTTGTGTAAACCTGATTTGCTCTGCAGCCCCAAGGCTTGGTGCAGGGGCACTGCTGGATGACAGACTCTTTTCTTTCTAACAGCCTTCCAGAAGCACTGTTAAAAACACTCTCCACGCCAATCGAGAGTTTAAGTATAAGATATTTTATTGTGGGTAAAATAAGCAAAAGCAGCGCGCTGGGTGGCTGGGAGTCTCCTGCTCCACAACAGCACACCCCGAATAAGATTCCCCTCTCTTCTTTTAAGGTGGAGGTATGTCGCAACCGTGACAGCCAATTCCTCATGCATAGAATGCACCCTTCTGGCTGTGCAAGTGTGAGTTCCTGATAGGGATCAACATCCTGGTCTGGAGTCTCTTGTGAGGATGTTGATAGTCTTCCTTATCTTAACCTTGTTTCTGGCAGGCTCAGTGGGTGTCGATCCAGCTGCCCAACTTCTGTAGATTTCTGCCTAACAAGCTAAAACTAAGTACATACTGCTCAAAACAGGATGTTACATGGTCTTATCATTGAATGGCATTGTCTGACTTGATCACGACTCCAGCATTGATCATTATATGGTTAACAAATAATTCATCCCTTTACTTATTACAATTCCTCCTTTTCCTTTTTGCTCATTTATTTGTTATCCATACTAAGATGTTTCAAAACGGATAAGGCATCTGAGGCTGCTTTTAGGACCACACTGGAGTGTGAGGTAGACTCAGTATCCTGGATAACCATTAATTTGACTTTTTCCATTCTTTGGCTTACAAATGATATTAACCGATTTAGTATACAGGGACCAAAGGTTAAAATCAATATTATCATTATTAATGGTCCCATGAAGGTTGATACTAAAGTAGTCAACCAAGGGATTGATTGAACCATCCTTCATACCAAGATTGATTATTTGCTCGCTCTCTTTTTTCTTTTCTCCAGCCCTTCCCGGACCTTAGCCAATGAGTCTCTTACCACTCCTGTGTGATCTGCATAAAAGCAGCACTCCTCTCCCAGGGCAGCACATAGGCCTCCAGCCTGTAAAAACAATAGGTCCAGACCTCGTCTATTTTGTAGAGCTACTTCAGATAACGATGTTAGTGATTTTTCTAAGTATGAAATGGAATTTTCAATCCTCTCCAAGTCTTCATCCACAGCTGCCCTAAGAGATGATAACCCCTTATTTTGCTGTACTAGCGAGGCTGCTCCTGGCTGTCCCAGCAATACCCAATCCCATCAAAGTAGCGAGGGTAATCGCGGTAATGGGTTCTCTTTTAACAATTCTATGGTTACGTTTTCCCAATGTACAAACATAGATTCTTCATTGTGATATAAAATTCGTGGCAAGATTATTGCTAATATACAATATTCTTTCTGCTCATTTACAATCTTGTTTGATACACATGGAGTCAGCCCTGTCTTTGAACAAATCCATTTAGTTCCAGTTGGGGCTATAGTCCATAATGAGTTTAGGTTCCTTCTTCCCTTGCTATACAAAAATTCTTCTTGACATTAGCAGGTACATGTCCTAAACATTTACCCTTGCCCTTAATTTGTTGTACAGTTATTCCTCTCTTATCATTGTCCCAATTACATCCAGGAGGATTACTTTGATTACTCTTTTGATATGTCTCATTCATTCCCACAGCTTCATAGAATGGAGGTTTTACATCATAACATAACCAGCAATGTTCAGTTTTGTTGGGATCAGTATAATTCAGAGCTGTATAAGAGGCTTGAATCATATCCCATAATGGGTCGGTATAGACTCTAGTATTTTCTTCCGGTAAAGGTACGGTGGTAGGACTAATATGCTTTTGCACATTCTTAGTGTTTTCAATTTCCCTTGTCAATATTTGATTAGGTCCTATTGCTTGAGACAAAGTTATTATTTCCTTTTTATTAGTATCAGATTTCCTCTATCATTCCCTGGTTCCCAAATCCTAATTCCCCACGTCTTACCCAATTTCCAGCCTTCATCTCCAGGTAGGGAGACATAGAGGAATATTTGGGTACAATTGCTTTTTCCTAGAGATCCCCGGATGAGTCAACCCTAGGCGGATTACAACCTTTGGGACCCATTCTGTCTTTAAATATTGATCCCCTTGTTTGGGTCTCCAGGCAGATGCTATTGTGACACAATCCAATAAGCACAATAGTATTCATTCGGCTGGTTACAATATGTTTTCCCAGGGTTTGAACTGGGACATAGATAATAAGGTTTCCGAACTAAACAAGGTTCCATTTGAACCAAGTCACACAAAGTTGATTGGAAGTTTGGAGCTCCAGTCGTTATTTCTTCATCCAACACCTTTTGATCACTCCATCGCATGAGTGACCATTTATAGGGTCGGTGTATTCATTGGAAAACACAATATTTAGGGCTAGGCATATTATAAAACTCTTTATGAGGCTCATTTTGGGTCTCCACTTTAGCATATCTCTCTGCCTTCCCACCGCCTACGCTTGTGCACAGCGCAGCGGGGTGTTAAATCTTCTCGGCAGCAGAAGATATTCTTCAGGGACCGTTTAGTTGTAGCCTTTTAAGCCTCTCCACTACTGGATCTAAAAGAGGATTGGGCCTTCGTCCTATTTCCAATTTCGTTGATTATGACAACACCTATTTAATATCGAGAGCTCCTACTCCCCTGACGTGATTTACCAATCTTTGCAGTTCCCACGTTTGGATTATCAATTCCTGATTTTTCCCAAATTTCTATCTATCCTTCCTTCAGGAATTTCCTGTTAATCTGTCCAGTGAGATTCAAATGCCCTCACCACATGCTGTTCCAAGTTCTCAAATTGGTACTGATCCCAACAACTTGAACATATCCTCTTAAGATACAAACACCTATTTGCCTAATATAAATTCACATCTCCCACAATAAAATTTTACCCATTAAGTACAATTCACACAATAAAATTTTACCCATTAAGTACAATTCTTATCCCCACAATCACAATTTTTCTTTTTTTCTAACTTTTTATGAACATATCTATTTTTTATAAACTGATTATCATGTATAAATAAATCATCAACAATTTCTATAATGTCTTGAGTCCATAAGGGAGGTTTATCACCTCCCTGATGAGTCCAATGGAAGTAACACCTTGCGGTGGCGATGACTGGTGCCTCGATGCTCCTCAGTAGCCGTTAGCTGTATCGAGTTCATTCAGATTTATGCTCGAGAGAATGTTAATTTTAGAGGATCATCGTTGGCAGAGACCTTCCACTTTCCAGAGCTCACCGGACCTTTGACCCTGCTGATGTGGGTCCACCTCTTTCAGCAGTATGAATTGCCGAATCTGTGGTGAGCATACAAGAAAAGGGCCTTCCCATTTAGGGGTTAATGTTGATTCTTTCCATACCTTGATTAACACATTATCTCCCGGTTGAAGGTTATGGATAGCCAGATCCAAGGTGGTCTCTGGGCTACCATCCCCTTCTTCCTTAATTCCTGCCTCCTTTTCATGAGAGTTATTATTAAATTCCTCTAAACTTTATCCTTGACCTTTGGGTGGTCTAAAGGGATTTCAAAGTCATATGGCATTCCATACAGCATTTCAAAAGGAGACACCCCAACATCTACTCTTGGTTGAGTTCTAATATATAATAAGCTAGTGGTAAACACTTTACCCAACTCATTTTTGTTTCCATCATTAATTGGTTAGGTGTCTTGATTTCTCCATCATACGTTCAACTTTACCAGAGCTTTGGGGATGCCAGGGGGTGTGATATTCCCACTTAATCCCTAAGGCTTCCATTACTTCTCTGATAACTTTAGAGGTAAAGTGGGATCCTCTATCAGAATCTATGTTACAACCAATCCATAACGGGGATGATTTCCTCTAACAATATTTTTACTACTGTCCTAGCATTTGCCCTGGCTACTGGAAATGCTTCCACAAAGGTGGTTAAATGGTCCACCAATACCAGTAAATGTTGGTATCTTCCTACCTTAGGTAGGTCAGTAAAATCAGCTTGTATCCTTTCAAAGGGCCTTTTTGCTAATTCTCTTCCACCAGATACTCGTTCTCTCAATTGCCTCTTATTAACTCGCTGACAGGTTAGACATCCTTCTATCATTTTCTTTGCTATTCCATATATCCTATACAGGCATATTTAGACTCAAATTGATCCACCAATGCCTGTATTCCCCAATGGGTTTGACTATGTAATTTTCCTATTATGCCCCTTGCTAATCCTTTTGGTACTATCTCTCTTCCATCAGGTAAAATCCATTTACCTTTGTGCTCTGTAGCCCCCATTTGGACAACTTTCCTTTTCTTTTTGAGTAAAACTAACTGTGGTTTCTGACTTTACTTGGTTTACTTGTACAGCCAATAGTGCTGCCTTTTTGGCTTCTTCATCGGCCAAGTTATTTCCCCTAATGGTTTCGCCTAACCCCCTCTGATGTCCTTTTATATGTACTATTGCTATTTGCTTTGGTTCCCTCAAGGCTGACAATATTTCCTTTATGAGTGCCTCATGTATCAACCTTTTCCTTGGCTGTTTAGAAGCCCTCTTTCCTCCCAGATTTTCCCAAAGGTATGCACTATCCCAAATGCATACTTAGAATCTGTATAGATTGTTCCTACCTTATCTTTTAGCAACAATAACGCCCTTAATAGAGCATACAATTCGCATGCCTGGGCTGACCATTGCTACTCAGAGGTGCAGATTCCATCACCTGGGAGGTTTTTCCATTTATGATTGCATAGCCTGACTTGCGCTTTCCTTCTATTACTCTAGAAGATCCATCTATATATAGTTTTTCCCTTCAGGCACTCTTCTTCTCCAAATCCTCCCTTACCTTAGCCTGTCTTTCTACCAGACGAATACAATCATGAGTAAGATTTAAATCAGGCTCCCCATACAGAAACTGAGCAGGATTCAATGCCCCAGTTTAGTTGCAATGTAGTTTAGGAGAGTGTATTAAAATTCTCTCTACTTCAAGAGTACTATCTGTTAGCCATTGATCAGCCTTCTGGTTTAATATTCCCCTAAGATCATGGGGGGTATATACTATTAGTTCTCCCCCTAAAGTGACCTTTTGGCCTCTGCTATTAATAATGCTGTGGATACCACAGCTTGAAACAGGTAGGCCATCCTCTACTACAGGATCTAATAGTTTTGAGTAGTAGCCACAGGTTTCTTATGTCCTGCCCAATCTGGGGTTAAAACTCCATAAGCAGTTCCTTCATCAGTGTTAACATATAAAAAGAATGGTTTCTTTACATCTGGCAAATTCAGTACCGGGGCTTCGGTAAGGTCAGATTTAAGGGTTTTTAGCTGCTATCATCCTCCGGACTATTTAATAATCCATCTTTGTTAGTTTTTCATACAAAAATTTTACCTTTTTACTGTAGTTTTCAATCCACTGCTGCAATACCCCAGTAAGCCCAAAAGCTGCCGATCTCGTCTCTTAGTTCTCGGGGGTGGCAAGTCCAATATCCCTTGCACCCGTTTGAGGGTCTAATATTTTCCCCCTTGTCTAGCCAAGACCCAAATATTTAACCTTTCCTCAGTAAACTGTAATTTAGACTTTGAGACTTTCAATCCCTTAAGGCTAAGAAAATTTAGCAGTTTAATACTGGCTTTTCTTACTTTTCTGTTCTTTTCTGCTATCAATAAATCATCTACATATTGCAAAAGAGTTGTTTCGGGTCCACCTCAAAGTCCTGCAACATTTGTTCCAGGGCTTGCCCAAAAGGTTGGGAGATTCTGTGAACCCCTGGGGCAACACAGTCCACCTTAATTGTTGTGTTCTCCGGGTATCCACGTTTTTCCCATTCAAATGCAAAATAGTCTCTACTTTTGGTTTTAAGGGGCAAGCCCAAAGGCGTCCTTCAGGTCAATACACTGTACCAAGTATATTCTGGAGATAGCTTGCTTAGCAAGGTATAAGGATTCGCCACCACTGGAAAACGGGTGAGGGTTCTTTGATTACAGCCCTCAAATCTTGCACTAATCGATAGGTTTCATCTGACCTTTTAACAGGTAGTATAGGAGTATTATGAGGGGACATGCAGGGTTCTAATAGTCCTTGTGCTAACAATCTGTCAATTACAGACTGTAATCCCTCTTTGCCTCTTGTGAAATGGGATATTGTCGTATCCGTATTGGTTCAGAGGGATTCTAATCGTGACTTCAAATGGTTCAATGTCTAATTTTCTACTGAGTCTGGGGTATACCATACCTCAGATTTATTTCTTTTTCATCTTCTACTGTTAAGGCAATAACTTAATCTTTATGCCTTGTTTATCACTTTCCAAATTGATCCCTAATTCTACCATCAAATCTCGTCCTAATAAGTTGTATTCAGCTTCTGGGACCAGCAAAAAGCTTCCTAAAGAAAATTTAGTGGGGACTCAATTTTTACTTCTTTAATAAGGATACCTAAATGGTTCTCCTTTGGCTCCAATTACCCCTATTTTTCCATTGATTCCTTACATCCAGGGGATGTTTTGTATGGTGACCTTTCTGCTCCTGAATCCACCAAAAAGGTAAATTCTTGTCGCTGGGGACCCAATTTTAATTTTATCAAGGGCTCTTGATGT
>CM037632.1:1465626-1534471 GCA_015227895.2 Colaptes auratus
GGATCTGCAGCTTGCTGCTTACTTCAGTCCTTTGAAGGAGGAAAGCCAGGACTTGAGAAATCTTCCCTCAGGCTTGTTTTGGGGGTCTCTGTGTGTGAAGTGACTGTTAGCTCTCTGGGGTTTAGCTTATGTTCTGCCTGCATGTTTCAAGAGCAAGAAGATTCAGAGATTAATGTGTAGGCTCCTAAAAAACCACTCTGGACTTCACCCTTGCTAAGCACTTGCTCTTAACCTAAAGGGAAAAGCATTGCCATCTGCTTTAGCCAGCAAGCCCTTTTCATTAGCCTGGCAGTTCCTGCAGTTTCCTGCAGGAGGCTGTAACTCCCTCCAGGAGTATTAGTGTGTGACAAAGCTGTGCAGAGACCACCAGGCAGAAATGAGAAATTAGGCAGAAATTGCAGGCTCTTGCAAAGCCTTTCAAAATGAAGACATACTGGAATGTAATTACAAGGTTCTCCTGGAGCCTTCTCCTCTCCTGACTGAAACAGCCCCAGTTCGTGCAGCCTGGCTTCATCAGAGAGGTGCCCAGCCCTCTGGCATGTTTGTGGCCCCTCTTGGACCTACTCCAGCAGGTCCATGTCTCTTTGTGGTGGAGGCTCCAGAGCTGGACACAGCACTCCAGGTGAGGTCTCACCAGAGCAGAGGGGCAGATCCCCTCTCTCCATCTCTGGCCATGCTGCCTTCGGATGCAGCGCAGGCTGCCATTGCCCTTCTGGCTGCCAGTGCCCATTACTGACTCATGTCCAGCTTCTCCTCTACCAGTCCCCTAGGTCCTTTTCTGCAGGGCTGCTCTCAATTCATCATCTCCCCAGACTGTTTAATATTGAGGATTGCCCCAATCTAGGTGTAGGACCTTGCACTTTGCCTTATTGAACCTCATGAGCTTCTCCTCAGCCACCTCTCCAGCCTGTCCAGGTCCCTCTGGGGGGTACCCATCCCATTCTTCAGTCTCATCAACCACACCACTCAGCTTGGTATCATCCAGAGATTTCCTGAGGGTGCACTCAATCTCACTGCCAAGGTCAGTGATGAAGATGCTGAACAGCACTGGTCCCAATACAGATCCTTGAGGGAAGCCGCTTGACACCTGTCTTCATCTGGGCACCCAGCCATTGACCCATAGAATGGAATGGAATGGAATGAAATGGAATGGAATAGAATAGAATAGAATAGAATAGAATAGAATAGAATAGAATAGAATCAACCAGGTTGGAAAAGACCTTTGAGATCATCAAGTCCAACCTATCACCCAGGACCATCTAATCAACTAACCCATGGCACCAAGCACTCTATCAAGTCTCCTCCTGAACACCTCCAGGGATGGGGACTCCACCACCTCCCTGGGCAGCACATCCCAATGGCCAATCTCTCTTTGTATGTGATCATCCAACCAATTCCTTATCCCTGGAGAGCCACCCATCGAATCCTCTCTCTTCAGCTAAGGAGAAGGATATTGTGGGGGACTGTGTCAAAAGTCCAGACAGATGATGTTTTTGGTCTTTCCTTGTTCACTGCTGTAGTTAAATGACCATGGAAAGCCTCCAGGTTGTCAGGGACGGCTTGCCCTTGGTGAAGCCATGCTGGCTGTCCCAATCACCTCCCTGGGCTCCATATGTTCCAGCACAGATTCCAGGAGGATCTGTTCCAGGATCTTCGCAGGCACAGAGGTGAGGCTTACAAGTCAGTAATTTCCAGGGTCCTCTTTTTTATGCTATTAAAACTGGGTGTAATGTTCCCTTCTTGCAGTCTCCAGGCACTTCACCTGACTGCCTGGACTGTTCAAATGCTATGGAGAGTGCAGCTACACCAGCCAGTTCCTTCAGAATTCTGGGATGCAGTGAGGGAGCTAGCAGACAATTATGGGGTTTATATGCAAGTTCATTTCCAGGGCCTGCTATTTATTAGTACAGTCACTGCCTTACACTCTCATCATGGAAAGCTGGCAGTGCTCATCTGGGAGCCTGCACACTGTTTTGCTGAGTGGTGCTGGCAGGCAGGGCAGACTCATCACTGTGGCTCTCCTGGCTCTAGTTTAGGAAGATGAATGCTGTTTGTCAGCCTAGGGAGAAAATCATTAGAGACTGAGCTGGAAGTTCAATCAGGATCTGTCGTTTCCAGCAGGTATTACATAGCTAACCCGCTTCTGGCCACAGTTACTCCCTAGCCAGGAGGGTAACCAGGAGCTTGGGAGGTTCACACTGCTGCACTAAAAGAGGGATAATGATTATATCATTCATGACATCATTAAAAATAATTGCATCAGGAAGCCAAATGAACAACTGACATGACTCAAATTGTAGACTCGGGGGAAGGGTTTCAACTTCTCAGATGAGTTTTGCACAGGAGTCGAATAGGAACTATTGACTTGGGAGCAGTGGATCCGAGCCCTGGAGCAGCACTCTGTGCATTTTGTGTGTGAAGGTTTGTGTGCCAGGAGCGTGGGGAGAGTGTGAGAGGTGTTTCTGTCTGTGTGCAGGGTTCCAAATGCCTGGCTTCATCGTGAATCCTGCACAGCCATGAAAAGCACCATGTGAAAGTTGCCCTTAGGAAGCCAGTCATGAAAGGGCTTCTCTGTCCTGGGTGTGTCTGATAATGAAAACACAACAATGACAATTAACCATGAAAGCTGAGATGTTGTCAGTGGATATAGAGACAAAGGAACAAAGCAAAAAGCAAACTTGATGTTAATCAAGAGGGGACAGAAAAATAAATGAACTGTGAGACATATTTAAGCACCATAAACAGTCACCATAGTGCTGATTTGCCAGGAAAGCTTAATCATTAGAGGGGCTACACCCCAGGCATACACTTGAGACTCAGTAATGAGCACATTTTGTCAAGAAACAAGTGGAAGCAAGGTTTCCCCAAGAGAAGAGACAGCAAAATCTATTCCTTCCCAGGAAAATGATAAATAACCTTCCATTAATGTCCCAATGGAAAATGCTGCAGAAAGGTCGGACTGGAATAGCTTATTCCTGGCTTCCCAATGCGTGGCAACAGGAAAATGATACTGAAAATAAAAGAACTTTCATTAAGGGAAAAAAAAGCCAGAGAAGCAGAAAGAAAACAGATTTTACAATAAGCACTTGCTGCAAAAGGGGAAAATGTTGGCCCTGCCATTCTGCCCTCTGCCAGGGGTCAGTTGCTTCTTATTGCAAGAAGAAATGGGTTTGCTTGAATGAAAGTAGCCTGAGGAGTGGTAGGCTTGCCTGTGCCCTGCACCAGGTGAGCTCATGCAACAGCCTACCCAAAGGAGTCTGCCCGGGGAGGTGCTTGGGATCCCTTCCCTGGAGATGTGCACGGTGAGGCTGACAGCCCTGGGCAGCCTGAGCTAGGTGGGGATGCTCCTGCTGACTGCAGGGAGGCCGGCCTGGAGGACTCCTGGAGATCCTTTCTGACCCAGACCGTCCTGTGATTCTCTGATTCTATGAAGCTGTGGTTCTGATTCTGTGAGTCTATGAAGCTGTGGTTCTGATTCTGTGAGTCTATGAAGCTGTGGTTCTATAGTTCTATTATTCTGTGATTTGTTGTTTCTGTGATTCTATGATTCTATGAAGCTGTGGTTCTGATTCTGTGATTCTATGAAGCTGTGACTCTGATTCTGTGATTCTATGAAGCTGTGATTCTGATTCTATGGTTCTATGAAGCTGTGGTTCTGATGCTGTGATTCTATGAAGCTGTGATCCTATACTTCCATTATTCTGTGATTTTATGATTCTGTAGTTCCATGGTTCTGTGATTCTATGGTTCTGTGGTTCTTCACAGGCATGTTGTCACCTTTCAGGACTGGCTAAAGGTTCCTCAAGCCAGGAGAGAGTCTGCCTTCTCTCCCAGAAGGTTTAATGCCAATGCTGCTGTAATTTCCCTCCTTCTCTGTAGACATTGTTTCTACTAATTGAAATACCCTGCTAGTAGCCCCTCTACAAAGAGGGAAGAGGAAGCAGGCAGAATGCCTTCTGATGTGGTCTTCACAGGGATGCAAACAGTACTGCTAGTCCCTGGGGATCTCAGCTCTGGACAGAAGGAGAGAGACCATGTGAAGAGAAGAGTGCAGGGAGTTGAATTTCAGAGGAGCACGGTGGCAATGCCAGCAGCCACAGGATGGCTAAGCTGACCTCACAGCCAGTGCCCTTGCCGGTACTGCTCATTACATCACTTCTAACAGCCACAGGTGACAACTGGCACAGCATGGTGCATTCAGGAGGGTTGTTCCTGACTTCACACCGTGCCAGCTGTAAGCTGAACAAAAGGGAGGTGTCTGCATTTGCAGGAGCTGCTCCCTGAGCTCAGCATCTCTTCTTCTCTGTCACTGTCAATGAAAGTTTCTTCTGAAGGATTCTGTTCCTTGGCGTTCGGCAGGCAGAAGGCCACGAGGACGCGTGGCTTCTAAACTGGAGAGGTTCCCATCCTGCTACCCAGGCACTGCACACATTTTGCAGCATCATTTCCCAGGACATGTCTGTGAGGGCTCTGATGCACGAAGGAAAGTGGTCATTTGGCTAGAACAAGCCAAGGAAAAGCAGGGAGCCTGCTCTTCACAGAGAAGGACGACGCTCTGGCTCCATCGCTGGCGCACACAGACAAGCGGAGGTCGCTCGGTTTCCCAAAGCGATGCCAACCATTTCTAGTTGCCAGGCTGCTCTTGAAATGCATAATGGCTGCTCAGTGGTCAGAGACACATTGGGATTTATTTGTCTGTACTCAAGATCTTTATTCCCACTGAATATGAGAAGAGCCATACTTGGAACAACCCAAAATCATCTCTTCTCCAACTGGTTGCAGCAGGTGCTTGTGAAAAGAGAGTCAGAGCAAGCTGAGTGCCAAAACATTTGCTCTCAGCTGCTGGCTATCAGTTTAACAGAGGCTGCATTTGCCTGGCTGTATTTAATGGCTCTTGATAGACATTTCCTCCATGAGAGATATTTCCTTATCAATTATGAAACCATTTACCCTTGTGTTATATAAAACACTGAATGCCATTGAGTGTTGCATAAAACATTGAAACCATTTACCCTTGTGTTATACAAAACATTGAATGCCAGTGAACTCCCAAATCAAATTTGCTGTGTGTGAAAACATTCTGTAGCAGTTGTTTATTTGTTGTATTAATAAGGAGCAGCAACAAGAGTTTCTGTCTCTTCCCTGTGCCAGGCATGACTTCTGCACTGTCCCTTCCATCAGCTGGCTCTTAAGTGCCTCAAACCTCCAAGGGGCAAGGACAGGAAAACTTTGTAAGTGGAAGATGCTGCATTGTCAGTGCTGAACTCCACACTCCCTCATCAGAGATGCCCATGCATGAAGCTGGTAGGAAGGAGGCTGCAGCTCACCTTAGCTACTTGAGTTCTACATTATCCTATTAGATTAAAGGATGTGGGGAACGAGCTGCATGAACAGCAGAGCTCAAATTGCATTGCCTTTGCCACCAGGCTGGTGCTAGCCACTCCAGTGTTCCCTGGCACCTTTTCATCAGGCTTTGCCCTCTCACTGGAGCTGTGCAGAGCAGCAGGTCTTTGGAGAGATAGACTGCAACATGAATGACCAAAGCGTTCCTTGGAGATGAGAAGCGGCAGGCTGGAACAGTGGGAGGGCTGCCAAAGCCTGGCATTCAGGTAACTTTATCCTGTAACACCAGCCTGGACAACCTGGGACTCTGGGTGCTATTTTTTAACCATGGTCTGGTGTGTGCAGAACTGCACAGACTCCCTGTGCCAGCACACCTGGTGTGACAGCTGAAGAAGGGGAGAGAGTGTGAAAGGCCAGGAAGGAGAAGGTGTCTAATTAGCTGGGTGGGGGGAAAGAGAAAACAACAGTTTGCAAATCTGTATCCTCAAGCCTGGCTACAGCCTGACACTGCCTGATGCTGAGCTGAAGATTGAGCAGGGGGTCCTCTGGGGACAATCAGAGAAGTCTGGCTGTGAACTGCCCACACACCTGCCCACCACCAGCCATAACTCCCAGGACCTCCACCTCACTAGCTACAACCATGTGCAGAAAAGAACTAAGATGGTAGAAAAAAGGGGAGGCAGACAGTTTTGCTCCAGTTAACACACAGCAAGAGCTCAGGCAAACTCAGCACAGCAGGGGGAGGCAAGGAGGCAGCGAGCTGGACCACAGCAGCCCTGCAGCTCTCTCCTTGCCAGCCCTGCCATCGGTCTCACAGGTAGACCACCAAGTGCCTGATCAGCAAGCAGTGGTGTAGCTCAGAGTTCATGGCCAGCACACTCTATGAAGCATCTCTGGAAGTGCCATGGCTTCACCTGTTTGCCTGCTTTAGCTCCCAGTGCCCCATTGCCCAAGTCAGAGCTGTAGTGAAGGCTCAGCCCAAGTGTGGCAAGACATGACATTGCCCTTCTCACAGGCAAGTGGGGGAAGGTTTCCAGCTGGCTAAGCAGAAAGTGGTGACACTTTGTGCCTTGTGCAGTTGGTGATACACTACCAAAAGTCTGAGCAGCAGAACTGCTTTTGATGCCGTCACAGGTGTGTTTAGTTTTTGTTAATGACTCTTTCCCTCTGTGCTGCCCAGCAAGCAGCAGCCTGTGTTCCCTGAGCGCTGTCCCGCACCCAGCCGCTTCCTCACAACCAGAACACAGGGTGAGAGGCACAGAGATGTATCACTGGTGCAGCACCAGGTTTGGTTCGGATACCCCCCCAGGCTTGGGCAGAGGAGTTTCCAAAATGCAGTGCTGGAGGGGTTTGTGAATTGTGGAACTCTAAGTGAACATCTTTCTTCCTTCTGAGGTTTTCACAGTATCACCAAGGCTGGAAGAGACCTCAAAGATCATTGAGTCCAGCCTGTCACCACAGACCCCAGGACTAGACCATGGCACCAAGTGCCACGTCCAGTCCCCTCTTGAACACCTCCAGGGACAGTGACTCCACCACCTCCCTGGGCAGCACATTCCAATGGCAAATGACTCTCTCAGTGAAGAACTTTCTCCTCACCTCCAGCCTCAACTTCCCCTGGCACAGCTTGAGACTGTGTCCCCTTGTTCTGGTGCTGGTTGCTAGAGAGAAGAGACCAACCCCTTCCTGGCTACAACCCCCCTTCAGTGAGGTCTGGCGTGTGCCCCTTGTCCTGCTCTCTTAACAAAGGAGCAGAATGTTTGAAGCATCATTTCAGCTCCTTTGTATTTTTTTGACTCCTGAGGCAAAGAAAATCTCCAAACAATGCCACGGAGGTGGCAAACAGGAGTGAGGATATTCCAGCTACTGATGCTTTACTCATCTCTTTGCCAAAGGATGCTTCACTGAGCTGGATGGCTTTGCTCTCTGGGGCAGAGGCCTGGGTCTCCTCCAGTTTTCTCTTTCTCCAAAGAAGAGTTGGCTTCTGTGGGCCGACCTCACACATTATTTATAACCTGTCTGCGTATGGCAGTGTCTGCACTGTGGGACACAGTTCTCACACGGAGTGCTCTTGCCTTCTCTTGCTCAGGCACGACTAGAACAGATTATTTACCATCACTCCTGGCTTTCATCATGCTGTGATTATTGCTTTGCCAGTGGAAACTTTCAGGGCAAGAAGCCTAACTAGAACTACAGCTCAGGATTTATTTATCATGGTCCGAAGGCTTTCCTCAGAAACAAACAAAACCAGCAACAAAACCCAACCCAACAGAGAAACAGAAACAAGGGCCAAGGCAGGAAGTTCACCAAGTTGCCCAATAGGTAACACCCCTGAAAATCAGAAAGAAATTCTTCCCTCTTTAGAAAATCTTCTCTTCACATAGTGGGAAATCTCTCCTGAGTGCATCCGTGCAGAGGCAAAGAGAAGATTCCCTCCAGGCTGGCAAGAGCCTTGAGAGGCTTCACACCGGACTGCAGCTGGAATTGTGCTCTCAGACAGGCGCTGGAACACACCTTGTCCAAGGAAATTATAAGTGCAATGAACGTCTTTGGAGCATAATATATCCTGGTATGAACATGCCCCCTATGATTTGTTCATGTCCCCTGTGCTCACTTTCCAGGGCTCATAAAGATAGATGGCTGTGTTTGGCTATTCTCACAGCATCATCTGGCAGTTTTCCTCAGCTGCCTCCGTCCCACACACATTCTCTGACTCTACACAACTTCATCACACCTTTAATCACATCTTGGAATCTGTGTTTCTCCAGCTCTGCTTTCCCTGCCAAGGATCCTTTATGGTGATTGCTTCACTGCTTTTGTACATTTTTTCTCTCTAATTTTGATTTCCCCCCTTTTCCCCATTATGGAGTACTCTGTTTATTACAAAGCATCTATGATGATGCTCTCAGCAGTGATAATCTCCACTTGGACCAGGCTAGGTGTGTTAGACAGCAATTGCTAAACATTTGTTCCCCCTGAAGCTTGCTCGAAGACACTGCTCGAGAGCCGCAGTGCAGAGCGTTGTCAAACTTGGATGCTTCATCTTCCCAAGGGAAAAAAGTTCTGTGATACCTACTACAGACAGCACAGTTTGAAGGTCCAAAGCTAACGACTCCTCTTCCTTTGCATTTTCTCGTGCAGCACAAGCTCATGTCAGTGGGGGGAGACCATTTAGGTGTGCAAACGTGTGAAAGAGCCAGGAATCTCTAGTACAGGGGATTTAGGCTTCCTGGAACCCCGTGAATACATCTTGCCTTTAGAAGGTGCTCAATGGATACCTCTATGCATCACAAGCGTAGCTTTATCTTCCCACCGCAATGATTGCTGGCTCTCGGTGGCTGCTGTATGTGCTGCAGGCACACTCCCAGTGTAGCAAGGAGCTGACGAAGGTGCAGCCATGAAATGTGCTCCTGATTTCTTTGGTCACTTCCTACCTAAGCCTGTCTTTATGGCAGTTGTTTGCAGTGGTCCATTAATATTTAGAAACCTTGATGAGGTTTTGGTTTTGCTTATGCTAGCAGTCCTTTACCTGGGAAAGAGCTGATAATAATCAATCATACCAGCAGATTCTACTCTGCAGTAGAGAGTCAAAGACATTACTGTGTAATAGCCTCAATTCTTGTTCATCATTGACAGCTGTTGTGAAGCATCACCTCAGTTAGAGCACGAAGCCAAGAGCTGGCACTCTGCTGCACAGCCTTCATCTTTTTATTCTTGGTATTCCTCCCTACCTGTCTTCAGACAACTCTCTCAGTGAGAGGTACTCAAAGAATCTGTTAACATCACAAAACAGGCTTCAGTGGGCTTCATAGGATCATTTTGGTTGGAAAAGAGCTCTAAGATTATTGAGTCCAACTGCCAACAACATGTCCATGGCCTTCAAACCTCGTCTTGAAGTGCCATGTCCACATGGTTTTTGAACACCTCCTGGGACAGTGACTCCACCACCTCCCTGGACAACCTCTTCCAATGCCTGATCACCCTTTCAGTGAAGGCTGATCAGAGGGTTGGACTGGATGATCTTTCAAGGCCCCTTCCAACCTGTGACATTCTGTGAACATTCTGTGAAGAAATGCTTCCTAATAGCCACCTAAGCCTTCTCTGGTGCAACCTGAGGCCATTTCCTCTTGTTTGTCACTTGATACTAGGGAGAAGAGACCAGCCCCCCGCCCCCCCCACTGCAGCCTCCTTTCAGGTAGCTGTAGAGAGTGATGAGGTCTCTCCTCAGCCTGCACTTCTCCGGATGGAACAATGCCAGTTCCATCAGCCACTCCTCAGAGGATTTGTCCTCCAGGCCCTTCAGCAGCTTCAGAAGGATGTCTTTGTGTCAGAAGTCAGCTTTGTCACATTTACTCAGGTCAGTGACAGTCCCTGGGAGACACTGATGAGATTTACGCATCTGAAAAGCCTTAGGATGACGATGATGTCGCTTACACAGCAAAGCTGATCTCATTTGTGTGGAACCTGCTGAGGTCCTGAGGTTGAGATTGTCCTTTCATCTAGCACTTCTCCATTTCCTTGTAGGACAGGAGGAATTTTTGTATTGGTGATCTATAACCAGCTTATTCTGACAGGCAATGTCCCATTGCCTCTCGCCATTTGCACTTTCCTCCCTTGCCTTCAGTGGCGTAAGGAGCTGGACCTGCGTGGCTGTCATTCAGTCAGATGAACACAGTGAACTCACTGGACAAACCCCGCTGTGTCAGATGCAATGTTTGCCTTCATCTTCTTCCCCTCTCTCTACATTATTATTCCAGTATCTGAAGGGGGCCTACAAGAAGGCTGGGGAGGGACTTTTTTTGACTATCAGGGAGTGATAGGACTAGGGGGAATGGGGTGAAGCTGGAGGTGGGGAGATTCAGGCTGGATGTGAGGAGGAAGTTCTTCACCGTGAGAGTGGTGAAGGCCTGGAATGGGTTGTCCAGGGAGGTGGTTGAGGCCCCGTCCCTTGCGGTGTTAAGACGGGGACGAGGCTCTGTCCAGCCTGATCTAGGTAGAGTGTCCCTGCCCAGGCAGGGGGTTGGAAATAGTTTGAATCCTTGTGGTCCCTTCCAACCCTAACTGAAACTATGAAACTATGAAACTATGAAACTATTATTTCCAGATCCAGAACTACATGTTTTATTAGTCATCTTATTTACTGACATGCTCCTTCCTTTAGTTTGCATTCAGCTGTACAGATCCATCCAGCAGTCTTTGATGGCCAATTCAGTTCAATTCTATTGAAGTTGTTGTCACTGTCACCTTTGACGTCTTACGTTTCTTCTTCTTGCTCTTTCTTCAAATGTTGTTATCAGATCTCATTACATCATCTGACATAATCCATGTACTCAATATTCTTACTCAATGTTGTTTTATCTGTTGCTGAGGCAAAACTTGGATTTTTCCAGTGGTACTAAATCTCTACTGAAAGCTTCTGGTTTTCAGAGCTCAATTTTTATTCTAATGCAGTCTGTGTGGCTGGGAATGGTACCAAGGTTCCCCAGCTGATATATAAAAAGGCTTGAGCATCTAAATGTTTGATATTTGAATTCAAAACCCAAGCAATCCCACAACCCCTTGTGCATTACCCCTCTACATTAGCCAGCTGAGAGCTGTGGGGAGAGTAGGACATCTTAACTCGCACCACTCTGTGGTTCCTAGTGCTGCTGGCTACAGAGTCACTTCACCTGGGATGTGTGTCCCTTTCTGAAGGTATATTTGAGCCCTCTGCTTCTCATCCTCAGATGAAGTTAGTCCTTTTGTTTCCTAAACACATCTGGAAGAAGAAGGAAATCAGGTTCCAAAGGTGCTAGATCTTGGGGTGAGAAGGTTTGGGCTGGGTGTTAGGAAGAAGTTCTTCATAGAAAGAGTGATTGGCCATTGGGATGTGCTGCCCAGGGAGGTGGTGGAGTCACCATCCCTGGAGGTGTTTAGGAGGAGACTTGATGGGGTGCTGGGTGCCGTTATTTAGTTGGTTAGATGTTGTTGGGTGATAGGTTGGACTCGATGATCTCAAAGGTCTCTTCCAACCTGGTTAATTCTATCCTATCCTATCCTATCCTATCCTATATCCTATCCTATCCTATCCTATCCTATCCTATCCTACTCTATCCTGTCCTACTCTATTCTATACCTATTCTATAAGCCCAAGACCCTGTTGCAGATCTACATCACAGCTTTCGTGTCTCATAACCCAGCGCTCATGACATTTCCTTTCCGACCCTTTCCTTACTGTTAATGCAGGCCCACAACATATTGCATCCCCAGCTCAGCAGAATGAATTACCTCTAACTTACTTGTCTGCCTCCTGCTGACCCATATGGTTAGCACTCAAACCACTTACAAACCTGATTAAAACTTGCTCTAACAAAGCTAATTATCTTTCGCCTGCATCTCATTTAATCCCTGAACTGCTTTTGCTTTCACTCCCTTTAGACTGAGGGGCTGAATCTCAGTTTGTGGCTGCAGGTGACCAGCTCCTCGAGCAGCAGAACCATTTGTGTTTTTCTAAACATTGCAATGGTTTATTTTAGTGTCAGAAATATTACAGCTTGGAGGCATTCCCACCGGGCTTGCTATTAGCTGCAATACAGCAGGAAGAGATGTGAAATTAGCAGGAGTTAGAAATGCTAAACCACCCTAGCATAGCTGCCTTCTGCAGAGTTTCCACTGAATAAGAAAATCCTTCACATTTATTGACAAAAAATGCTGGAATTATAAGAAGTAGCCCTGGTGTTCCAAAGCCACAAATGGACAAGGCCCTGGGCAGCTTGGTCTGGTTGGGGATGTCCCTGCTGCCTGTGGGGAGGTCAGACTGGATGACCTTTGGAGGTGCCTTCTGGCCTGGACCATTCTATGATTCTATGAGTAGCAGCTTGTGAGCTAAATCTTCTCTACATTGACTTTATCACAACAATTCATTCTTCCTGTGCTGCTGTCTCCAGCTCCAAGTCCCTGAAGCTCTCTATGGTACAACTTTCTCAAACACCCTTTTAATTCTCCTGAAGCACAGGAGGAAAGGGGGAAGGCACCTGGGGGTCCTGGTGGATGGAAGAATGACCATGAGCCAGCAATGTGCTCCTGTGGCCAAGAAGGCCAAGGGCATCCTGGGGGGGTTAGAAGGACTGTGGTTAGTAGGTTGAGAGAGGCTCTCCTCCCCCTCTACTCTGCCCTGACGAGGCTGCAGCTGGAATCTTGTGTCCAGTTCTGGACCCCTGAGATCAAGAATGACCACAGGGAACTACTTGAGAGAGTCCATCACAGAGCCACAAAAATGATGAAGGCAGTGGAAGATCTTCCTCTTGAGGAGAGCCTGAGGGAGCTGAGGGCTCTGGAGCTCAGAGAGCAGGAGCCCGAGAGGTGACTGGATGAGCTTTCAAGGTCCCTTCAGCCCCTAACATTCTGTGGTTCTGTGACCTGTCAAATACAATCAGGATGCTGAAATTCATTGGAAGCTCTCCTGCAGCACTCTGCACTGTGTATGAAGTTGCAGGAGTCCCAGTCTGGCCCAGCAATGCAGACCCAAAAGGAAGAGGTCTTTGCTTTTGGTTGGATGGCTGCTCGGCTTGGTTTGGCAGCTTCTGAACAGCGCTCCCAGGCAGCTGGGGACAGTTGAGCGAAATCATCTTCAAACTCCATGCACTCCTTCCACGAACCAAATGGTCTTACCTCTGGCAGAAGGCAAAGGGCAGGCAATTCATATGTTGAACTTTCTGATTAGCCCAGACTGATGCAGCTGGACATCAAATTGCTGCCTAATGCAATGCTGCCTCCTCATATGGCAATGCAGGATGTATGAGTTGAAAGGTAACACAGCACAGGTGTAAGGAGGGGGACCTGGGTAGCCTGCTCTTTCCACAGGCTCAAACACAGAACTTTTAAAAAGTGGACTAGAAGGAGAAGATGGAAAAGCTTCTTGCACTGCAGAGCTGCAACCAAACCCAGCTAACGTGTTGGCACACATTCGTCATGTGAACGCTGCTCACTGAACTCTGAACATCAACAAGTGACAGAGAGCTGGCTCTGGGCTCCTGAGAAGCAGACATAATTAATGGGTTTAATTTAAATCCAGTGGATGATCTGAAAAAGCCCTGCACAAAGATCTATAAGGATTGGTGGCTTCCCAGTGAAAAATGCATCTCAGAGCACTGTAATAGATGTTGGCATCAAACCCCAGGTGGTGGATTCTCTATTCTGGACAGACCTTGCAGAAGTGGAGTGGGAAAACTAATAGCAAAAAAAAGGGAGACAGAAAGCAAGCCCCAGGAGAACTGTGACTGCTTGGGCTGCTTTTGGCCTTTGTACCTGGGAATCAGTGAGCACAGGTAATGTGTGAGGGGACACCGTGATGGAACCAGCAAAGCCCACGGCAGCTCTGGGGCCAGGAAAAGCACAACGGCAGCCTATGAGCTCTGACCTGTGACCTGACAAAACCATCACAGGAGGGATACACAACAGTCCAAACTGAAAGCTAAGTCACTGACAGGAAGATAAGAAGAAGAGTGGCAAACATCAATAGGAGCAAGGGTAAAATGAAGGAAAGCTACTGTTTGGATGGTGAATTTAGTGCTCTGAGGAGATGTTTGATGGACTTAGATATTTACTTCCAGAGCAGGAAGAGCACAGCCAGCAGCCAGCACCAGTACTGAATTCCTCACACACTCTTGTCAAAGCATCTCTGACTTTTCTCCTAGGAAGTTCATAACCCATCTCCCAAATGTCTTTGTGTCCCAAAGCTGGGGTGCAGATGTCTGAAGATGCTGCCTGCATTTGGGCCTTCACACTCTGTGAAGAGAACCGTCGCTCCAAAGCACAGCTAGCCCCAAAGGAGACAGCAGGTACATTGTTCTCGGAGTGTCAGTGAGGAGTCAATGTGAGAGTCAGAAGTTCACAGCCAGATGCAGGCAGCTAGACAGACAGTGCACACAGCTCTGTCAATCCCTGGAGAATTACTCTGAAAGCAAATGTCCCAGTGTCACGAGAGAGAGAACTTGGATAACAGAAACTGCCTGAGGGACAGCCTTAAATTCAGATCTTCAGAGGATTATTTCAACCCATGTTGAAGGCTTAGATATCTTCCATGAGAGTTATCTCTGTGCTTCACAGAAACATGAATTATTCTGAACAGAAAGCCATAAACAATGAATTACCTTTACCACTCACACCTGAAATAAGTCTATTTGCACTGTGAGAAAGAACTGAGGCTTTGTTTGTTTAAATAAGCATTTGGCTACCTCTGTATTTTTATATGACAGAAAAGAGTGCAGGAACATCGTTTGCATTGAAGCAGAAGTTGTGGCTTAGAGTGAATGTGGGGCTGGGTTCTGCTGTGAGACGGTTCCAGTGTGCTTGAGACCTGGAGTTACTCCTGGTGGCGCCCTGTGTGGAGCATGAGGGGGATTGGTGTATTTGTGGGAAGCAGGCCACTGAGGACAGACGGCAGTGAGATTTCTGGGAGGGGATAGGTGTTCCACAGCAGGCAAGGGAGCAAAAAAAATCACAGAATCACAGAATGCTCCAGGCCAGAAAGGACTTCCGAAGCTCAGCCAGTCCAAGCCTGTAAGCAGGGACATCCCCAACCAGATCAGGTTGCCCAGAGCCCTGTCCAGCCTCACCTTGAGTATCCACAGGGAAAGGACCTCAACCACCTCCCTGGGCAACTTGTTCCAGCGTTCCACCACCCTCACAGTAAAGAACTTGGTCCTAACATTCACTCTAAATCTGCTCTGCTCTAGTTTGAAGCCATTGTCCCTGGTCCTGTCCCTGCAAACAGTCTTCCTGCAGCCTTCCTGCAGTCCCCTTCAGGTACTGGCAGGCTGCTATTAGGTCTCCCTGGAGCCTCCTCTTCTCCAGGCTGAACACCCCCAGCGCCCTCAGCCTGTCCTTGTGGCAGAGCTGCTCTAACCCCCTGAGAATTTTCGTGGCCCTCCTCTGGATCCTCTCCATCAGCTCCATGTCCTTCCTGTGCTGGGGGCTCCAGAGCTGCACACAGTACTCCAGGTGAGGTCTCAGCAGAGCAAAGTGTCAGAATCCCCTCTCTGGCTCTGCTGGCAATGCTGCTTTGGATGCAGCCCAGGATGGGATTTGCCTTCTGTGCTGCAAGCTCACACTGCCTGCTCCTGTCCAGCTTCTCATCCATCAGCACCCCTAGGTCCTTTTCCTCAGGGCTGCTTTCTATCCCCTCCTTCCAGCCTGTGTTGACAGTAAGGACTGTTCCAGCCCAGGTGCAGGACCTTGCTCTCACTCTTGTTGAACTTCATGAGGTTCATTTGGGCACCACCTCTGCAGCCTGTCCAGGTCCCTCTGGATGCCCTCCTGTCCCTCAGGTGTACCAACAACACCATTTCCGTTGTTTCTCACCTTCCAGAGAACACAATTGCTACAGTTCTCAGCCAGTCTCAGTGGTGCAGAGGAGGATGCTTCACAGACACAAGCTAGAGAGCACCTACCACTTACACCAGGGAATGGCAGAGCAGAGCTCTGAGCTGTATTCAGAAAAGCTACTAAAGATGGATGCAGAACACTGTTCCCAGTTCAGTGAACTGCAGTTCCACAAGACTGTGTCTTCCTGGGTTCTAGTGGGAACAGATTGGCTTACTGACTTGAAAATTGGTGTATGGATGATGGGAACCTATTCCTCGTGAATAAAGGTGGGCAAATAAAAACCCAGACCATGTGTCAGTGCAGTCCTGTAACGGATTGCAGCATTGCACTAAGGAGTTAGCACTGAAATGGCTGCTTACACCAACATGCCTTCTTTTGCTAGCTGTAAGCACACAGGGGTTGGCAGGTGAAACCCAGCCCACCTGCTCTAAGCACACAAGTCACAGCAAAGCTTTAGGGGAGGCCCCCCCTCAAAAAAGGGACAATTTTCCAGGCATCAGGAGGCATAAGTATGTCTGGGGCAGATGTAAACTTAGGTAAATATCCTCTGGAGACCTTCAAGAAATCTGAAGGTTACAAAGAATTGAGAAACATGGAATCCTCTCCAAAGGCTTTGAACTTTAGAAGCCGTTTGAGTAGTGAAGACAGAGCTTGATCCTAACAGCACTTCAGCTCCCGTGCCAAGAGACAGGAAGGATACATGCTGGCTACCCTGATAGGTTTTGATTCCTGTTGGAGTTCAAGGAAGAAATACCAAGGAAACTGTGGTTCCATTTCCTCCTCAGGAAGTTTTCTTAGGAAGTGTTCATTACTCAGAGCAGCATCCTTGTAAGCATTGCCCAGTCCATAATGACTCCATCCACAGAAAGCCAGCACAAGGGGGTGTGAAGAAGCTCTCTGGAAGAAGTTTAAACTAAAGAGCTCCTGTGAAAGCTGCATATGAATTAACTGCTGTGGCTGGGCTGCTGCCAATAAAAATTACATCTGGAATTTAATGATCTTTAGACATGAGAGAAATAGGTCAGAGAGTATTTAAAAACAAATCAATATTTCTATTGATTTTACTTTTGTTCACAGTGCAGAACCATTATGTACCAGTCATAAGGGAAAGATCTTAGGATTTGATCCATGGTGTACTGAATGGCTTTGGGTACTTAAAAGTTCACCACGTTCCTGTTAATGAGGGCAGCAACATGCTTTAGGTGGCTGTGAAATGCTGCAAGCTGTCTCTGCTGGAACAAGCTGGTTTCAGCACACTCAGGGCATTCCAGGGAAGGAAGGAAGGGGGTGGAGTCACTCTTTGGTTTCAGGTCTGGTTCTGAAGTACATTTGTAAAGACAGATCAAAAGGCGACGAGGATCATTTCCTCGGACGGTGCTTTACTGCATTAGTGACTGTTGTGGGGGTTTTGCCTCCATGGAAATGGAAGCTGAATTCGAGCTGTAACTCAGAGGGACCCTAAAGGCTCCTCCTGTACAACTTCACCAATTCACTTCAGCCCATGTTTAATAAGCAAACCTTAAGGTTGCATCATGAAAACGAATCAAACGATAAAATATAACACAACAAACTTTCCTGTGTTCTATATCACACTCCTGAAACAGTAGGGGGGAAGTTATGGGAGCTCCCAAGAATTTCGGTGAGATGAGAGAAAAGGTTGATGGCTAATTCTGTGAGCTGACTGTGAGAGGAGCCGTGGAAATGTGATGCATTAGAGACACAATCAGAGCGAAACTCCAGCAGGTTGCATTTCATTTGTGCTCCTTCTTTAAAGAGCTGCCCGGGGGCTTGCTGCAATCAGCCTCTTTAACTCTTTCCACCCTCTGCATCAAAGCAGCAGCTGCACAGCCCTGCTGCTTCCCCATGGCCCCCCGAGGACAGCTCCGGTGAGCCAGCTCCGAGCGGCAGGTCTGTATGCATCTGCCCTTCTGCCAGTGTTACGTCTTCCTCTGCTCTTAGTGAACGTGTGGGCTGCCTGAGAATGTTCAGCAGTTATTCAGTAGGTTTCTTCACCATGACCCACAAAGCAGACTCAGAAAGCACTTTGGGTGCATATTGCAGGGCACTGTGTTCGCAGTCGGCTCGTGTTGCTTCTGACTTACAGACTCTACACACCGAGATCAATCCTTTGAACTCCCATTGAAATCAAATGCTTCATTGGGATGCTAGAGATAATAGCTTCAAGTTATACCTAAAGGACTATAAATTTCTTCTAGTTTCTCTGATCAGTAATCAAAACTGAGGGTAAAGTACAAGGAAATGGCAGTGCTTTCTCCAGGAAGAGGCATCGACACTCCTGAGCTGCTTTCAGAAAGGAGCAGCAATAGAAAAAGCCACAACGATTCTCGCAGGGCTCTGTGGCCAGTTGTCTGAGTTCTGCAGTCATGTCAACAGCACACCAGCTGTGACTGAATACACCACTGTCATGACTGCTGTACACACAGAGAGATAAGGAGGAGAAGATACTGAGGCCTTGAGAAAAGTGGAGGCATCGTGTACCAGAGCTCGATGTCTGTGTGTAATGGCTATGGACTTTACAGCTCTTCCTCCATCATGTCTCCTCTTCTGAAGAAGTTCCTCTTACTTCTTGAGAGAGGCTTCCTTGCATCTCTGTCCTTCTGGAGTTTGTTTCAGATACCACATCCAAAAGCAGCATCAGCTGTCGAAGTCTCCCTGCAAACAAAAGGTGCATCTGGAGAGACTCATCAAAATCACAGAATCACCAGGTTGGAAGAGCCCTCCAAGATCATCAAGTCCAGCCAATCAGCCAACCCTAATTAATCAACCAGACCATGGCACCAAGTGCCTCATCCAGGCTTCTCTTAAACACCTCCAGGGATGCTGACCCCACCACCTCCCTGGGCAGCACATCCCAATGGCCAGTCTCTCTGTCTGGGAAGAGCTTCTTTCTAAGGTCAAGCACCCCTTTAGTGCACCTCCTGGTAGCTGCTGATAGTAGCTCTATTGCATCAGAAATTTCCCTGGGAATAATTAGTTTTGGATAATGACTTTTTCCTGCCTATCATCTGCACATCACCCAGCCCACAACCTCCTCAGAGTGCTTGCTCCCTCTCTTCTTTCCCTGTCTCTCCCACACCTGACCCACTGGGCAGCAGACAAGGATTTGTACTTGGATGTCCTCCACATTTCAAGCCACATGAAACAGCAGTGATTTTCTAAAGTTCTGGGTTCCCAGTCCATGGGAATTAACATCCAATATCCCTAAGGAGCTCTGAATGTCTGCTTCCCTACTGTTTAGTTTTTCCCCTATGGTTTTGTGTGGGACAGGACATGCAGCAATATTTCTGCATCCATGGAAGATGTGGGATTCCCATCTACACAGACTCATGGAGCGCCCTGAATTCTCCACTCCCTGCCCTTTTCCCTGCCCTCACTCAAGATCTGCTCTGCAATACTCCACCCTAGACAGGCACAAATTGGAATTTCACAGTAAGACAAAGATGCAACAGAAGTTGTTCTTCCTTACCTCTAACTGCTCAGTAGAAGTCATTACTGTAGACCTCCCTGTGCCCATTTTATTGCAATACCATCCTAACCCATCTACAGGCACAAGGATTTTCTTCAGGAGACGCAATAGCCTAATTTGTCTTAGCCTTTTCTTCTTACTTCTCACCCATTTGAAGATGGGATTCAATGCTTTAAACAGTGTTGTGTGCCTGTAGCTTATACTTAAACAAAACTCAGGTGGTGATGATTATTCCTGATTTGCTTTGCAATGGTCTCATGATTGCTTCATCAGAAGTAATTAAGTACTTTGTAGATCAGTTCAACCTCCTGCATTTGGGTTATTAATATAGAGAGTGGAGGTCTGTCAATGGTCCTTTGCTTTCACGATCCATCAGTGGCCAGACTTCAACAGGCTTCTATTTTGTCTGCCCACGAATCTGACTGGCAGGCAGCTTCCAGTGGTCTCAAAGCTCTAGGCTCAAATTCCTTCCAGGGAAAGACAGCTAAGGCCCACAACTCCTTCTGTGAGAGTGACAGTCCCACTGCTGGTGATTATGGCAGCACTACTTTGCACGGTTATTTGCCATTGCTTCCCTGCAGCACATCAGGTGCCCTGCAATGTTTTTCAGCTGCTACTCCAAATGGTGTGCATAAATTCTACATCATACCTGTCATCCCTCCACGAAGGTCTCAGGGACTCTAAGCCTTTCCTAATAGACCCAGACAAAGGCTGAGGTATTTGGCTCAGTGAGGAAGGGATTCAGCTGGTCATGGACTGCAGTAAAACACTTGGAGACAAGGAGCTTTAGCGTGTCTCACGCCCCTGTGGCAATGTGGCTCAATTTTCCTGGCTTTAGACTCTTACACTGGGTATAAATATCTGCTCTGACAGTTTGCATTTATTGTGTGTCTGCCTTCACTTCCAGCTAGGTGTCCTTGGTGAGAAATGCATGCATCTGTGGAAAACATACAAATCTATAGAGCTGAAAATACTGGCCCCCAAATTGGCTGCTCCCTCCTTTTTCAGAAGGCATTCTCTCACCCTGCAGGTCCAGCTAGCAGCCAGGGCTGCGTAGATGGCACGAGAAACACCTCTCACTTTCTAGTAACAACGTTGAATTGGGGCTATTTCATTCGATTTTTGCTTTAAACCCTGGATCTTCTGTAGCTGACATGAAGCTAGAGGGACGTGGGTAGTGTGTTCATCACTGCTGGCAAACTGGAGGAATGACTAAGGCAAAAATTGGCTAATTTCACAGTTTCTCTGTGACACAAACTGCTCAGAAAAGAGCCACTTGTATCACTGAAAAGATTTCTCCTTATTTTAGGGTGGGGTTTGTCGTGGGTTTGCTCTTTGCTTGTTTGTTGGGGTTTTCTCCAGTGGAACAAAGCAACAACAAATGTTACTATTGGCTCTAAAATGGCCTAGAGTTTGCTCCTCTAATCAAAAAGCAAATACAGAGCATCCCAGAAGTCGGCTGTTGGAAACCCTACGCTTCACTGGGTGAAAAGCAGATCCACACAGAATTCTTGCCTTCCACTAGTCCTGCAGCTGAAAAGCAGATGCTTGATGTTTAGCAGACCCAAGGGATGAAACGAGGACTCTGTCCTAACTTTCCCTTTGCTGTTCTCCCTGCAGCAGAAGCGCTGCCTGAAGAACCTGCTGCTGCCAAGCAATGCTGGGCTCCTGCGGTGGGGCTTGTGGAGTCCTGCAGCTCTTCCGGTGTTTTTACCACACATTTTATACATGCTTTATGAAGCCAGCTGCTGGATGCAATCTTAGCCCTACTTGACACAAGAAGTTCTTCTGCCCCCCTGCCATTGCTGCCCAGAGGAATCATTTATTCTGGTGGATGTTTATTGCAGCTTTCTTCTCCATTACAGCGCCCTTCAAGGAGGGAAACACTGCAGCCTGCTTCAGAAGTTCAGTAAGTGCCATCTAATGGGGCTGAAGTGCCAAACATCTTCTTGCAGCTAAATGCAGCCCCGTTGTCAGAGTGGTGCGTGTCTGAAAGGCCATTCTTGCCAAGGGAGAAGTACAGATCTCAAATGATGACATCAGCTGCCCTCGCCTGGGAGCGCACGCAGCAGCCCGGACGCTGCTTGGTAGCGCAGCTGCCTGCTAACAGCAGGGCAACTGGCCGAGAAGAGAGAGGGGAAGCGAGGACGGTGCTTTGGTCGCGACTCCTCCCTCTCTGAACAATCCTCTAACGTTTTAGGCACAAAATCACACCCATGCTTACACAGGGAAAGAGGTCTTACAGGAGTGCAGGAAGTTAGTTCTTTTGAGCAGAAATTCCTTTGCTTCTGATCAATTTCTCAAACACTTTAGGGATAAAATCACACCTGTGCTTACACAAGGAAATAAGACTTATAGGAGTGCAGAAAGTTAGTTCTTTCATTGCAATTCCTCCTTTTCTGATCAAATTCTCAAGCATTTTAGGCATAAAATCATACCATGCTTAAACAAGGGAATAGGTCGTACAGGAGTGTAGAAAGTTAGGGGTTTGGGGCAGAAATTCCTCCATTTCTGATAAAGTCATACCCATGCTTGAACAAGGAAAGAAGACTTACAGATGTGTAGAAAGTTAGTTCTTTCGTTGCAGTTCCTCCATTTCTGATCAAATCCTCAAACATACTATGGATAAAATCATACAGAAAGTATGATTATGCAGAAAGGGGGGAAAAGGGAAAGGCACCCATGGGGGAAACATCCCCATGGGTTGCCAGAATAAGGTGTGGTGGTATAAACAAAACACCTCTGTTGTCCAAGTGTAAATAAATGTGCAGTACTAGCAGAACAGATTAACCAAACCTGCCTGAATGAGGCCACTCCAATCTCTGTTAAATACCTGTGTGCAACCCTCCATCATCTTACAGGGCCGAGAGTGTCCCACAAGGCAGACCTCAGCGGTAACTCCCTCCCAAAAGCTGACAATCTGCTTGTCTGATTTCACCTCTATTTCAGCTTGGTTGCCTGATAGAAGGTAGGGTAGGGAGAAAGCCTGAACATGTCTAGATGAACCCAGAGGGGGGGAAAGGATGGCACAAAGCCCTTTATCTTGTAATAAACTTTCCAGCATTTGTTTGCTTCTCTTGCAGTTGAGTCCAAGAGCTGCTGCCAGTGTGTGAGGATGTGTTTCTAGTTTTGAAATGGCTGGATAGAGCAAAATGATCTCAGCTGCTGGGGCTTCGTGGGGCACCCCTGGGCGGGGGGGTTGTGCGGCGGAACGTGAAGAGTCACACCATGTTACCCTGAGGTGCCTTTCCTTTGCTGTCATCTCAAATCAACCTTTTGTGTGTTTTAACAACTCCAAGCAGGAGCACAAGCTATACACTCGCAGGCAGAGAGCCAGAGAGCTGGGAAATGTCAGCACTGGTACATTTGGCCCTTGCCTATTTACAGGCTCTGTCAGCCCCTGGTAAGAGGCAGTTGTCTAAACAGTGGTCTGCGTGAATGGACCTACAAAGCATCAGCTTCCTCTGGTGGAATTTACCCAGGTAAAAGTTGAATTCTCACAGGAAGTTGATGGAAAAAGATAAGCTGGGGGAAGGTGGATATCTCTGTGCACTGCCCACCCAGGGACACCAGCAGCTGCCTTGCACTGTCTGACGTTCAGGCAGCGCTGCAGACGGAAATCCTGATCGGTGTCTGCTGGCGTTGAGGACAGAAGTTTTCTCTAAGTATTTCTAACTCCTTTGGTGACAGATGACAGCTGCAGAGGGGCTGGCACTTTAACCAAGTTTCCTTCAGATGAGGAGTTTGTGGGGTATGATGATGAAAGGAGTGGAAGATCTTCCTCATGAGGAGAGCCTGAGGGAGCTGAGGGCTCTGTGGCTTGGACAGGAGGAGCCTGAGAGGGGAGCTCATTGCTGGTGATCAAGATGTGCAGGGGGAGTGCCCAGAGGCTGGAGCCAGGCTCTGCTGGGGGCTGCCCAATGCCAGCACAAGGGGCAGTGGTGGAAGCTGAGGCAGAGGAAGTGCCATGGAACCAGGAGGAAAATGTTTTGCCTGTGAGGGTGCCAGAAGCCTGGAGCAGGCTGCCCAGGGGGTTGTGGAGTCTCCCTCTCTGGAGCTATTCAAGCCCTGCCTGGATGTGTTCCTGTGTGACCTGCTGTAGAATAGAATAGAACAGAACAGAACAGAATAGAATAGAATAGGATAGAATAGAATAGAATAGAATAGAATAGAATAGAATAGAATAGAATAGAATAGATCAGGCTGGAAGAGACATTCAAGATCGTGTCCAACCTATCATCCAACACCACCTAATCAACTAACCCATGGCACCAAGCACCCCATCAAGTCTCCTCCTGAACACCTCCAATGAAGGTGACTCCACCACCTCCCTGGGCAGTCCATTCCAGTGGGCAATCACTCTCTCTGTATAGAACTTCTTCCTAACATCCAGCCTAAACCTGCCCTGGCGCAGCCTGAGACTGTGTCCTCTTGTTCTGGTGCTGGCTGCCTGGGAGAAGAGACCAACCTCTGCCTGGCTACAACCTCCCTTCAGGTAGTTGTAGAGAGCAATAAGGTCACCCCTCAGTCTCCTCTTCTCCAGGCTAAGCAACCCCAGCTCCCTCAGCCTCTCCTCACAGGGCTGTGCTCCAAACCCCTCACCAACTTTGTTGCCCTTCTCTGGACACGCTCCAGTAAGACAACATCTTTCCTAAACTGAGGGGCCCAGAACTGGACACAGGACTCAGTGCAGTGTACAGGGGCAGAATGACCTCCCTGCTCCTGCTGGCCACACTGCTCCTGATGCAGGCTAGGATGCCATTGGCCTCCTTGGCTGCCTGGGCACACTGCAGGCTCATGTTCAGCCTCCCATCAACCAGCAGCCCCAGGTCCCTCTCTGCCTGGTTGCTCTCCAGCCACTCTGACCCCAGCCTGTAGCACTGCCTGGGGTTGCTGTGGCCAATGTGCAGCCCCTGGCACTTGGATGTGTTCAATCTCCTGCCCTTGGCCTCTGCCCATCTGTCCAGCCTGTCGAGGTCCCTCTGCAGAGCCTCTCTGCCCTCCAGCAGATCAACTCCTGCCCCCAGCTTGGTGTCATCTGCAAATTTACTGATGATGGACTCAATGCCCTCATCCAGATCATCAATAAAGATGTTGAAGAGCATGGGGCCCAGCACTGATCCCTGGGGCACACCACTGGTGCCTGGCTGCCAGCTGGCTGTGGCACCATTCACCACCACTCTCTGGGCTCAGCCTCCAGCCAGTTCCTAACCCAGCTCAGAGTGCTGCTGTCCAAGCCAGGGGCTGCCAGCTTGGTCAGGAGTTTGCTGTGGGTGAGGGTGTCAAAGGCCTTGCTGAAGTCCAGGCAGACTACATCCACAGCCTGCCCCACATCCACCAGGCGGTCACCTCATCATAGAAGGAGATCAGGTTGGTCTAGGTGCTCTAGGTGCTCCTGCTCTGAGGATGAGCTTTGGAGGTCCCTTCCAACCCCTAACATTCTGTGATTCTGTGATATATGGGACAGACATACAGGGCTCCAGCATTCCTGAGCTCCAGATTCCTCTCCAATAAACAGCAACAGCAAAGGAGAGAAACCAAAAGAGAAGTAGGGACAACAAAATCAAACCAGCAATAGAAGGAAAGCGTCAGAGCCTAAGCACCCAACCACTGTTCCATCGGTATTTGGGTAGCAGTGGTAACAGCAACTGCAGGAGCAAAGTCATTCCCTGGTGCTAGTCTGTAGTGCTCAGCAAACATTACCAGACATCATGAAGCCGTCGATGCACCAACTCCACGTGCTCCTTGGCTCCTTGGTGGCTGTCCACAGTTTTGGGACAGAGCTGCTTCCCGCTTTCAGCAAGCAGCTGGCACACACAGCCCGGCACACACTGCTCCTCTGAAGGCTCAGACTGTCACAAAGCCTTGAAAAATGATTTATGTCTTCTTTTAAACCTTTCCAAATCCCATCTACTTTCTCTTACTCACACCTTCCCTCCCCACACCCCTCCCCTTCCCAACCCCACCTCCCCCCCCCAAAAGAAAGAAAGAGACAACAAAGCCTCCCACTCTCTAGGTAAACATTTGGTGATGATTGATGTCAGGGCAGCTGCTCTCAAGCCCACGCTGATAAACAGGACACAATATGACATAAATCCTAAATGGCAAAGATGGAGCTGCTGCATTCAGCTGACATGAGACTGCCAGTTTCGCAGGGGTGCTGGGCAAGGAGCTGGCTAACCCCCTTTGGCAGATGGGAGCCTTTGTACCACTCAGGCTTCTTTCCACCTTCACTCCTGATTTGGGAAGGTGTGGCAGTATTTGTTGGTGTTCACTGGATTTTCACTTTCCTGCTGTTTGGATCCTCATTCCCAGAGACTTCCTATTCTGTCACTGTCAGTTTGTCAGCTTGCTTTCAGAGCTGCCAGGCAGCAGCCATCCTTTTCCACCTTCTCTTCTGTTGTTAAACCAAACATCCCAGAACAGCTCAGCCTTTGTGCTTTGTGTTGGGGGAAAGACAAGGCAGAATTGTGGCCCTGAGCAACCTGATCTAGTGTGAGGGGTCCCTGCCCATGGCAGGGGGGCTGGAAATGGCCCCTTCCAACCCTAACAATTCTGTGAATTGGGTGGCAGAAGCTGTACTTTAAACACAGGGGAGGAAATGAAGAAGTTTGATGGCAAAAAGGAATATGGAAACGCCAGAAGTAACACATACACACTGTGGACAGAAACCAAGATGGACTAACTCATCATGATATTGAAGTGAAACTGATGGATTTGTTCTAGATTAACACTTCAAAGATACTGGAAAACAGCTCAGAAATGCAGGTGCACCCCAAGCCCAGCCCCTCCTCCAGAGCTGTACTGAACTGCATAAACCTTTCCAAAGCTGGCGCTGAGGGTTTTACAGCTTCATCCTTGGCAATACTTCTAACAAGGAAAGGCAACAGCTGTCAAACACTTCTGTTGTTGTTGTTATCATGATTAGTTAGCCAGGAAAAATCTATTCCAAATCTATTCCCTTGTGTTAAAGTTTTTCTGTAAGTACATCTGGCAGCAGCTAAGGAGGCTCTGGGCTTTAGCACACGGGCTAAACCATAATGAAATGTCTCAGATCAATAAACAGGATGAGATGGTCATTGCTATTCCAAGCTTGTTGCTTCAGTCTGACAGTTGTTTAGCCTTTCTGAAGCGAATGAGGCTCGGAGTGGAGGCCACACCGCTGGCTAGCATGCAGCACGTGGCAGGCATTCTCTGTTCCAGGCTCATCTGAATCTCGCTGCCACTGCCAAGCAGAAGTGAGGTGCAACTGTGGATGCATCAGACCCAACACCCTCTGATGTCACTGACAGGAAAAAAAGATGACTGGTTTGTTCTTGTGGTGACTGATGATGCTTTTAAAGGCCTGCCTCAAAGAGTGAGCCGTTGTTATCATCATTAGCATCAAGAATTTTAAATGTTTAACTATTTTAAAATAAATCAATACAATACAATACAATACAACAGGTTGGAAGAGACCTTCAAGATCATCATGTCCAACCCATCAACCAATCCAACCCACCTAAAATACAATACAGTACCATACAGTACAATACAGTACAAAAGAGTACAATACAGTACAATACAGTACAATACAACCCACCTAAACAACTAAAAAAAACCTAAACCCTGGCACCAAGCACCCCATCAAGCCTCTTCTTGAATACCTCCAATGAAGGTGACTCCACCACTTCCACAGGCAGCTGATTCCAGTGGGCAATTACTCTCTCAGTATAGAACTTCTTCCTAACTTCAAGTCTAAACCTGCCCTGGCGCAGCCTGAGACTGTGTCCTCTTAATGTTGGATCAAAAAAGAATATTTACAATAATCAGAGAGTGAGTGTGCCTTGGTCCTTCCTGGGGCTTAAGATATGTGCTGGTATTTGTTGTAAACCTGTAACACAGACAGGATTTCCCAGCCAGTGTAGTGTTTCCTCCCTCTCAACACTTCTGCATCCTAAAACCAGCCTAAAGAAATTGTTGGCTCGTACAGAAGGCTGAATTTCCCCAGAGCTGAGAGTAATTCTCTTAGCTACAAACGTCTGCTGGCAGGGAGGGGAATGGTGTTACACTTCTGTGTGCATGCCCCTGTCTGCAGCCCCTGGAGTGGCACAGGTGGAAGGACTGTGTGGGGGGATGCCACGGGCGGGCTGACACAAGTCCTTTTGTCCCAGGGTAATGTGCTGCTGCTGCTCTCTAGTCTGCAGGTAGGTGATCACAGCTCCGGGGGAGCTCTGTATCCTGCAGTTTAGGCAGTGAATTGGAAGGGTAAAATGAAGCACCTGGAGGCCTGCAGGCTTCTCTTGCACGCAGCTTGATTGCTGACTTCCTGCGAGTGAGATGAAGCTCAGCTGCAGGCTGTGCTGCATCTCATCTTCACAGGGGTTTCAGACTGATGGTCTTTTAAAACCCTCGGTGGGATTGTTACACAAATAATGCCTCAGAAGCCTCTTTTGCATATTGCAAGGGAGTGCATTTCTTCTTCTTCGATTTTCCACGATGGCAGCGGCAACAGGAAGTGACAACAAGCTCGGCACTGCAAGAGGCTTTCCATCTGCCATCACTTGGAGCTCAGAAATGCGCAGCCTTTAATCATCCCCCACGACCTGTGAAACGTTGTGTGCCTGCTCGCAGGGAGCCAGAGAGTTCTGGTGGGGGCACTAAGGCGGCCGTGGAAAATCCCTCTTCTAGTAAATAAAGACTGAGGCCACAACAAAGAGCTTCTTAATAACCTATGCGATCAGGCTTTGCTTAACGCCCTGCTGCAGCTCAGGCTACGAGCCCCTGCTGCTCCTGAGACCTTTGTGCCCCTGTGGCTAGAGCAAGGAACTGAGCTCCCTCGGTGCAAGACGACTTCCTCACGGAGCTGGCTGTGTTAGAGTGAATCCCCTTCAGATGGAAACGAGAACGGATGAGCTAATATAAATGCAACTAGTCAGCTGGGCTCAGGTAATAGTAACTGCCAGGCTAATTCCTACTTTTCAGCTCCTCTCTCCAGTGCTGGCTTATTGTACCCCAGAAGCTCTGTCAAACCACAGGCTGACAGGAGTGCAAAGTCATTCATACGGCGCGTGGAAGGAGAGTTGCGAAGAACTTTAATATGGTTAAGTTTCAGCTGAACTTTGTCTTCACACTGGTTTGTAGGAATGAATTCCTCTCCTCATCTCTAACAGACAAGGATTAATTGGCAGTCTTTATCAGAACACTTGGCAATTAGGGATGTTCCCTCTCACACACGTATCTTCCATCACGGAGCGCAGTCGCTCAATAAAAAGATGTGCTCCAAACCGCAGCATTCATCTTTCAGTGCAGCACTGAGCAGCAACAGGTTACTGCTTTTGTAAAGCCATTACTTTTACTGTCAGCATGACTGCTGCTAGAGGTTGTCTCATTAGACAGGATAAATTGGGACTGCATAAGAAAATCTGACCATGCAAGAAATGAAGTTTTATTGTACACCTGTGTGTAGCTCAGCACAGGCAGGTGTGGCTGTGCACAGGCACGCCAGACAATGTGACTGGAAGAGTGATTGCAAGATGAATGGTAGGGTACACAGCTGGAGATGACTTGTCTGAAACAGACATAAACACTCTCTGCATCTGGACAGACTGACAATGGATGGAGCAAAACCAGAAATGGGGAGATCCAGATTGGATGTTAGGAAGAATTCCTTCAGAATGCATACAGGTGTCCTTCCTATAGGAGGACCCCCAGAGAAGGGCTGGAGCTGCTCTGCTAATGGGGCAGACTGAGAGAGTTGGGGTTGTGCAGGCTGGAGAAGAGAAGGCTCCCAAGAGACCTGATTGTGGCCTTCCAGTGTCTGCAGGGGGCTCCAAGAAAGCTGGGGAGGGACTTTGGAGGGTGTCAGGGAGGGATAGGACTGGGGGGGGATGGAGCAAAACTAGAAATGGGGAGATTGAGATTGGATGTTAGGAAGAAGTTGTTCCCCATGAGGGTGGTGAGAGCCTGGCACAGGCTGCCCAGGGAGGTGGTGGAAGCCTCCTGCCTGGAGGTGTTTGCAGCCAGGCTGGATGTGGCTGTGAGCAACCTGCTGCAGTGTGAGGTGTCCCTGCCCATGGCAGGGGGTTGGGACTGGCTGATCCTTGAGGTCCCTTCCAAGCCTGACAATGCTGATTCTGTCAGAGGGGTTAAAGAAAACTGTGGACAGACTAATAATGTAGCATCAAGCCCATTACAGGGGTTAAAGTGCATTTCAATGGGCAGGACTAGCAAACCTGAAACACAGTTTTGGAGGAAATGACAAATGGAAACGATATTCAGTAAGGTTGTAGATGTTTCACTCCAGCATGGAGTCCCAGGGATGGCTCTGGGATGTAAAAATAAACCTCAAAATGTGGGGAGTAATTGATTTGCCTAGTTTTAATCATGTAATTTCCTCAGCAACAGAGACATTAGAACTGTAATCCCCAAGGGCACACAGATGAAGGAGAGAAGTGAGCCAGCAGTGAGATTCTGGCGTGAGCTGTCACTCATAATTAAGCCTACAAGTGGCTGGTTTGATTGCGAGCTGAGCAAGAGTTCAATCTGCTTTAAATATTCATCAAACAAAAGAGATTTCTCTGAACAAGATCTGTAGGGGTTGAGAACTGGCAAGGCAAGCTTGTATCTTCTGTCTTTTCCTGACCACTGGTTCACCACATATAAAAGCAGAGTTCAATAAAGCTGGGGGATACATAACTGAGCAGACCTCGCAGTTATTCTGACTTCCCCCACTCCAAACTATGTTTGTGAGGATGCAGCCAAGCTCAGCATCCACACGCAGAGCAAGCTGTCTGTATGGAGGTGCACTTGGGAGATTTGGATGAAGCTCACTTCAGCCTGTGTTGAGGAGCAAAACACTATCAGAGACCTAAATTCCCTGTAGGGTGACTAACCCACTGGTCTTGCCAGAAGCATGGAAATCACAGCCTGCAAGTCCTGCCCCTTTCAGAATTACACTTAAGTGGGCTTCAAAAGCCACAACAAAACTCTCCTTTTCCCCTCACCTACTAGAAGCTTTCTGGGGCAGTTAGGGTCACATTTTTTAACTAGAAACTAGGGCAAGCCCCAAAATGGCAAACACAGTCACCCCACCAGGGAGAGGAAGCCAGGTGCAAAGTAAAAGCAGAGCAGTGATAGCATTTCCCTACAGAAGGTATCAAGGGAAGAGGTGCTTGGAAATGCTAATCCTGGGGGGGTGTATCTCTGGCATCTTCTGGACTCCACTTCCTGTGACATCTTGCCCAGGGTCTCCATCAGGATCAAGTATGAGAGGCCTTATACTTGCAAGGCATGGTTTTGCAGTGGCAGTTCTGCCCGAGGGGATTGTGTAACCTTTGATTTGAGCCCAGACAGGGATTTTCCTTTTGGACTCCTGCATTTCTGTTTCAGGTCTGCATTAGCAGAAGCTGTGGGAATTCCTCAGGAGACAGAGCTCTGGGTACTGTAAGGCTTTCCAGGCACTGGGTTGTCCAGACTTAAGAGGAGCACAAAGGCTTTGTCCACTCAGTTTTAGCAACCTGTGTGCTTGCTTGGCAGCAATTCACACCTCAGTTCTACATATAGCTCTTCTCCCACTCTGCTGTAAACTTTGCATCCTGTATGTAAAGTGAATTTGCACTTCTTCTCTTTCTAGTACTACATCACAAATTCTGAGTTGTGAACCAGTGCTGTTCCTAGTCTTGCAGCAGTTGTCAGAGAGTCTGGGGGCCGCTGTATGAGGAACTAACTTCCATGGAAATGAACGCAGCAGAGTGATGCTTAAAGGTGAGATTTATCCTGGGGAAGGATGCCAGTTCTTACCAGGTAGCTTTGGACAGAGATGAGCTTTTTGCAGTGGAAGAAGATCTAAGATTTAACCTGTGCAGATCTCTCTGCAGTGCCTTGCTACCCTCGAGCAGATCAGCACTCCACCCAACTTAGTGCCGTCTGCAGACTTGCTGAGGTGCCCCTGATACCCTCACCCAAATCACTGATAAAGATGTGAAACAGAACTGCCCTCAATTCTGAGCCCTGGGGTACATTACTTGTGACCAGCTGCCAGCTGGATTGGACTCTGGCCCCAGCTGTCCAGCCCCCTTTTAATCCAGCAAAGAGGCCACCTGGCTATGCCTTGGACTCGAGGAGGTTGCTGTGGGAGATGGCGTCAAAGGCTTTACTAAAGTCCAGGTAGGCAACACCCACAACCTTTCCCTCCCCCACCAGCAGGTCACCTGGTCATAGAAGGACATCAGGTTGGTCAAGCAGGACCTGCCTTTCATCAGCCCATGCTGGCTGGGCCTGATCCCACCATTATCCATCCCTTGCTGTGTGAGTGCACCCAAGACAAACCGTTCCACCATCTTCACCAGCACTGAGGTCATGCTGACAGGCCTGGAGCTCCCTAGGTCCTCCTTTCAGCCATTCCTGTAGATCAGTGTCACTCTGGCAAGCCTCCAGCCAGTCTGGCGCCTCCCCTGTTAACCAGGACTGCTGAAAGGTGATGGAGAGTGGCTTGGCAAGCTGCTCCACCGGCCCCCTCTGCACTCTAGAGTGAATCCCTCCTGGCCCCCAGATTTGTGAGTGTCCAGGTAGCAAAACAGGTCATTAACTGCTTCCTCTTGCTGCCCTCCATCCCTATCCCTTGTCATTGTGTGATACAAGGCAATGAGACCCTGAAGCAGCACGCTCAGCTTCAAGGATTTGTTTGTGTTTGTCCTAATAGGTTTTGCAGGCAAAAGCTAACCAGAAACGTTTGGTTGTATCAGACCCTAAAGCTGCTTACAAGTGGATAGTTTTATTTACTAAGTATGTCATTGCAGTAATTATTTAAGGCCCTCTGTCCTGCTTGTCTGACAGCTCCTATCAAGAGCAATGGCCTGGCAGCTTGCTGCCTAGGAAATACACTGTCTTCATCATCTTGCAGAGTATCGACCGCGGCGCTTCCCAATCCCTCAGCCCTCCCCAGATGAGCACTTCCAGGCTGAGAATGCAAATGCTGACCATGTGCTATTAGAAGGATATTTTATGCCTCGTGTTTCCAGCCAGCTGCAGAGGGGTTCCAAGGATTAAGATGGGACACAAAGACATCACATTAAAATGCAAAGCGGATTTGTGGCCGTGCTCACCACGGTCATTACTCCTTCCACTCCTCTGCTCCAATCCAGACAACAAACACGCTGGGCCACTGCATCCAGCGCTCAACTAGCGAGGCAGCACATGCACTGTCAGCTTCTCTGTGGGCAGGCACAAGGCAGGCACTCTGAGCTCCATGCTTGGGCCCTGTCACTGCATTCATTCTGCAGGGGTTTCAGGCTTCTGGCTGGAACAGGGCAAGTTGTTGCAGCCACAGAGCATGGCATACGTGACTACAGTTAACAGCCTCCTCAGGGGAGAGAAGCAATTTCCCTGTGAAGTGACTGTTGTAAATTTAATGAGTTTCCAAATAGTTGCAAGACAAGACAAAGTAATTTTATATTAGAGTTAATCTTTTAAACGAGGGAGTCTTGCAGATGTTTGCTTTGCTGCTCTGTTTTAATCTCCACACAGGATAATGATCAGGGATGGGAAGATGTTTGCTTTGGCTGCCACGGACAGCATGCTCAGCGAGGAGTGGGCCTGCACGTGGTACCAAGGTGTAGGAGCAGTGCAGAAACCTCTGAACTTCACGGCAGCAATGCATTTTGTCATCAGAAATTTGATCTGTGGCTGTTCCTGTTCCTTTGGCATTGTTTGCACTGCATGGTAGGTTCCCCCCTCCCCCCCAGGCATCAGGATTTGATTAATTTGGATTTCCTACACAAACACAGACACTTACACTTGTCACTGTTCTTGTCCTGCAGGAATGTGGAACTTCTTTCCTTTCATGGCAATGAATCCTGACTGAGGCATGCAAGGGGATGTTTGCAGTTTCCCAGGCAGTTTTTATATGTACATCTCCCCCCTCTTGTCTGAGAGTGCAAGAGATGGAACACACCTTCTGTGACCTTTTTTTTCACATAGGCTTTTGAAATCCATTTGTTTCTGGTCATGAGTCAAGGAAGTCTTCATACTTTCCATTCAAGTGGAAAGATCCTGGCTCTTTTCGCCTCTAGGCAAGGGCTGGCTGTGTTTGCTGCCTCCTCTGATTCATCCTTATGCCTGCAACCTGCTTTCCTTCCAGTTTCAGATTAGAAGGGAAGGGATCTTCAAAAGAACATGTTTGCAAGGGATTTTGGTTAAGAGATATCTGCATGATTCAGGAGCAAACATCTCCTACAGTAAAATGCATGTGGGCTGACCTTTGAGACAGAGATGTACTGGAGAGAGCCCAAGGGAGGGCTACAAGGATGCTGAAGGGACTGCAGCACTGCCTGGGGAGGAGAGGCTGAGAGCCCTGGGGCTGTTGAGTCTGGAGAGGAGACTGAGAGGGGATCTGATCAATGTCTATCAATAGTTGAGGGCTGGGGGTCAGGAAGGAAGGGACAGGGACAGGCTCTGCTCACTTGTGCCCTGGAATAGCACAAGGGGCAATGGATGGAAACTGCAGCACAGGAGGTTCCACCTCAACATGAGGAGGAACTTCTTGACTGTGAGGCTCCCAGAGCCCTGGAGCAGGCTGCCCAGAGAGGTTGTGAAGTCTCCTTCCCTGGAGCCTTTCCATCCCTGTCTGGATGTGTTCCTGGGTGACCTATGCTGGCCTCTATGGTCCTGCTCTGGCAGGGGTTGGACTGGAAGATCTTTGGAGGTCTCTTCCAACCCCTAACATCCTGGGATCTGGGATCTGTTGATCCCCAGAGGAACCCCACTGCTCTTGGAGATTCTGTGCTTGTTTAAGAGCCTGCCCAAGGTGCATGAATGGCACACTGGAAGGGTTTATTAGCCTTACTCCTTATATCTGAATAGACTGACTAAATCCAGATCAGTATCCAAAATTTCAGCTGCTAATCTGAATTTAAAATGGTTTCACATGCAGTGGAATTTGGCAGCTACTGCTTGTGACCTTTCTTTATTGCCATCTTAAGAAGGACAAAATGGAACTGTTTTGCCAAGCAAGTTTTTGTTTGCTCAAGTTGCTGCGCCCCTGTGTATCATATCTAAGAGAAAGGTTATTCTATCCCTTGGTAGAGCTTTGTTAAGCCTTTAGCAATCTCTTGCTGACTGTCCAGGTTTAAGAATGCACTTCTGAAGCACAAAGCAGCATTGTCACAGCAGTGTCTGTGTAAGTTCCCGAGATCTGCAAAGTTAAACACATTTGTCTTAAGAAATGAAATAGCAATCAAGTCATGATGAAAGAGCCTCCTGCAGTTATGGTACAGAACATCAGGGACAGTTTCCTTCCACACAGTGCAAAGACAAGTTCTCCTCCCTCTTTCCAGATGGCAGAGACAGAGGGTAATTGTAATGGTGTGACAGCCGCGGCACATAGAAAAGAGTGATAGGAAGCCAGCCGAGTTTTAGAAGAGCATCATGGCAGAGATTAAAATGCAAAGGAGCCTTTGAGAAATGAATGGCTGATAATTGTCAGGTGTTGTTATGTGATCTGCAGAGCACATTGTAAAGGCTTGGAAATATGCTGTGATCTGTAACCCTCAGGAAGATTAAGTATTTCCACATGTTTAAAAAGCAAAAGCAAATCGCTGTCAAAGTGGTGTTGCATGGCAGACAAGGCTCATAGTCTCATGTTCTGGGGTGCAGCAAGCAGAGTGTGGCCAGCAGCACACTGCCCCCCCTCTGCTCTGCCCTCCTCAGACCACTCCTGCAATCCTGGGTCCAGTTCTGGGCTCCCCAGTTCCAGAGAGACAGAGACCTGCTGGAGAGAGGCCAAGGCAGGGCCAGGAGGATGCTTAGGGGACTTGAGCATCTCCCCTGGGAAGAGAGACTGAGAGCCCTGGGGCTGTTGAGTCTGGAGCAGAGAAGGCTGAGAGGGATCTGATCAATGCCTATCAATAGCTGAGGGCTGGGGGTCAAGGGGAGGGGGCCAAGCTCTTTTGGGTGGTGCACAGCAAGAAGCCAAGGAGCAATGGAGACAAACTTGAGCACAGAAGGTTTCAGCTCAGCATGAGGAGAAACTTCTTTGGTGTGAGGGTGGCAGAGAATGGTGCCAAAATATTCCTTTCTCCAGGATCCCTCAGTAGCCATCTACAGAGTGATCAATGGTTGAAGGAAATGATTAAGGGAAGTAGGAGCAGGGACTCTTACCTGACCCTGAGACCAGGCAGCACTGGCAGGAGATGTGCACGTCGCGTGTGAGCTTCCTCCGTGCCTCCCCCAGCTTTGCTGCGGTGATAACTCATTAACAGCTTGCAATTATGCCTCTCTTTTAGCTCAACGTGCAGGAAAGCCCAGAGGAGAGTGCTGGCATCCCGGGAGGCTGCAATACAAATCTGTGAAACTGTAAGTGGAATGCAGAATGGAAGTGTGGATAGGGATGGCTGTCTCTGGAGTGACAGGGAGTGAAGTGAGCGGCACCCAGGTTCAGAGCAGACAGCAATCATCTGCTAAACCGGGCTCAGGCCTTGACAACTCTTTTTTTTGGGGGGTTCTAGGTGTTCACACTGGCTCACAAAGGGTCAGGGCATTTACCTGTCAAGGGTACCAAACCTTTCTTGCACATTCAGCAGTGAATCGATGTTCTGAACTTCCTGAGTGAGTCTGGATCTCTGCTAGCTGGGGTTGAGCAAGTATTTTTTCCCCACTGCTTTTGCCTCATACTTGGACGAGAGACAGAGAGAAAAGAAAGGCATTGCAAACTGCATCCTTCCCTCTTAAAATAAGAGCAGTGGAAAAGTCCCCAGGAATCTTGAGAGGTTCTGGTGGCTTGTTGTGTTTTCCCTGTTTACCTCGGGGCTCCTGCTCACAGCCAGACTGCAGCACACAGACACCTGGCAGCTGACTGCTCCTTCACTCCCAGATCTGCTGAAGGCAGCTGGACCCTCGGAGAGTGTCAGGCTCTGAATTCCACGTCCATGTCTCTTTATTTAACACTTTCTTTATGCTCCTTTTTGCACCTGTGTCCCTGCTGATTTCCCCCTGCAGACAAGCATCAGCCCATTCCTGGGAGCCACAGAAAAATGAGGAATATCCAAACGATTCAGTAGATGATGAATGGGGGGGAAAAGGGAAGCAAGCGAAAGGAGAAGCTGGGATGGGTGAGAAGGGCGGAACAGCCACACACATGGAAGAAGATCACCACAGCTCAGCCTTTTTCTTAAGCTCCAATCAATTAGTGGCTGTTGCCTGGGATTTCTGGGAGGAGAGGATTCAGTCTCTAGGCTCTCTCACATCTCCCAGCTTCCTCTTTTGGGTGGAACTGATAACCAGCTCCTCGGGAGACTTTCCAAACCCTCCTGGATGTCTTCCTGCGTGACCTGTGCTGGATTCTCTGGTCCTGCTCTGGCAGGGGATTGGACTCAATGATCTCCAGAGGTCCCTTCCAACCCCTAACATCCTGGGATCTGGTGAAATGGTTAAGCAGAAGTTCCTCTAACTTGGCAGGTTCTCAGATGTAGCAGATAGAAATACAAAGATCAGAGGAGAAGAGGACATTCTGCTGTCATCTCCCAAACATTTGGTCACTTGTTCTATCCTGCAGGACACTGGCAGACTTCACCAGCCTTAGGAAAGTCCTGTGAGCTGACTCTTCTGAATAAGAGCAGCAGGTTCAATCTCCTTGGTGTTGTCTGGAGTGGAAAACATTCTTTCTGCAAACCCAAAGCCGAGTTAATGCTCCTAAAGCAATCCCCTTGCCATTTACACTCCCAGGGTACACTGGCAAGGATTTCCTCCCATTTCCAGTTGCAAATTCAGGATGGGCACAGAAAATAATGGAAACTTGGATCCCTGCAGCTTTGCCAATGCAATTAGGTGACTCCCTTCCCACTTGCCAAAAACACCACTAGATTTTTGTGGTTCAGAGCTTGAGAGTTTGCAGCCACAGAACATTTGTAATAGGCTCATTCATTTCCACTGTAACACCAACAGCTGATCTGCCTCTGCCAAACTGGGCAGCAAGTGCCAGCATCAAGCTGTAGTTGGGAGGCTCAGAATGGCACCAGTCACTGTCTGGTGAAGGGACAATGAATTCTCACCACAGTGACTGCCTCTGGAAGTCAGAGGAGCCTCACATGCTGCTGCAGGTTGCTATTCCCATTGCCACCTTGAAGGCTGCAGCCACCAATCCGTCCTCTGCCCTTGAGCCACACACATTAAAACATGAAGTGAAGAGATCCCAAAGAGAGACCCTAGTGAGTCAGCACCTTCCAACGCTCTGCCTCCTCACTCTTCCTTCCTTTTCATCCTCTGGTCGGTGCAGCTGCGGCTGGAGAAGGAAATGTAACTACTGCTGCCGCAAAACTGCAGCCAGAGCCTATTGATCAGTGCAGCAATTGCAAAGCTGCAGCTGTCCAGATGAATAGATTGGGCTGTGCTGAAATCTAAGGACTACAGCGGCGGCAGATGGTTTGCCCCTAATTGAGGCTGCCGTGCTTCAAACTAGGGCTGTTCAGCAGGAACTCATTAGCTGTTTCAGAGCAGCTCTATGCCAAGGACTCCTGCACAGAGAGTAGAAAGGTTCAAAATCCTGAGAGGTGACTCTGGAAAAGAGCAAGTGCCATGCAAAACCTGGGTACATGAGAACCCTGTCTCTGAGCGTGGCCTCGGAGTTTGAGAAGGACTCCTCACCTTCCAGGAACTGATGGATCCTGGGCTGGAAGACAGAAATCATGGAATTTGTCCTCAGATGCAAAAGATAATGGCCTCTGGTGGGTGTGCCACAAATGCAGCATCAATTGTTTCATGGAGCACAGAGCCTGGAAACAACAACAATGATTTGGGGATACTATTTACAGTATTCAGTGCTGAATCTGGAAGAAGTGTCACTGGGAGAAGTGATGAATTATTGGGTGGGATTTATCCCATCTGATGCTAGACAGCTAAAAATTACCTGTCCAGTCACAGCTGGTCACTTTCTACTCAGGATTCAAGGCAAAGCAGTTTTCCCCAAGATAGAGATCCACTCTATTCTGAAATAAGTGCTCTTCCCTTCCCTTCCCTTCCCTTCCCTTCCCTTCCCTTCCCTTCCCTTCCCTTCCCTTCCCTTCCCTTCCCTTCCCTTCCCTTCCCTTCCCTTCCCTTCCCTTCCCTTCCCTTCCCTTCCCTTCCCTTCCCTTCCCTTCCCTTCCCTTCCCTTCCCTCCCCAGTTTCTGGATCATCATTAATCAGACATCTCTCTATCACCTTGTGTGGGGAAAACCACTCCAGATAACACTCCAAGCCATGCCTTGTCTCCCATGCTGTTTAAGGTAGCCAATGATCTGGAAACAAGGCTCCAACAATCTTTTTCTCCAGTTCACATTTAGAATCAGCAGTCTGAGTACCTGAGCTGTGCCACCAGAGTGTCTTTATCAGCTCTTTCCCCACACCAAAGGGTTGTACTTCCAGCAGTGCATCCCCACACTTCTCCCTTGTCCTTCTGCAGCAGGCTAAGCTGTGAGAGGCCTTTTGACAATGACCAGCTGTGGAAGGGCATTTGTGTGACTGGAATCCGAAGTGTGCTACAGACACCACCTAACAATGTCTGCCTCTGCATGGTGTGTGCTTAATGCTGCCTGAACTGCAGTGTGGAAGGAATGAGGACCCCAGACTGATCCTGCTTGAACACTCAGGAACCAGAGAGATCTCTCCGGGCACAGCTGCTTCCAAGGCATTCCTTCACAGTAACATTGCTGCCGGAGAGAATTCACAGTGAGATTGTGTTGGCTTTGGCTTTGGGTGTGAGCTCACCTCACTTCATCTCTGTAACAATCAGTTGCTATTATGCCCAAAGCTGCCTTCTCTGCCTGCCTAGTCCCATGCTTTACTTGCAGCAGTGCCTAAAGCTGAGCCAGCACCTCAGGTAAGCAGCAAGGCAGCACCACGCTGTAACGTGGCTGCTCTCCCCTTGGTTTTTGCCCCTTGTTATTGCTGCTGGTGTTTTCTCAAGGCTACATCAGTTTGCCATATGTGTCACATGGAGAAGCAGAGTGTAAACTGCTCAGAAAGATTAGATTATGGTCATTACACGCAGGGATATTACTCTGCAGACACTGTAGAAATTGTGTTTTCTGGCCAGATTTGCTCCAAACTGATTTTAGTGAACCCCAAAGCGTATGGCAATCTATGTGTGTGACTTTCCTGCAGCTGAAAACATTCTCCAAGGAGAACAAGAGAAAAAAAAGAGCACCTCCTCACTTGGAAAACTAAAGGGACAAAGCTCAATTACAGCTTCCAACAGCAATTAGTTTTTCAAGTTCACTTCAATTACGACTGCAACCCTTAGCCTTGATGTTCTATACTGCCTAACAGCCAGTACACAGGAAAGAGGAGATTTGTGCAACTACAATACATCTTCTGGAAGTATAAGTCTTGTCCTAGACTAGATGATCTTTCAAGGTCACCTCCAATCTGAGCAGTTCTATGAATCTACAGCTCTAATAACGGAGAATCATCAGAGTGGAAGCTGTTACACTACAAAGGTAGTGGCAGCAAAAGGAGGACTACAGGGCTACTGGCTCCAGAGTACCAGCCAAGGGCAGCATTAGCTTCAGTGGTGTAGTGCAGGCTGCTACTGGAGTACCAGCCAAGGGCAGCATTAGCTTCAGTGGTGCAGTGCAGGCTGCTACTGGAGTACCAGCAATGGGCAGTATTAGCTTCAGTGGTGCAGTGCAGGCTGCTACTAGTCTCATCTGGTCCTTTGAGTTCTTTGCATTTCTGCAGGGCCAAGCATCTTTCTTTCATGTCTGTCCAGAGGGCAAGATTCCTCACTGCCCTGTCACGCTGCACTTGTGCATGTACAAAACAAGGTCCAACAGTCACTTCTGTGATTTCTGTGACCAGTTCAGACTTGTTTCATTGAGCATAACTCAGTTTTTCACAGGTTCTTCTGCCACTCACTTTAGGGTGCAACCCCACAGCGTTGTTCACACTACCCAGTCTGGATTTTCACAGCTCTGTGGCCTTTGCTGGCCACTCTCTTTGAGAAAGCCCTCCCTGTTTTGGGGCAGTCAGACATCTCCCATCAGCAGGTAGGTTTGCTTGCTAGGTATTTGCCACAGCATAGAACAAATGGTTCTTCAATCAGAATTTCTTTTCCTCTATGAAGGTAGGAAATGGGCAGAAGGGGGCAGGGGGATTACTAAAGGACACAGAATAACTTTCCAGACCTGTTGTTCCTGTAGGAGCTGAGCCTGGCAGAAGTTATCTTTCTGATCTTTTCTTCATAGCCTTTCCATGAGTATGAAGGTACAGTCAGAGGCACAAAGGCTGAAGGCTGCAGGTATCCATGCACATGTTGATCAAGGATGCTACCTGCAGCCACCTTCTGACTCTGTCCAGAAATGCAGCAACCCTCCAGTCCTGCGTTGCTCGTTCATACCAGGCATCGCGATAATAATCAGAAGAGGAATGACAGCCGCAGCCGTGCCGGCAGTGTTTGTCACACAGGTCCCAGAAGGACACCTGCCAATGGTCAGTAAGGACTCTGGCACTGCAGAGTACCTTAGCAGGAAGGACAACCATCAGACTGGCCAAGCACACCTTTCAACTTCTAAAAATTAACCAACCCCCACCCCCCTCCCAGGCACTCATCTGCTGCAGTTGCTATCGGATGTGACAGGTGGGCCTGTGCTGATAGAAGCCTTACCTTTAGAGTCCATGCTGCTCTCACAGGTGTAGCAGGCAGCACTTTGCTTCTCTTACAAGGGGACCTCTCCCTGTCTTTGCTGTTGGTCCAAGTGCAGCCTTCCCTCACATATATGAGAAATACTCTGAGGCACCTAACATCTAGAAAGAGGAAAGAGGTTTGATAACTGTTTGAGCATCAAAATGGTTTTGAGGGCAATTACAGAGGCTGTGTTTTCTTTCCAGTATTGAGCACAGAGGAGCATTACTCATTGATTTACAGATGATATACAAATCTCTCCCTGTACTGTTTGCAGAGGGACCTCGACCGACTGGACAGATGGGCAGAGTCCAATGGGATGGCATTTAATAAGTCCAAGTGCCGGGTGCTGCACTTTGGCCACGGCAACCCCATGCAGAGCTACAGGCTGGGGTCAGAGTGGCTGGAGAGCTGCCAAACAGAGAGGGACCTGGGGGTGCTGATTGACACCCACCTAAACATGAGCCAACAGTGTGCCCAGGTGGCCAAGAAGGCCAATGGCATCCTGGCCTGTATTGGGAATAGTGTGGCCAGCAGGAGCAGGGAGGTCATTCTGCCCCTGTACTCTGCATTGGTTAGGCCACACCTTGAGTCCTGTGTCCAGTTCTGGGCCCCTCAGTTTAAGAAGGACATCGAGATACTTGAACGTGTCCAGAAAAGGGCAACAAGGCTGGGGAGAAGCCTTGAGCACAAGCCCTATGAGGAGAGGCTGAGGGGAGCTGGGATTGTTTAGCCTGGAGAAGAGAAGGATCAGAGGTGACCTCATTGCCCTCTACAACTACCTGAAGGGTGGTTGTAGACAGGAGGGGGTTGGTCTCTTCTCCCAGGCAACCAGCACCAGAACAAGGGGGACACAGTCTCAAGCTGTGCCAGGGGAGGTTTAGACTCGAGGTGAGGAGGAAGTTCTTCACTGAGCGAGTCATTCGTCATTGGAATGGGCTGCCCAGGGAGGTGGTGGAGTCGCCGTCCCTGGAGGTGTTCAAGGGGAGATTGGACGTGGCGCTTGGTGCCATGGTCTAGTTGTGAGGTCTGTTGGGACAGGTTGGACTTGATGATCCTTGGGGTCTCTTCCAACCTTGGTTATACTGTGATACTGTGATACTGTTTGGAGCTGGCAAGCATTAACCAAGAGGCTAAACCGTGCAGATAGCATGAAATCTTTCCTGTCTGTGCTCTAATTATGAAGCACTTTCTGGGTTTGTGCTGTAAGAAGATAACATTCATGCAGGTTTTTTCCCCTAATGACCATGGAACTAGCCCTGTGAATGCTTCAAGGTCTTAAGGAAATACTTTTAGGAAGAAAAGCCTTGGGCAATATATTTTTACTCTGGTCATTGCTCTTTTGAGTTAAAAAATACACTAATGTCCAATGGCAACTGGGTTTTGTCTTCCATTTTGTCTATTTATTATTGTTTTCTACTCTTCACCTTGGGGATCCCTCAGTAAGGCTATTCAGAGTACAGCCCAGTACGGCTCGACTATGGAAACCCTGCTGCAGTAACTCCAAGGTATGTGTTTAAACTGTGTGACTCAGGTCAGCAGCATTTGCACCTCAGTTACCTCAGAAGATGTTCAGGAAATCTCTGGCACAGCTCAGAGCTATGTGGCAGCTGCTACTCTCCCAGCATTAGCCCTTCGGTGCAGCCCTGCCAGGATACACAGCCTGAGGGGTCAAGCTAGATCACTTCTTGACTGTTAGCTTCTGAAGAGGGCTTTGGAAATGAAAAATACTCCCAAAGTGCTAGAGGTATAATTCCCCTACGCAGCAGCACAACTGCTGCAGTGCATGAGGTGAGGAAGTGTGACTCTCTTGGGTAGAGAAATTACTGTCAGAGAGCATGGCATAACCTGGATTTCAGGTGGAGCCTGCTGCTCTGCTGTGTACTTTTCAAAGTTTAGCTGTCTCTTGATTACAGACTGATGAATCTTCTGCCACCCCCACCACAGAATCATTGAGTGCTTAGGAAGAGGAACTGGGGCTGGCAAACACTCCCCATCCTGCTCAGCTCATCACCAAAAGCTGCCTTCCACTTCCATGCATGTTTTGATGCAAACAAAAGACTTTTAGGAGAGAAGCCACTGAACACTAACTGTCCTTGGTGTCCAGATCATCCTCTTCATAACAGCAAGGTTCATCTGAGCATTTGAGTGAACAGCAAACTGCCCTTTGGTGCCTTACCTGTTTCCTAGAATGACAGAACTGTCAGGGCTGGAAGGGACCTCAAGGCTCAGCCAGTTCCAACCCCCCTGCCACGGGCAGGGACACCTCACACTGCAGCAGGTTGCTCACAGCCACCTCCAGCCTGGCTGCAAACACCTCCAGGCAGGAGGCTTCCACCACCTCCCTGGGCAGCCTGTGCCAGGCTCTCACCACCCTCATGAGGAAGAACAAACCATGTGTAAAGATCAGTGACTGTTAAGAATGAAGGTGTTACCCAGGGAGCAGACATCAGAGCCAGGTTAGTGGGGCTGTGATGGCAACTTTTGCATTCCATTTTCTCTTTATTTTCCAAATACATCTGCTCTGACTTTTTTCTTCACCTCGGTGAGTTCCCCCCTCGCATCCACCCGCCTGGAGTGCCTTCCGCCACCTCACTCTACCTCCTTTGCACGACGCGTTGCAGGATGGCTTTGTGAGGAGCAACAGATGGTCACTGAATTCTCACAGTTGTGATGTTCTCTGGGTGCCATCTGTGGCGACTGGAAGTGAGGAGACCAACTCATTCTGAGGGGATCTTTTCGAGGCTGAGGAGAGTTCTCCAGAATCCCCTTTTGCAAACTGCCCACAAGCAGCTGAATAAAGCCACACGGGACACTGGGGCAGACAGAGCTCCAGGTAGCTGAGGCAGCCCACCGCCTCGGTTATGTGGATGACAAAGCTGCTGTGTGAGGCATCCTGCTCCCTTGCTCCCTCCTATCTTCTTCACTGCTGCTTTGCCTCCTGTGGCTTGCCTCGGTAAGAATCAGGCTTGCTGCATGGCTGCATCTCCCAGGGGCTCTCATGCATTTTCAGATCTTAATATTCTATTTTTGTTTCCACATTGAAGAAATATTGCAATTAAGAGCTTCATTGCAACAGGATGCTAATTAACTTACATGATATTTGGAGCTTCTGATGATCCTCATGTCAGTCAGTTGTTTTTTCAGGGCTTGTGATCCATGGACAACCTTTTAAAACAGCACTGCACGAGACCAAGGCCACCTGCCTACCTGAAGGTTCCCTGCCACCACGCTGCTCACACACAGACTTCCATGAGAGCCATTTCCAGACAGCAAAAAGGCAATCTTCACTGAATCACAGCATTGTCAGGGCTGGAAGGGGGCCTCAAGGATCAGCCAGTCCCAACCCCCTGCCATGGGCAGGGACACCTCACACCACAGCAGGTTGCTCACAGCCACATCCAGCCTGGCTGCAAACACCTCCAGGCAGGAGGCTTCCACCACCTCCCTGGGCAGCCTGTGCCAGGCTCTCACCACCCTCCTGGGGAACAACTTCTTCCTCACATCCAATCCGAATCTACCCACTTCTAGTTTTGCTCCATTCCCCTCAGTCCTATCACTCCCTGACACCCTCAAAAGTCCCTCCCCAGCTTTCTTGTAGCCCCCTTCAGTTCCTGGAAGGCCACAATTAGGTCTCCTGGGAGCCTTCTCTTCTCCAGCCTGAGCAACCCCAACTCTCCCAGCCTGTCCTCACAGGAGAGTAGCTCCAGCCCTCTGCTCACATTCCAGCACCTCCAGATCTTTCTTGTCACTTTCTTTTACAATGGATGAAGCACATTCTTAACCCAAAGCAAACATCATCTCCTTAAAGCTAGTCTTGTTTCTTGCACTCTGCCTAAAGGCTTCCCAGCCCAGACTCAGTGGTTTCCCACTGTGGCTTAAGGGTATCCAGTCTGCATTCCTCCACATGTGCTCCCCTTTGCTCAGGAGCACGCGTGGAATCTGTCCGAGAGCATGCGAGAGCAAAATCCCTGCTGCCTCCTGCCAGGGGGATGGCAGAGTAGCTGAAGTGCCCCCGAGGTGTTCCGGGGCAGAGGCTGTTCTTCCCTGAACTCAAGACCCATGGCTCCATTTCAGGAGGAGTTTTAGCTGCCTGAAAATTTTCTCAGAACACTTTTTCCTGTGTTCTTTCAGGAGATTTTCAACGCTGGAGACAGGTTTAAGGAAAAGGCAAAGAGAAAAGTCATTGAAAACGTGATTAAAATAGAGTGATGTTGGTAAAAGTGTAACATTATATAGGTCTGCCATAACACCTGGAACACCAGAGTTAATAAAATACCACTCTCTGGAGTCAGGAGTTACATGACAGCTGAATTAATACTCTGCTACCACAACACTCCCTGCTCTGCTCTCTCACTCAACACCAGTGCTTTCCCCTCCAGTTCTCTCCTGAAAAGGGCTGCTGTGAAAAGAAGAATATTCCCTCCCCTGTTGCAGGACTCATTTGTGTTTTCTGATAATGCAATCAAGAAATAGGCTAAAATAAATAAATGAACAGCTGACCACCCCCATCTCTGAAGCAGCTTCTGAAAGCACTGCTAGCTGCACCCAGGGATCTTCTCTGGCTTCCGGGGGGTGTTACGGAATGCTGGGAGGTTTGTTCTGAAGGATGAATCTAAACTGTCTGCAGATGTGTGTGGTGGGTTGACATGACCCCCAGAATAAAACTAACCCTATAACTGCCTCAAAGGGCCTGAAACAAACCCTTCTGGGCTGTAGATAGTGAATTGCAGAGAGACATCCTTCCTAAGTAAATCTACACAGGAGCTCTCTCTTTTCCTTCATCCAAATGTGCTGCTGGACTATACCCCCACCCCCCCAAGCCAATAAAACCTCTCCACCGTTCACTGTCACCAAAAATCTCATTCTGCAGCACGAAAGGGAGTCTGGCCAGGGCTGAGATAAAACCTGGAGCTCTGGATCCGGAGGTTGGAGTCTGCATGGAGGGAATGCTGGCATACCTTCCATCAGCACAGGCTGGCAGGTCCTGGCCTGCTGCTGCAGGCTTATGATCAGACTGGGGGGAAGGGATCGAAGCTAGGGGAGGGCAGATTTAGATTAGACACTGGGAAGAAGTTGTTCCCCATGAGGGTGGTGAGAGCCTGGCACAGGTTGCCCAGGGAGGTGGTGGAAGCCTCCTGCCTGGAGGTGTTTGCAGCCAGGCTGGAGGTGGCTGTGAGCAACTTGCTCTGGTGTGAGGAGCCCCTGCCCATGGCAGGGGGGTTGGGACTGGATGATCTTTGAGGTTGCTCCCATCCCTGACAATTCTGTGGCTCTGTGATTCCATGACATCACCTGGAGGATGGTAAGTACACCTCTGTCCTGCTTCCACTTAGAACACAACTTATTCTCTTCAGTGGTTTTACCTTTCAGCTCAGCCTCTCCTAAGTGCTGCACTTGCTGAAGTTAGTGGTGTAGTTTTGCAGGCACCAGCAGTGCTAATGCTGGATGGTTTTAGTTAGTGCCAAGGAGTGGTAAGCAGATCAAGGCTGCTGACAAGTCCACTGGAGGTGCAGAAGCCAAAAGGCTGCAGCCTGTGGGGAGGTGTGGGCACCTCGGGTGGTCCAACATTGACCGGCTTGGCATTTGATTCCATATACATCACGCAGGATGAGGGTAAGGGACAAGGGGTGCTGAGGGCCATGCTCTCCCCTTCAATGACTAATGCCCAAGGAAGAGTCTGTCTGTTCTGCCTTCAATCACAGCTCTTTTGTTCCTGCATCCAGTTCCAGATTCCAGCTACTAAACATGGTTCCTACCTGCTGCTGCGTCCGGGCTGGGCCTTCCCCCGTGCCTGCCCAGAGCACCAGTGGTGATGGTGATACAACTGCCATCAGGAGCTGGATGCAATGTTGGCTTTGGCTATATTTGAGTATCCTTCATTTTGTTCTCATTTTCACTAAGGCTGTTTAGTTTCCAGTCCACAAGTCTGTATCTCTCACTCCCCTTTCTTTGCCCTGGGAAGGGGCTAATAGAAAGCACCTCTGCCTCGTTTAGTGGCCAGCCGAGCCCTGGCCCCTGACGGCACAGCAGCAGATTCCATTTCGCTCGTGTTAAGCTAGGAAAGGAGGGGGCACATACCGGCAGGGGAAGAACAAAAACGATGCTAGAGAAGACTGGAGGTTGAAGTGATGGCTGAAGGAGGCTCACTTCAGTGGCAGCACAGTCAGTACCATTGTTTGATTGCTGACATGCTTCTCTTGGATGCCTGTAAAAAAAAGTTAATCCATATCCTTGCACAGACATTTCTGTGCACACACACTAAGGGTTAAGCCCCTAGAACTCAGTCCCTTGATGTGAGCAACTGCTTCATAGGGCATGCCATGAGGATTGCAGTAACTCAACTGCTGCTACTACCTTGCTTAGCTTACAAATCAGTTTAGATGTAGAAATCAGAGTGCTTAGAGGTAGGAACTGGGGCTGGCACACACTCCCCATCCTGCTCAGCTCATCACCAAAAGCTGCCTTCCACTTGCATGCATGTTTTGCTGCAAACAAAAGACTTTTAGGAGAGAAGCCACTGAACACTAACTGTCCTTGGTGTCCAGATCATCCTCTTCATAACAGCAAGCTTCATCTGAGCATTTGAGTGAACAGCAAACTGCCCTTTGGTGCCTTACCTGTTTCCTAGAATGACAGAACTGTCAGGGCTGGAAGGGACCTCAAGGCTCAGCCAGTTCCACCCCCCTGCCATGGGCAGGGACACCTCACACTGCAGCAGGTTGCTCACAGCCACATCCAGCCTGGCTGCAAACACCTCCAGGCAGGAGGCTTCCACCACCTCCCTGGGCAACCTGTGCCAGGCTCTCACCACCCTCCTGGGGAACAACTTCTTCCTCACATCCAATCCGAATCTACCCACTTCTAGTTTTGCTCCATTCCCCCCAGTCCTATCACTCCCTGACACCCTCAAAAGTCCCTCCCCAGCTTTCTTGGAGCCCCCTTCAGATCCTGGAAGGCCACAATTAGGTTTCCTGGGAGCCTTTTCCTCTCGACTGCACAACCCCAACTCCCTCAGTCAATCCTCAGAGCAGAGCAGCTCCAGCCCTCTGCTGCTCCTCGTGGCCCTTCTCTGGGCACCTTCCAGCACCTCCAGAGCCTTCCTGGCACAGAGGCTCTAGAACTGGACACAGTGCTCCAGCTGTGGTCTCAGCAGAGTGGAGCAGAGGGGCAGAATCCCCTCCCTGGCCCTGCTGGCCACACTTCTCTTGCTGCAGCCCAGGCTCTGCTTGGCTCTCTGGGCTGCAAGTGCTCACTGCTGGCTCCTGCTGAGCTTCTCATCCCCCAGCACCCCAAGTCCTTTTCTTCAGGGCTGCTCTCAGACCATTTAGAGAACGATGCTCTCATGTTCTTTACCTGAACTCCACAAAAGGGCCAGGGGTGGGATGCAGAAGCCACTACTGCCCACGTTCAGAGGTCTATATTCTGAGGATGATTATTGGGTTTTTTCTTTGTTAGGAATTCTGAAAACGTGCTGAACACAACTTGAGTGAGACAGAGCACTGTGGTGGAGACGAGAGGCTGCAGTGGCTGGGGCTGCAAGGAGACAAGCCAAGCGCTGGCAGCAGTCTCCTGGCAGTCATTAGGTTGAATGAGAAGGCGGCAGCGGCAAAGGGAGTCGCAAGCTAAGGGTGTAGGAGGAATGGTGAGCTCATACCTGTCCCATTCCATCGCAGCACAGACTGATGCCCTTGAGTCTCTCCCCCCTGGGGCTCGCAGCTGTGCACGGGGACTCGCAGGTCTCATGGGGGTTTGACGTGATTACATCCCAGGTGACTACATCCACATGTAGATTCCCACTCCTCTTTCACGGTTCATTGTGGCTGAACTTCAGGCCTTAACAGCACATTTCCAGACACTTTCAAATGCCCATGTGATTCCCTCTCCTTTTGAAACACCTAGGGGTCTCCTCTCCAGAAAGAACCTAACCTTTACCATTTCACATTTCATTGTGACTGGAAAGTTAATTTCGTTTAATGAAATTCTACAGGGAGAGCTGTTCACCACGATTACTGCCACAGGGCTTTTCTTCCAGCCCCCTGCTCCTGTCCCTTGAATAGAGAGCTCCTATTTTGCTAGGCTGAGGATACAGCCTAATGATGAGAGAGGAGAGGCAGAGACCTCTGTAAAGGTTTCACCATCCTTATGCAGACTGCACCTCTGAAAGTGTTTACTGCTTTTACAAGCAACAGTAATCTTTCTCACATTTGCTGTGCCAATAATGAAGTCTTTATTAACACCCCATCCTCTTTATAGACTTGATAGAAGCAGATGCTCCATCTGCTTAAATATTTGAAGAGTTACTCCTAAACCAACACTTACACACATGCTCGTTCTGGAAGGAGCACTGTGGATGAAATATTGCCACATATTACTGTAATAAGGCAGTAGGAGTAATTCTTACTTCTATGTTGTTATTTTCCTAATGGATTCTGGATTCACAAGAAGACAAAAGCTAAATTTGAGTGCCTGAGAAAAATGTGAGGATTTGTGACTCCTGTCACAGCAGTCTGTTTATAGCACATCCAAGCCCTGCCTGATTTCTTTTACACCTAAGTGGTATCCTCAGATTCCCCTTGACAATTTGGATGTGTGGGCTGGCCTCTGAGCTACTGAAGAAAAGGAGAACTGCTCTGTGGAGTTTCATCCTCAAGGCACAAAGAGTACCTGGACAGAAAGTGCTTTTCCTATGAAAGTCCCAGAACAGAAACTTCCTGTGCAAAACCCCTCCAGGCTGTGCAGGAGTGTACACTGCAATGTAGCTAAGCTGGGGTAGCGCTGGGGATAGGGCAGGAATCTTCCTGTGTCTCCCTGCAGCTTGCCCACCTGGGTCCCCTCTCCTGCATTCTGAACCTCATCAAGTTCCCTTCCCCTTTTCTTCTCCGGGAAACGTCGCCTGGGAATGCATGTGCAGGTGCCCTGCAAGGTGAGAGCAGGGCGTTCAGCGTGGCCAGGGCACACAGCTGCTGCTGTGCACCTGCAGCTCCAGCAGGGCAGACATTCACAGCCCTCTCCTCCGTGTGCATCTGTCTTGCTGGCTGCAGGCGCCTGAGTCACTCTCCTCCTTGGCTACCAGGCCAGCACACCTTGAATGTTCAAGCACAGTCGCCGCTTCTCTGAGCCATCCACGAACCCTGGCCAAGCGCTGAGGTCATTCCTCTGTGCAGGTTTGATTTCCAGAGGGCAGCAGACAACATTTCTGTGTCTTTTGCTCAGGGGACTGGAGCGGGTCAGTGAGATTGGACATTGAAGATGAGAAGGAAATCTGCTGCCACTGGCTGCAAAGGTTTCATTTTTCCTTCACAAGGAGACTGGCCACCAGTGCCTGGTGAACTTCAGTGCTGTGCCTCAAGGTTTGGTAGATTTGCAACTGGAAATGTTATGCAGCTGGAGGCTCTGTTTCCAAACCAACCAGCTACAAACATTGGCAAAGCCAAAAGCCAAACATAGCTCTAAATCAAGAGGGAGTTCCAGCACTGTGAATTGGTTTAGGGATGTCTTGATGTGGTGAGAAGTGGGAGAAATTATTTGACTATGGCTGCTATCCAGAGGAATTAATTTTGATTCACTGACCATTTCTGTTACATTATTAAGTGTGAATAAATTTTATCTGCTTTGCATAATCTCCAGCCCTTGCCCTCTGCTACCACTGAACTACTCTTTCAGTGCCTTTCTGGAAGCTTTTGATGACTACATCACTGGAAACAATTAAAAAACCTGGCAGTCAGGCACATTGTGATGAAGATTAGAGCTGTACAAAGCGTAATCAACACAGAGAAAGTTGCAGCAGTTTCAAGCTGATGTAGCATTAAGATGCCCAAGAAACTTTCTGTGTTAGAAAATTCAAGACAATTCTGGTTATAAAGCACTGTCAGCCAAAACCTGAATTACTTTCTCCAAGTCCCCCCCACACTCACATGCACATTTGTGAGGCCTTTTGGCTTTGTTCATCTCTCTCGTGGCCCTGCTGATGTGTGTGGCTGCTGCTGTGCCCGGGTCACTGCGAGCGGCCACCTCCAGTGCCTCAGCTCAGCCTCCAAACCTAAACGTCGGACAGACTCCTCGTGCCATCCTCACTTCTTCACAGCACTCTGTAATTTGCAGCACTTGACAAAGATGCCACAGCTCATAAGAGAGAGGAGTGAAGCACCTGGCAGAAATTCAGCAGGTTGTCAAACAGCATTATCTGCCACAAAAGAGTTCAGGAGCTCGGGACTAAAGCCTCTGTGCTTGATTACATGGAGGCTTTGCATACGGCTGGACTCTAATGTCATGAAAAATCATCCCTTGGGCTGTGGTTATTTGACTGTTGAGGATCTTTTTAAGAGGATTGATCAGTGATTAAAGTAAAAAGATGTCTGATTTAATGCTAGTTTAGATTATTAATAGATAGAGTAACTGCCTTCTAAGAGCCAAAGTCACAACACAGGAAATAATTTAGTGCTCTGTTCCCTGAAATGGTTCTCCCGTCCTATTAAACCTCATTACAGGCTAAAGTGATGCTAGACTTCATTGGTAATGATGGAAAGATTCCAGACTCACAGAATGAAGCTCTGCCTTAGCCAGAACATAAGAGCCAAGCTGATGCATCTCTTCCTATACACATGACAAAATGTAAATCTATTAAAGGCAATGCTTTCTCAGTCTGGTTTGGATTTCACTCCTGGCAGCACAAAGCACTGTCCCTTGAGCTGCTCATGAAGCTAAAGGCTTTGCAAAGGACTGCATCACAGTTTGGGCGAGTTTTGTCCGGATTCTTGGCCTCTCACCACGCAAAGGTGTTCATGCTCAGAGAGAAATTAAACAACCACAAAAGTTCTCGTCCTATAAAGCTTCTGAGAGAAACAGGGTCGAATTCAAGAGGGAAACTGTTTGAGGTGTGCTCCACTGCCTATGTTGGTCTTCTCTCAATTTAACAAAAGGCAGGGCAGGGAGCATCCTGTTCCTGCACCTCTTTAGACTTCCCTCACACAAGCCAAGGCTCTGAGTATTAAGTATGCCAATGTCATTAAATACCATCAGTGAAGTGACATCCTGCAGCAGTCCAGTGTGGCTGGCTGGCTGTGAAAGTGTCTATGATAGATGTGCAATAGGCTGCTTCTTTAAAGACAGAGAGAGACTGACATACACACAACAAAAAGAGCTACCTAGAAAAAACATCTAAAGAAGCAGCTCCCCATGCAGGAGTCAGAATTTGCTAAGAGGTAGCCAGCACAGAGCTATTCCCACTCTAACTGTGGTCAAAGCAGCAATTTGACATCTGGTGATCATGGCTGAGCCAGACTAAAGGGAACTTGATTTTCCTTTACAAGGTTCACCTTTGCCATGGTCAGAATCAGTTTTTGAAACTCATAGTTTGCTCACTGGAAGGATGAAAGTGATAAAGGAGGATCTCAGCTCTCCTTATGAAGCTGCAAGTCTATGATCATTCTCCTTCAGAAAGCAGCCTGGGAAAAAGTAATGAACTAAGTGGGGCAGAGTGGTGTGGCTGCAGCATTAGTTTCCCTAACTGCTATCTGATTCCTTTTACAACTCTCTAACTGCTTCCTCTTTGGACTAAGGAAAAATGTATCTCCAGATCTCTGCCTTGGGAGGTGACTCAAGACACTGCTGGAGGGCTGGGACACCTGGCCGAGCACAGGGATCATAGGAAAGGCTCCTGACCCACAGCTCTACATTCTTCACACACTTTCTTCTGCCTTTGATGAAAATTGAGTTTGTCTAAATGACCTTCAACTTTATGTTAATGTAGCTCTACTTCTGCATGGAAAATCAAGATGGACAGCTCAGGGAATTTTGCAGATGGCTGATATATATATATATATAAATACAAATTTATGCCGTGTTTAAAACAGTATCAAATGGGCCAAGAAGTGTTGCCTGGCACTGTGGTCCACTGTTACACCACTACACCCCTGGAGTTACACTTGCTTGTCCCCCAGCTGAGGATAACTCTACCTAATCTGTGTGAGGTGAAAGGTTCCCTGGTCTGCACTAACCTCCAAGCCACACCTGGGTTTGGCCTGGGGAGTCAAAGCCAAGGCGATTCAGAACTCCGCCTAGGATTACACTAGCAGTGTGTACAATCGTGGCACAGGGCTTCGGTCTGATGCAGTAGCACTGCTTAGTTGGCCAGGGGAGACAAACATTAAATGAATGATTTCTGCTGGAGATTTCTCCTGGCAGCCTTGTGACTAACCTGAAGCTGATGCCTCCAGCTGAGCTGTCTCAGAGGCTGGCTGAGGGCTGGCAGCCCTGCAAGCAGACATCGCACTCCAGAAACGCTGCTTCCTATCTCCTTATTTGCAAAACTCACAGGTTCACAGCATGGGTTGAAGGGAACTTGAAGCTCATCCAGTTCCAACTCCTCTGGCATCAGCAGGGACACCTCCCACCAGCCCAGGTTGCTCAAGGCCACATCCAGCCTGACCTTGAACACCTCCAGGGAGGGGGCAGCCACAGCCTCCCTGGGCAAGCTGTGCCAGTGTCTCCCCACCCTCACTGTATAGAATTTCTTCCTAATCTCCAGTCCAAATCCGCCTTTCTCAAGCTTAAATCCATTCCCTCTCGCCCTGTCACTACAAGCCCTTGTAAAAAGTCTCTTTGGCACCTTCCAGGTACTGGAAGGCTGCTCCAAGGTGTCCCTGGATCCTTCTCTCCTCCAGGCTGAGCAGCCCTGCCTCTTGCAGCAGCCCTGTCAGAGAGGATCACGTTTTCCCCAGATGTGGTGTGTTTTCATTCTTCTTCATTAAGTTATTCATCCAGGTTAATGATTGTTTATGAGCTGATTAGCATTCATCAGCCAACATCTTTAGCTATCCCCAACAGGGAGATGCTAAGTGTCTCAGCTGGAGGTTTGGGGTAGTTTTTTCTCTCCAAAAACATGGCTGTGCTCCCAGACTTGTGTGCCTCTGCTGCTGAGATCCCCGGGGGCAGGACTCCACTGGGGCTGAAGGACTACAGCGTATCTGAAGATTATCCAAGACTTTTGAAAGTCTCTTGGTGTAAACGTGGCTGCCACACACCTTCGAGTGATCGTCCGTTAAAACACAAAGCCAGACATCTGCCCCCGTTGAGAAGCACTTTGGGTGGGGATGGGATGTGGGTAGTGTAAAGCAGCCTGCCAGACCCCGGCTCGGGGAGCTTCTGTTATGCTGCAATCCCCCTGACCCAGGGGCCACTGGGTGATGAATGTATGAACCCCAGCACTGCTCTAGCAAGGGAATTCCAGGAATGCTGAGAGCAGAGAATCTCAGGAGTCCTCTCCGAAGTCCTTTGTTACAGTGTGGTAGAATCCCCAGCACCAAAAACTCTCAGAGTGTCCTTAACAGAAGAAGTCCCAGAAACCCTTAGCAGACAAAGCAGCTGACAGAAGCAGAAGTCCCTAGAAGCCCTCACCCCCCAAATCTGTAGATGTTTGACCATCAGGCCTGAAGCCTGTCTCGCTGTTTTCTCTTTGTTACCAGAGATAACTCACTCTGTCATTTGAAGGCACATCATTGCCTAGTCTCATCTGCTGTGAGCTCTGTCTCTGTTTAATGCCTCTCAGAGCATTACACTAGCCATTAAATTGCATCAGCAACAATTACTCTGGCATGGGATTTTTCAAGCACCTGTGTGTTCTCCACGAAGCAAAGGGAGATGCAGGAGAGACTTGGGTCTGCCTTTAATGTACTGCTGAAGAAATGGTACAGACTGAAGAGCAGCAATTCACAACTGGAGGAGTCAGAATTACTATTAACAGAGGGAAGAAAGAGAATATTTTCTTCTCTCTTGCTGTAAAGCAGGTTTTTGCCATGCTTGTCAAAACAAAACTTCCATTAAATTCAAAGCAGTTATGTGCTGTTTCTTTTATGGGATGCACCTGGGAGCCCCCAAGCAGAGTCCCTGTGATTGGAATGGGACCATGGAAATGAGAGTAGAGACTTTGTTTAGAGTATTAAGCATACAGGTAGGGATAATCAGGAGCTCTGATGAGGAAAATGTTGTTTAAGTAACTGCTGGCTAAGGAGTGGTTAGACCTCTTCACACATGGAATGGAGCTCTTGGATTTAAAAGTCTTTTTCACATTCTGAAGACCTCAGGTATTTTGAAAGGAATTGTTCCATCTGTTGAGCAATTATGTCTCTGGATATCATGTGGGTTGTGAGGATCAGGGAAAAAGATGCTCAGAAATTCCACTTCTGTGGCTGTGGTGCCCAGAGTTGCTTTGGGACTGTTCCTTTTGAACCAGAGCATGACTGCTAGTACTGGAGCAGGGGGAAAGGCTGCAGAGAGAGCAGCCCATTGGCCTCCTTGAGGGCACAACTGAGACAGAGCTGCTAGAAAAACCTGCCCTGGGACAGATTCTTTGGAGTTCTTTTCATCCATTCCCAAAGAGAACTAAAACTCTTGAGGGATGGAAGTAAAATGTGTTTTGGATCATTGAAAGCAGAATTTCACTTTCCCAATGCCTCTTGAATTAATGCTCTAAAAAATCTTCTTAATATTTAAAAATCTAGATTTCACCTTTTTTTAACATTGAAACCCCTAGGTTTTGGAATGGGTGATTTGTCTTGACAGCAGCACCAAACCCCCTCTGCACAGAGCTTACTTCTAGAAGATAACCATTTGCCATAACACCTGGGTGCAAACTTGTCACTGAGCATTTTGATTGGCTTGATTTATTTGTTCAGTTTACAAAAGCAGACTTCTGTCACAGAAGCACAGAGTCACAGAACATGAGAGGCTGGAAGGGACCTCCAGAGATCACCCAGGCCAAGCTCCTGCCAGAGCAGCAGCACCCAGGGCAGTCCACACAGGAATGCATCCAGCTGGGGTTGGAAAGGCTCCAGAGAAGGAGACTCCACAACCTCTCTGGGCAGCCTGCTCCAGGGCTCTGCCACCCTCACACCAAAGAAGTTTCTCCTCCTGCTGAGCTGAAACCTTCTCTGCTCAAGTTTGTCTCCATTGCTCCTTGGCTTCTTGCTGTGCACCACCCAAAAGAGCTTGGCCCCCTCCCCTTGACCCCCAGCCCTCAGCTATTGATAGCCATTGATCAGATCCCTCTCAGCCTTCTCTTCTCCAGACTCAACAGCTCCAGGGCTCTCAGTCTCTCTTCCCAGGGGGAGATGCTCAAGTCCCCTAAGCATCCTCCTGGCTCTGCCTTGGCCTCTCTCCAGCAGGTCTCTGTCTCTCCTGAACTGGGGAGCCCAGAACTGGACCCAGGATTGCAGGAGTGGTCTGAGGAGGGCAGAGCAGAGGGGCAGCAGAACCTCCCCAGCCCTGCTGGCCACACTTTGCTTGCTGCACCCCAGGATCCCGTTGGCTCTCTTGGCCCCCAGGGCACATTGCTGTCCCATGCAGAACTTGCTGCCCACCAGCACTCCAAGGAGCTGCTTTGCAGCAGTGTCAGTACACTCCCAGCAACCTTTCCAAGTGCCAGACCCAAACACAGTTATTTGCAGCCTCATGCAATTCAAACTGCTATTACTCCTCTGCTCTGCAAAGGAAATAGCAGGAGCTTCCACCTTGTTGTCAGCCTTGAACCAGATGTAAAGTTTACACCAACTTTCATTCTTTGCTGCCTCTTACCTGGATGAAGTGTCCACTGCCACTGTCTCTAAAGAAAGTGTTGAGTAAATGAGGTCATGCATTACTGCAGCAGCTACCATGGAGGCCAGGCTCTGGCACCTAGTGCAGAACCAACTCTTCTCTCCTGGCAGGTGCATGTTCCCCAAGCTTAGCTCACAAACTCATTTCAGTTAACCAACAATTTTCCTTCTGCTTTCAAAGGTTAAGGACTTGCTGCCAATGGATTTGATGTGAGTTCCTTGTCTGCTGCCCACGGTGTCCCCTTAGTCTGTGCTGTGTTCTAACCATATTGCTCCTCCAGTTTCTGATAATCTGTGGTTGCTCTTCCTTTCCCTTTGTCCCTGGTTATTCCAGCTGTGCTGGTCTTGTACCTTGTGTGCTGCTCTGCTTTGCAGCTAACGCTGGTCCTGCTTTGCTTCCAACGAGTGTGACAGGCTGCCTTGACACTGATTCATCTATAAATTAGCAACCTTCTCATTAGAATGCACAGCAAAAGGGATCAAAGGCAATTTTTACAGCCATAATATGTAAAGTGAGCATGACCTCTGTGGATGTATTAGCAAACACTGATGACATTAGATTGTTCTTTCTTATTAGATAGATCTTTGCTAAGGATTAAGTTCCAGAGCCATCTGATTTCTAATCAGTTTCTGTGCAGGATAAGCAAGAGGGATTCTTTGCTGCTGGGGGAGGTAGATATAATTTATAGTTATATGTTAATTACACATTCCTTTCTCTAATTAAAGAAGTTTCCTGTATTGTGACTCTCCGCCTGTGTGATCTCTGCAGTACTGGAGCACCAAATATTTTCATCCAAGGACTGAAATTAGCCAGCAGGAATATTATTTGAGGCCCTTTATCAGGTGAAAGCCGCAGAAGTAATGCAGGAAGTGTTTTCCTAAAGCTAAATCTGGAGCTGGGTTTGCACTTCTGTGTGCTTGCATTAATAAGCTACACATGTGTTTGGACAGAAGTATAGATGCTAGCAAGAGAGCAAAGCAGAGGTGAGGAGAAGATCCAAGCATTGTGCTGTGGATGTGAATAACCTAACAAGCCCCAAATGACAGCTGCCAAAGCTCGGGGATGGACTTCCTTTATTACCTCACCACGAAGAATCCAGCTCAGAGTCTAACCTCACCTCTGTGTCTCACAGTGCTTCTCTTAGAACATTATTCCTGATTGCTCTACCAGTTTGCTTTCACCTCTAAAAACATCTAAAGATCACAGGGGCCTGGGATGTTAGGGGTTGGAAGGGACCTCTGGAGAGCTTCCAGTCCAACCCCCCTGCCAGAGCAGAAGCACAGAATCCAGCACAGGTCACACAGGAACACATCCAGACAGGGCTGGAAAGGCTCCAGAGCAGGAGACTCCACAACCTCTCTGGGCAGCCTGCTCCAGGGCTCTGGCACCCTCACAGTCAAGAAGTTCCTCCTCATGTTGAGGTGGAACCTCCTGTGCTGGAGCTGCAATCCATTGCCTCTTGTCTTATTCCTTTTTATTTTGTAAGCCCTGCATTTAGGTCTTTGGTCTTTGTCTGTTTGTTGGAACTACTAAATTCTGAGTCATGTTGATTACCATTTCTTAGCCCAGTCTGAAGCTCTGCTGTATGTGAACTCCACCACTGCTACAGCATTTTCTGCTCTTATCACCCTGGAAAAGTGCTTGGACCTCAGTTATGTCTTCTCTGTGTGTGCACAGAGCTCATCTATACTTTTCCACCAAAAGAAAGTCTGTTGATAGTTGTGTTTCCATTTCCTTGTCAAGGCAGTGTGAGCTTTCAAAGCTGCATTCCTTTTCAACCAGAAAGACTCTTTCCCACTGCTTCATGGCTTGGCATCATATTTGTCCTACAATTAACAGTCCAAGGAAAAGGTGGTGCTTGGTGGAGCACAACAGAACCTCCTCCCTCTCAGAAGTGCTCCAGAAAGAGAAGAAAATTCACCTGTGCTGCTTTAGTGAATGATGCTGAGGAAGCAATGGCAAGGTGAGCAGGCAGCTTCCTCCTCTGCTCACACAAGAGAAGTCCCTGCAGCTGGGAGCCCCCCCGGGCAGGGCACAAAACCTGCAGTTGCTGTTCTCTGGATTAGGCTTCCTGTGGATGTTGCAGCACAGTCACTCTTTGCAGCCACCATCAGCTCTGTATCAGCAGGCTGAGACACACCGGGGAGCCCTTGGTGTTTCTCTCAGGTACACTGGAGTATGCAGAACGACAAACTGAGCGGTCCCCTCCCTTCCCCTGCCTCAGCTGTGCCGTCTGGAAGATTTACAGAATGCTCTGCAAATTGTTCTTCAGTATCTTGGGGTCTTGCTTGCTTTTAAATGCATGTGTCTTGACAGGATCGAATCCTTTTCATGTTTTAAAAGGCTGGAGGTAACCAGTCCTCTGGAGTTATGACTAGCCAATGTGATATGTTGATTACTAACTGCCAGGTAGCTAAGATACTGCTGCTTCTGCAAGGAAAGGTCACAGTGTGGGAGAGAAGCCTTTGTGCCTTGGCTCCTTACAGGTCTCTCATAATTCTTCTAATGAGCTTGAGGCTTCCAGCATCTCTTTCATGTGCTGCATGCTACCTGCTCACGAGGTGACAGAGGGCTTCATTTAGCTGGTAGAGCGGTGCCTTTTTCCTGCTGAAGAAAGCCCTCTTTGTGTCTGCACACCGGTGTGGCTGCCGGCGCCGCGGAGCCGGCGGCAGGGCTGAACCGGCAGCAGTCGCTGCCAGGCGGCAGCTGCTCTTCCATCTTGTGTTTGATGTCTGCCTCCGGTTGAGTTTGCAATAATTGTTTAACTAACACTGGGCTCAGCGGCTCTGCTCCTCTCTGTGCAGCATTTGCTCCTTTCCTTCCCAGCCTCAATTCCCTTCAGATGATCTTCCTGTAAGAAAAATGAGCCGTTGTGACGGGCGAGAGCCTGGTTGGTTTTACTCAGACAGCTTCACTTCCTTCTCCCCTTGCATTCGCTTTTCCCTTGCTGCTTTCAAACCCTGCAAGAGTGTTACTTTTTCTGGAGAGCAGCTCCTCCAGCTCCTACCTTAACAAAAATCATAGACCCATAGAATCCTTTGAGTTAGAAAAGACCTCAGCTCCAGCCATCAGCCTAAGACCACTGTGGCCGTTAAACCACATCCTGAAGTACCACGTCCACACGTTCAGGGACAGTGACTTCAGCCCCAAGCACCACAGCCAAACCCCCTGCAAACACAGCCAGGCTTGGGGACTCCACCACCTCCCTGGGCAGCACATTCCAAGCCCTCACCACTCTTGCCTGAAAAAAAACTTTCCTCATGTCCAGTCTGAACCTCCCCAGGGGCAGCTTGAGGCCATTCCCTCCTGTTCTGTCACTAGTGACCTGGGAGCAGAGACCAGCACCAACCTCTCCACAACCTCCTTGCAGGGAGCTGTAGAGAGCCAGGAGGTCTCCCCTCAGCCTCCTCTCTTTCACACTAATCATCTGTGAGAGACTCAATCTTGTCCCTCTTGATGTGACTCAACAAAGATAGAACCACCTTTGCTGCTTGCCCAGACAATAGCTGATGTGTATTGGGCAGGACACTTGACAAGGACTCTCTGGAATGGGCACAGACAAGATCATCTCTGCCCATCAGCTACCCTGGGAAGGGAGGATGGTGCAAAGGATCCAATGGATACACAACCTGCACTCATACCTAAAAAAAGCTGTATAAAAGATCTGAGCAACTACTGGCTCAGAAGAAGGAAAAGACCTGGGCAAAGAGAATACCTGGAGAGAAAAGGATAGACACAGGAGAAAAGACATCACCGTGGAGCAAGGAAGCAGCAGACCAGGAGGAAGCCTCTCTCCATGTCCTATATACCACCTGCTGCAACTCATGGAGCTGAAGAAGCAGCTCAGAGAAGGACTTGGACTTGGACTTTGGGATCTCTCTCTGCCCTCCTCCAACGGAGGACAGCACAGCCAACAAGGCAGCAGCCTTCCTCCACAGACCCAGACCGCCTTGTGGAGTGGTGGGTGGTGGGTGGTAATATTATTCCTATCTTCTTCTCTCTCCTTCCTCTCTCTCTCCCTCTGTTTTTTCTCTTTCCCTCTCTGGACTGAGACACCATCCCCAGCTCCTTCAGTTGCTCTTCATAAGATTTATTCTCCAGGCCCTTCACCAGCCTCATTGTGACAGTAATTAACCATTCATTAACCAGTCTGTAGTGACAGTAATTAACCTTTTCAATACAACAGCATTTTACCTTTCCTGGTTGTTTTCAAGGAGCATCTTGGTGTTTCCTCAGTCACTCAAATGTCTGTGCTGTTACAGCTTTGCCAGAGCCCTGTTCACAAAGGTGCACAAATAGTCAAAGACTTCAGAAACTATTTCCAGTATGAAGAACTTTTCTCTGTGTCATGTTTCGTAAGCACTGATTTGCTGTCAGGGACACATACAAGTAGAGTCACAGCATTGTCAGGCTTGGAAGGCACCTCAAGGCTCAGCCAGTCCCAACCCCCTGCCATGGGCAGGGACACCTCACACTGCAGCAGGTTGCTCACAGCCACCTCCAGCCTGGCTGCAAACACCTCCAGGCAGGAGGCTTCCACCACCTCCTTGGGCAGCCTGTGCCAGGCTCTCACCACCCTCCTGAGGAACAACTTCTTCCTAACATCCAATCTGAATCTCCCCATTTCTAGTTTTGCTCCACCCACCCCCCAGTCCTATCCCTCCCTGACACCCTCAAAAGTCCCTCCCCAGCTTTCTTGTAGCTCCCTGCAGATACTGGAAGGCCACAATTAGGTCAAGTAGTGACCTCATAAAAGAAACAGTGGACTCATGTTTGCAGAGAGGTAAATGAGACTGCTCTGATCTGATAACCTGTGCTGTTGTGAAAGGCAGAACCTTGGCATTTAAAACCAGTACTCTGCACAGCATGATATATGCTTGCAGCCTGCCAAGAGTGCAGCTGCTGCTCATGTGTCAGGAACCTGCCCAGCCTCTGATGAATGCTGCCCTGCTCTCCAGCAGCAGGGCTGTGTGTTTGCAGTGCTCAATACATCTGGCTGACTTTAATTGCATTAGCTGTGCTGCACCAGAGGTGGCATAACTTTCATGCGAGCTAATTAGATTTGCTCAATTTAAGCAGACACATTAATGCAGCTCAGCAAGGCTCAATTAAATCTCCTTTCAGAGCAAAGGCACAACGTGAGGCACCCTGGGTAATGCTATGCAAATGGCCATATTGACAGGGAGGTTGAGCGGGTTGCTTGCCATGCCTCTTGGCACAAAGCAAGCTTCCCCAGCTAGGCTGGGGAGTCTGAAGCAGCAAGACATCCTCTGCCTCCTCTTCCTTGGGGGTCCTTAGCATGGTGCATCTGCCCTGCCAAGCACAGGAAGTGCCTGTGAGGTTGTTTAGAAAAGCGATGCCGTAGGACTGCACCGCAGCCTTGGTGCCCACTGGCTTGTGCTTTATGTGCTTTCCCCTGCCGAGCAGCGCTGGAACCTAAGAATCATACATCTCCGTAATGGGATTTCAGAGCAATTGCATGTTCCTGGTGTGTCAAACTTAGTACACTTACCACTGCTCTTACCTTTTGTTAATGCTCTAACTTAACTCTATTTCATCTATTTTTTTTTTCACTGATGTGCTGTGACCCAAAATACTGAGCTTTGCAAGTTTCCTTCTGAGCAATGAACCCTAGTGACAGAGACACACGTTTCCTGGGCTTGATTCAGCGTGCAAAGCTCTCCTAAATGCTTCCATCCCACAGTGATGCCACCTCTCACAAATCCAAGCCTGCCTTTCTCTCTGATGGCCCAGAAGAAACAGTAGGTGGATTTTTACCTCAGGAACATAGAATCATAGAGTCAATAAGGTTGGACAAGACCTCAGAGATCATCAAGTCCAGCCTATCACCCAGCACCTCATGACTAACTAAACCATGGCTCCAAGTGCCGCATCCAATCCTTTTTTGAACACCACCAGGGACGGGGACTCCACCACCTCCCTGGGCAACAATGGAGGTGCCACACTGAAGACCACTTCCAGGGAGTGCCCTGCAGCGAAGCACAATGGCATCAGCCTGCCTCTGGAAATACTTTCCAGTCTGGCTCCCTAAAGAGTCCTTCTTCTGTCAAAATCAGGAAAGGAGGGAACCCAAACAGTGATGCCCTCATTACTACTGCATTTTCTTCGTGGAAACACGGCAAAGGTGGAGCACAATAAGCAGTGTGAGACTGATCATCTCTTCTTGAGTTATTTCTTGTGCAGATCTCAATGTGTCCAAGTGCTTCTATCTCACCTAGGTGAGAGGACACAGCTTCATTTATCCCTACATCAACTGCATGCCCTTCTCCCAGCCAGTGGACGAGCTGCTCAGGCCATTTGCTGACATTGTCTCCACACAGCATTGCTGAAAGACGTTGAAATTAGTGGGATTACAGGAAAAGGAATCATTTGCTATTAATGTAGTGATTCTGCTGGGTGGATGTGTGAAAGGCACATTGTCTGCTGCTTCAAGCATCCTCAGAGTGCCTCATGGACTGCTTTAGTGGTTTGTGTTGTTCTGATGTGACTTTTATCACAGTATCACTAAGGTTGGAAGAGACCTCGAAGACCATCGAGTCCAACCTGCAACCGCAGACCTCATGACTAGACCATGACGTGGAGAGGTCGATTGGCAAACGCAGTGTGCAGAGCCAGTTCCTCCTCATTTCTTAGCAAACATGGCAGCACTTGATCTCTGCTGCCCGTGGCGTGGCTGCTGTTGAATCCTAACCAATTTGCCTGTGGATTTGTCACTCCCTCCACTCTCTTTTCATAACCCTATCTAGATATCCTGTTGGTTTTTTAGACACCTAGGGAAAATCCTAGAGTAGGTAAGGTTTCCTACTTCTGGTGTGAGTTTGCAGGGGATTGAAGAGGAGGGAGAGTATCCTCTACTGGGCAGAGAGGAGGACATGTGAGCTTGAAATCAAACACTTGTGTGAATAAAGGACACAGCTCAAATCAGAGTCCTGCTGGAGGCAGTATCCAGTTACTTGCTCTCCTTGGCCCCTGTTTCAGTGCTTACACACAGCCATGCCTTTTCAGTGCAGCAGTAATCACAGGAAATGTAACATGCAGTGGAATGAGCGGAAATCAGCAACTTCATTAAAGAGTATCTGGAAGTTACAGCCACACTCATGTCAGACAAAGCAGTCTGGAGCACATCACTCCATCAGCAGCCAAATGGACAGGACCATTGAATTCATCACATCAACTACAAATAGAAAGAGAATCCTTTGCCCTGTACTTCAGCAGCTTCTGTGTTCCCACAGCAGTGATTTGCCTCCTGACTTCACCTTCTAAACTGCCATCAGAACATGAAGGTAATCCCATCCTGGGCCAACACATTGCTTTGAAGCGGTCTGTTGGTGGTGTGGCTCCCAGTGCTGATGTGCCAGGTATAATGGATGCTGATGAAGTCTCAATGTCTCGCCTCTGAAAGCCTCAAAGTTAGTTTGAGGCAAGCATGCAACTAAAGCTTCATAAAGATGGGGGAGAGCAAGAAGCTCAGGAATCAGCTGTGCTTGTGTGTTGTGCACTGAATAGCCCTCCTGGATTTCGATCTGTTCCATAGAGAAGACTCACCTTTGCTGGGACTGATTTCCTCTTTCTGCCTGAAAGGCCACGTTTACTCACGGGAGAGCAGCCTGTGCACGACTTGGACACAGCGGGCAGGAGGGCTGCCCCCAGAGGGTGAGCATGCTTTTGACCCTGGTGATCCTGGAGTCAGGGCAGGGAGAACAGCTGAGATAAAAGGATGTTTAATTGCGTTTTATCCTCTTAATTCTAAGGCTGAGAACATTTAAACTATATACCTCTTGAACAAAATATGACCTTTAACTGAACTAATCCCAGCTGGAACCATTCTAATTACAATGTTTATTTATTAATATGACTGATAATGCATAAAAATACAGTTGCAGTTGTAGGAAAGTCAATTAGAGGAACACCCTGGAGGACACAATCTAAATGGATAAAATTCAACAATAATGATAATTACTCTCACTCAGAAGGATTCAGAAGCAGATTACGAAGCTAACATGGTGCCTCCATGTTTAAAGGCTCAGCCTGACTCTGTTTGGTATCAGTCATTAAGTGGTTGACCCTTCGTGTCCCAGCAAGTCTGTTCCACTGAGCGTGTTCCTCCTGTCTTTTAGGAGGCAGGGGAGGACGGAAGGGGCTTTGAACAGGAGAGCTGTTCAAAACAAGCAAGCACTCTGAGTCGAGGGGACCGCAGAACTTGTGCGCCAACCTTCGGCTCGATGTGCTGGTGGTTCTTCTGTTCGAGAGAGGATTCTCTGGGAGTCTTTCCTATCTTTCTTTTCTATGCCTCTGTGAAACAAAATGTCCCTGGAATACTGCTTACCTTCAGCTGCAGCAAGCTTCTCTTTCCCACTGTTTGGAGAGGGACTTCTCAGAAACTCTTCCACGTAGTTCCACCAGAATCTTCAGGTGTCTGTGGATTGTCCATGGTGTCATATCGCAGGTGCTTGCTTCAGTTGCTCACCAGTGCTCCTACACAGCGTGGGAATGAGGCTGTTGTGTGTCGGTGCCACTGCTCTGCTGGGTCTCCGGTGGCAGGACCTTTCCCTGCCCTTCTGACACCTGCTGCTTCTTGCATCGTGTCGTGAAGAAATTCACTTGACACTCCAGTGCTTACACATGGAACAGGTGTGTAAGGAGAGGTTATTCAGCATGACAGGCAAAGCCATAACAGCATCCAATGACTGGGTTAAATAAGATGCCATTTCCAAGCAGAGTGCAATTAAACCTTGGAACAGTCTTCCCAGGGGAGGAGACAATTCTGTCTGCAAAATCAGGTGAGAAACGTTTCAAGTTCAAGCACTAATCCCTTTCCTGAAAGGGTTTGCACTTGGGGTGTAGAAGGTCAGACAGGGTGATCACTTCAGGCACTGTTGGGCTTCAAGTCTGTTCAGTCCTGTAACTTGCCATGGCCCAAGCGTGGTGCAGCACACTGCCAAGCATCTCAGGGAGAAGCCCCGTGCTGGCCAGACGAGTGAAACGCAGCGGGAATCCTGCTCACTGAGTCTTTGTGCAATGCTTCGTTCAAACAAAGACTCAGAACCTCTGTTGGTTGGGGGACAAACAACAGATGAAAGCAATTACCTCTAGGAGCTGTAGCTTTGTGAAGCTACTTAAAGAGATGTCTGTTTCCATGCCATGCTGCTGCTATTCTTAGAGCACTGTTTACAGCACCGGAGTCAAACTCTTCCAGTGCAAGTAGGACACCATAGTTACACTTAGCCTTTGATACTCTCATCACCAAAGTGTCTGTGAAAGTCCAGGGGAGTCACTGTGTGGTGGCTTGGCCCTGGGCTCAGCCAAACCCAAGACAAAAAGAGAGAACACTCGTCTGCTGAAGTCGCAGGATGCACTCATTGCTCTCTGCTCTTGTTTTTCCTGCCACACTGGCATCATGACAGCATTTTAAAGGAGTCAGTAGATTTAAGAGGTGTAACATTACAGTTTAAATTAGATTTCTATGACCTAATGCATGAAATTTCACTGACAGTACTTCTGGATTTATTGGTACTGACAAGTTTTTTTGAGCCACATAAGCCATCCAGAAACAGCAAAACTAAGTATTGTCCTTGCTTTGTGTCTGTGCTGCTGTTACAGCCATTATGCCTAGAGGAAAGGTATTTGGTTGGGACCATCTGGCATGCATGAAATCAATAGCAGCCAGACTGAAAGTAACAATAATTAGAAAATGTATTTAACTCTGTATTTCTGAGCTGGTAGTGGAACCCTGAGCCTAAAAAGTGATCTGTTTTTCTAACAGGATCAACCAACTACCAAGATATTTCATCTTCCTATGAAACTGCCTTCTCTGAAAGAGAATTACAGCAGTAAGGGAGTACCTGGCACACTGCATCTAGGTCTGTAGCCTCTCGTACAGGAAGGATCTGGAGGTGCTGGAAGGTGTTCAGAGAAGAGGCACAAGGAAGAGCAGAGGGCTGGAGCTGCTCTGCTCTGAGGACAGACTGAGGGAGTTGGGGTTGTGCAGTCTGGAGAAGAGAAGGCTCTGAGGAGACCTCATTGTGGCCTTCCAGTATCTGAAGGGGGCCTACAAGAAGGCTGGGGAGGGACTTTTGAGGGTGTCAGGGAGGGATAGGCCTGGGGGGAATGGAGCAGAACTAGAAGTGGGGAGATTGAGATTGGATGTTAGGAAGAAGTTGTTCCCCATGAGGGTGGTGAGTGGCTGGCAGAGAGATTTGGAAGCAAAATGAAGCTATATCTACAAAAAGTGAGCTAACTAAGAAATTATGTTGGGTGGCAAGAGGGAATGGCCTCAATGGGCCCCAATGGCCCAACTGGGTAGGTTTAGACTGGACATGAGGAAACCTTTTCCATGGCAAGAGTGGTGAGGGCTTGGAATGTGCTGCCCAGGGAGGTGGTGGAGTCCCCAAGCCTGGCTGTGTTTGCAGGTGGTTTGGCTGTGGGGCTTGGGGCTGTGGTTTAGGGCTGAGCCTTGCAGAGCAGGGCCCTGGGTTGGCCTTGGTGATCCTGAGGCTCTCTTACAACCTGAATGATTCTGTGATAAACCACACCAGCATATATTTGCAGACATTTACAGCTCCACAACCAGAAGTGCTCCCCTGGGCAGCCCAGGGAGAGAATGCTTCGCCTCCTCTGCCACCACAGGAGGCTGTACACAGCCAGACCTGCTGCCTCTGCCCCAACTCCCTTCTCCCCAGTACCTCACACAGCAGACAAACACAGATTGTCCTGGCAAGGCCATGGAGAGAAAGAGAGGAATTGCAAGCAGAAGTGACAGGGAAGAGAAAGAGCAAGAGCTATCTGTGGTATGAAATACAAGGTTTTCAAGACACCAATGGGATGATATTAAGCCCTCTGTTGTTGTCATGCTGGGTCCAATCCCTAACATCATTTCTCTTTTACTCAAAGTCTCTGTGTCTAAGCTAGGGACTAGCTCCAACTGCCACACTGTGGTGTGAATATCAAAGCCACAATTAATATGAAACAAAAATGTCTCTGACAGCATAGCACATAACTGTTTGGAGTCATTGATCAGGGAGAGAGCCTGTGCAAAGGAGACCTTCTTTATATAATCATATACAGAGCAAATTGTCTTAGCACTATTAGCACAGTCTTTAGGAAGTCTCAAGTGTGTGTTTAACCAAGAGAGATTCATTGCATGTTGGCACTTGCACAACTGCTGTCCTAATAGCCAGCAACAGGAATCATCACAACGACCATTCTCTAAGGAATGCTTCTTCCTGCCACGATGAGTTCTAATTTGCTGTGAAATCTTGGAAACTAAGTGCTCTTGGTGATGGATTTAAACTCTCCTCATCTGGAACTTGTTTGTGGCCCTGCAGCCGGAACACACCTGCACCCAGAGTGCCACAAGACATGGACAAGATCAGCCGCTGTCAATACCGGCTCTCATGTTCTCTGATTCTGTGATCACAGCACCTGTGAGCTCCCAACTCACCTTTGCTGCAGCCACTGCTCTGAGGGCAGCTGCTGGCTGCGTGCAGAGTGCAGGATTCCTTGGCTGCCTAAAGGAAAGCAATCACATTCCATGGGTGCCAGGAGCAACAGCCTCACCTTGGCACCCCTGGATGGGAACATGCTGCAGGACCCACCTCCTTGACATGCTGCTACCTCTCACTGGGAAGAGATTTTAGCTTACAGATGTGGTTGGAATTTACTGATTAAAGGATTGATAACAGAGTGCAAAAACCAGCCACTCTGGGCTATAAGGCAGACTGGGGGGCAGGCCTGCTAGGGACTTCTGCTACTTAGCTGCTTCTGGCTAGGGCTTCGGTGTAGGGATGCTGCAAGGGATGTGCCTGGGACTTCTGTTAGCTGCTTCGTCTCTTAAGGGCCTCTGGGACTTGTGCTGAAAGTGGATCTGGGACTCTGTGCTGCTGGGGATCCTACAATGCAGCAATAAAGGACTTCTGGGAAGTCTTCTGAGATTCTTTGCATTTCTGGAGTCTCCTTGCTATATGGCAGCAGGGTTCCTGCCTGCCTTCCTCACCCAACGGCCCCTGAATCCAGAGGCAAAACCAACGTTCACTTTTGGAAACCTTCCACCTGCACCCTCACTTGGCCTTTTTAACCAGTGCAGTAGATGAATGTTCCCCATTCACGATGCCTTATAGGAGCTGTCACAGCATTTCCACACCTATGAGAAGAGACAGAACATCTGCCAGCTTGATCCCACCGCGCCGGTGTTAGGGACAGCCTCGTGTCACTTAATCCAGTACAATCCAATGCAGATACACACAGCTCACCAATGGTCTTCTGAAAGCACAAGCTTGCAGGCAGTGAACCTCCAGTGCTGGGCAGGGGTTTGTGTGCAGATTCCTAGCCCCACAACACAGAGCAAATGTCTCCTGGCACCACTAGGACCGAACTGCTGGATAAAAATGTGTCACAGAAGAGCA
>CM037632.1:1534971-1577449 GCA_015227895.2 Colaptes auratus
GGACTTGAACAGAGGCAGCAAGGCAGGAGTTGGAGGATCTCTTTGCTCTGATTGCTGGCCAGAGGGCACTGCAGGGCATAGCAACGCTGGGGCACCTGGACACTCTTGCAACCTGATCCAAGGCTGCAAGCCACACGATGTTTTCTTTCCTGCCTACTTGTTTGTTTGTTTTGCTTTCCAAGAGCTGAACACGCCAATGTTTCCAAACTTGCTGGTTCTAACGATGTCAGACAGAGGTCAGGTTTCACAACACACCAGAATGAATGTTAGGGGCTGGGAGGGACCTCCAAAGCTCAGCCACCCCAACCCCCTGCCAGAGCAGGAGCACCTAGAGCAGGTCACACAGGAACACATCCAGGCAGGGCTTGAATAGCTCCAGAGAGGGAGGCTCCACAACCCCCCTGGGCAGCCTGCTCCAGGCTCTGGCACCCTCACAGGCAAAACATGTAAGAAGCAATGTAAGTTTGTGCAAGAAGTTTATGCAAGAAGTAGAAAATGCTGTGCGATAAACAAATGATGTCACTACCAGCCACACAGCACCTAGGTGCAGGCACAGAGGAGGCAGCCCCAGCGGCGCGCTGTCTGAACCAGCTGGCCTGCAGGATGCCCTACATTTACACCTTTGTGACCACTCACTCTTCCTGACAGCGCAGACTTGGACTTCTGTCTCAGCACCCCAAAGTGCATGGCACCATTCTGTGAATTAAAACTTGCACACGCTCAGGAACGTAGGAAACCGAGAAGCAGCGCGTATTTATAGCTGATGGAAACCAAACCAAGAACAATCTTGCTAGCTCTCATGAATTTTGCATGTCTCAGATATCTTGGTTTTTTCCTTTTGAAAGCCTTCTTAGCTTCTTATGGCCATTCTGCTTGGTGATGAGGCTCTTTCAGGGATCTCTCCCTCTGGTCCTGCCAACATGCAGGTTGGAGTCCTCAGCTGTGCTGGAAGAACTCTCGGGGGGGGTGCACTCTAGACCTGGCATGGTGAAATTACCTGGATTTGAACCAGTCCTGCTCCCTCTCTAAACTGCTAGCAATAACCTGAGTGACATTCCTAACACATTTTCTAGCACAGTGACCCTGAGGTTATGCTGATGCAAATAAGTGGCCGAGAGCAGCTGCTTCAGAAGGTGGCCAGCAGTGGAGAGATGGATCTTGGTGTACTGGGGGGTCCTGAGCTTCTTCCTTGTTGTGACTGTTGTAGGGAGTGGGAGACCCTCCAGGAGCAGGCAGCTCTCCTGGCCAAGAACCAACAGCATCCTGGCCTCCATCAGGAAGGTGTGACGAGGAGGACCAGGGAAGGGATTGTCCCCCTGTGCTCAGCGCTGCTGAGGTCACACCCTGAGCACTGTGCTCGGTTTTGGGCCCCTTGCTACAAGAAAGACATTGAGGTCCTGGAGCAGGTCCAGAGAAGGGCAAGGAAACTGGTGAAGGGTCTGGAGAACAGGTCTTATGAGGGGTGCCTGAGGGAACTGGGACTGTTTAGTCTAGTGAAAAGGAGGCTGAGGGGAGACCTTATCACTCTCTGCAGCTCTCTGAAAGCAGGCTGTAGTGAGGTGGGAGTTGGTCTCTTCCCTAGTAACAAGTGACAGGAGGGGAGGTTTGGATTGGATATTAGATGAAACATCTTCATTGAAAGAGTTATCAAAGACTGGAATAGGCTCCCCTGGGAGGTGGTTTAATCCTCATCCCTAGAGGTGTTTAAAAGGAGCACAGATACAGTGCTGAGGGACTTGGTTTAGCACCGGACTTGGCATAGTGGTTTGACTCAATGATCTTGAAGGGTCTTTTCCATCTGGAACAATTATATACTCCTATGATGCTCTGAAAGGAAAGTGGACCTCGAGGAGAGACCAGGAATAGCCAGACAAAGGGGGACCCCTCTACCAAGCTGTATGGGACTGTGCACCACGGCTTTCTATTTGCTTCCTTTCCTGAAAGGCACTAGGAAGCAGGTAGGACCTGTGTCAGACCTGGAGTTCCTAGGGAATGAAGGGTTAGGTGAGTGTCTGTGCTAGGGAATGAAAGGTTGGGTGAGTGTGCTAGGGAATGAAAGGTTAGGTGAGTTCTTGCTAGAATGAAAGGTTAGTGAGTGTCTGTGCTAGGAGTGAAAGTTGGGTGAGTGTGCTAGGGAATGAAAGGTTAGGTGAGTGTCTGTGCTAGGGATGAAAGGTGGGTGCGTTGCTAGGAATGAAAGTAGGTTTGTCTGTGCTAGGGAATGAAAGGTTGGGTGTCTGTGTTTTCTGTGTGTAAGAGCAATAGGTTTCTGTGAATAAGGAAAGCCCCTCACTGACCTGTAATGCTTTCTCACAGCCAAGGAAGAAAACTGGACTACTAAAATCAATACAGAGATAAAACTCTGTTCAGGCTTCCCTAGCTCCTGAGAGAGAGTGAACTGCTGTGTAGTCTGCAGCAGTGCTTATCCTCCCTGTGCTTCACGTTCCTTGCCATTGCCTGCCTCATACAGTTTCATAGTTTCATAGGGTGTCCCTGCCCATGGCAGGGGGGTTGGAGCTAGATAATCCTTGTGGTCCCTTGCAACCCTGACTGAAACTATGAAACTATGAAGCTATGGTATGAAGTTCAAAGGATCCAGGGTTTCCATCAGGAGATCAAAGGGGCTTTCACCTCATCCAGAACAGAGCAAAGCCACTATGAGGGGAAATGTGAATCCTTTCAAAGAGCCACTCCCAAAGGCCTCATCAATACACCCACAGTCTGAAAAGCAGAGGATGAGCAGAATGCTCAGAACCTCACCCCTAAACCACAGCCACACCACACAGCCAGGCCTGGGGACTCCACCACCTCCCTGGGCAGCACATTCCAAGCCCTGACCACTCTGGCTGTGAGGTCTCCCCTCAGCCTCCTTCTTTCAGACAACTCATCAAAGACACTGATTTGCTTACTTGCAAATATCATTGAGATCTGACAGGAGAACACAGATTTTCTGATCATTCTGAAGATGTTGTGGCTTTAGTTTCTGAGAAGGTTACTTGCAAACTCTTTGTAAAACATAATCATAAAATGGAGATGTGCTGAAAAGTCCTTTTTGAGAAAGGAAAGAAGAGGCTCCTGACTCAGTCTTTTACTGGAGACTTCCTCACACACCCCAGAAACATTCCTATGGGGGGAAACCCTCCAAACCCAAATAAAACAAAAACAGAAAACAAAGACAAACCAACAACTCCCCCCCCCAGACAACATTAAAAGCAAGTGCACAGAGCATTCTTTGCTTCGAGCACAAAGGCTTTGCTGCCATGAAATGATCCATTCAGAGTGCTCCCACCAGCTGTCGCCACTGCTGCTGCCTAGGCTCACCAGCAGCCCTGAATGCCTGGCACACAGGGGAACTTCTTGCTTGTGCTGCAGGACCTGATAATCTTAAAAGCTAACTAACAAACAAAATACCCTGGGAAACTAAAGCAGAAAAAGGGGGGTGGGGGGAATGAAAAAGAAATAAATTATCAATGAAAGGAGGCAAGAGTGCCTGTGAGAATTTGTGGAAGAGCAAGAGCTTGAACCTCATTTCAGAGCAGCCTTACTGTTGCTCAAAACCTGGCTGGGTGGCAGCTGACTCTAGCTGATGGCAGCAACCTGAAGCTGAGCTACATGGTGCCCAAAGTCCAGTTTGTGACATTATAGATGGGATGTGCTGGGAAATTCAGCACTGTGGAACTGCTTGGTAAAGTGGTTTGGGACAACACAAAAGGGAAGTGACCCACAGCCACCTGTCTCGTGTTTGTACAGCCAAGTCTTTCTGCTGAACTCGGTCCCGTGCTCAGAGGTGGTGCTGCGAGGCCTTGCTGGCAGTTTCCACTTCCTCTGTGATGACATTCCTGGGAGAATGCAATGGGCACAGAAAGCTGAGGCTCAAGGAATGTCACACTATGGAAGCTCAGTATAAGTGAAAAGGAAGGAATGACTTAGCTGTGGTATCAGAGCTGGCCACACAGTTTGAAGGTCAAAAGGAAGTCGATGGAGGGGACACACACTTGTAAGACTTTGAATGATGACCATTCTAAGTTCTCACCTGGTTCTCCTTGCACTGTTTGCAGGAGCTGACACTGCCACAAGCCTCGGGAGCTCTACATGCCGGTGTGTAGAGGGGACAGAGACTGCTCTCCAGAGTGACCATTGCTTATGCAAGTTTTATTTCTCATCTCTTTGGAGCAGCTTGTATTTTCCCCTCACACGTCTGAGTGCTCTGCTGTAAAGTGAAGTCATGACACAGCTCGTTCCAGAGCTGGCTGGGGCTGGATGTCCAGCTACATGACTAATGGTGTTTATGATTCTTCACACTGCATGAAAGCTGCTGGTGGAAGCTGGGCTCAGGAGCCATGATCTGGAGTTTAATTTCAGCACCAAGAATAAAGGGGGAAAAAAGTCATTAGTTACTGGCGGGGCCTGACCTGCAGTCTGACTGCAATTAAAGCAGTTTCTACCACCACGAGTGTCACTTCTCCACCGAAGTGATCTGTTTCCCATCTCTGTGCCCTTTTTTTCTAGTTGTAATTCTCTCTCCTCCCAGGATCAAACTGTCAGGCAGCTCCTCCACTGCCTCCTTCTTGTCCTTGTGGAAGGCATCCCTACCTCATCCCTCCCTCCTGCAGAATTGGGGTAGGACCCTCACATTCCTCCCAAACTTGCACTGTTCATATACTTCCTGGCTGCCAATTCTGAACCAGATCCCTTTCAAAAAGCAGCTCAGCCTTGGCAAAGAGGTCACAGATCACTACCAAAGAGAGAAAACTGTACGTGTGAAGCTCTTGACATGGAGGGAGTTCTTGTAGGTAAGAAGTGCTTACAAAACAGAAGAAGCTCTGCTCCTCAGGCAGCAGTAAAGTACTGAGGGGAGGTGGTGCTCGAGATATTGTGCTTCACGGAGAGCACAGCATTCAGGTAGCAATCAGGGCTCATATTCCTGGTCTCAAAACTTCATCACTCAGTCCTTGCCTGGTGAGGAGAGCAGGACAACAATTTTTTGTGTTCAGAGCTCCCACTCCAGTCCCTTCTTACAGCAGGTGTCACAGAGGTGTGATTCACTAATGCCGTGGCAAGGGAACATTTCACACATGGAAGGAGCATTGGGGCTTGGATACTCTTTGCCAAACCATGCTTGTTTGGTTTTGGGGGTTCCCCCCCCCCCCCAAGTCATTCTCTTTCCAACACAGGAAATCACAGAACATTTCAGATGTCACAGAGGAAGTAAATTGCATAAATCATGTTTGCATGAACGTGGAATTCAGACCCTCTGAGACTCAGGATCACACAGGGAAGCAGGAACAGCAGCCGTGAGAGCCCTGCTGTGTCAAAACGCATAAATATTTGGGAAGCAAAGAGGAAGCAGAAAAGAAATTGAACAACACAAATCTAAACCCAGAGCTGCACTCCAGGAAATTCTATTTTGAACTGGAGGACAGATTAGACAGTGAGAAAAGCACAGAAATATGAACCTGGAAATTGGAACCGGAGAAAAAAATAGCAGCACTTGGAAGCAATGTGTTTGGAGTCACAGCAATCACCACTGGATCTCAGCAGAAAGGGAGCAAAGCCTTCAGAGCTGCAGGAAAAATACCATGCCCAGGGAGGATATTTTCTTGAATGCCAGTTGTAGTAAATATTGGAAGGAGGAGAAGGAGAGGCTCATGAAATAGCAGGAAAAGCTCTGCAGAAAAGATAATGATAGTTTGTTTTCAAGGTTTGGTGGGAGTTGCTGCCTTTATGTAGTAACAGGGAAAGTCATAAACACTGGAATTAACCTAACCTAATCTCTAGGCAGCCCAGAGAAATAAGCACTCCTGAAGTCCAGCTCACCCTACTTTCTGCAAGTCCTCTAAGGTAAGTTGGATTAGTGGTGCTAAAGTTCCTGTTTCTCCTCACTAACTAAAAGAAGGCTCTAAAGTGACTAGCTTGGATGAAGGTATCTGGTTTGTAGATGTCTATATCTGATTTCCCAGGGTGGCTGCAATTCCACAGAGGACTTTCAGAAGGTGGAAAGCTGACAGCAGACTCCCTAAACCATCAGTAATTCTCCCAAGTCATCACAAGGTCCCAATTCAATGTCACTGCTAACTTGCAAACCCAAACCTTCAGATACACTTTGGGTTTGGAAGTGCAGTTGGAAATCAAAAGCTGGGGGGAAAAGCCAATGAGGTGATAAGCTCTCTACAGCGGTGCTAGGAAGCACCTGACAGCCTTGTTCTAGTGACACCAACAGGGGCTCAGCACAGGGTGGAGAATGAAGCCTTAAAATACAAAACTATCAGAGAACCCAACAGTGACATCCAGCTCTGGAGGAGTGGAGGTCGTTTGAGACATGACTGCATAGGACAGAGGAAGATCAAAGTGTAACACTTGCAGAACAACAGAGCAGATTCAGGGCTGAAGAGGCCTGTGCAATCCAGGAGTCACCAAGAAGGACCTTTGTGAGCAGTCTGCATGTCTGTAACTCATGTTAGAGCTCCTTCTTGGCTAATGATAATCATTGTCTCCTTTCACTCTCAGACTGTTGTTATCAGCTCTGTGCAGTTGCACCTTGCTAGCTTCAGCAAATTGTTATATGCTGTGTGTCACTTGGAGATAAAAGACCCTGACCTTTGCCTGTCTCAGAGCCCAGAACTCTTGCTGCAAATATTTGGCAAAATTCAATTCTGCCTCTGCTTTTTGGTGCCTGGAGAAGGACTTGCTCCAGTACAGCCCACAGAGTTAAAACTGTCAAATGCTTTAATTGTTCCAAGTGACAGACACCACAGATTTGGGATTGCCAGTGACAAATGCCCTGGCTGCAAGATGATCTTAGGATTAATGAATCCTGGGTGACATCCTGCGCAGTCAGAAGTGCAGACCTTCACAATAGCTCTAACAGTTGTGCAGCAAAAGTTAAGCTGTATGATGAAGGCACAATTCTCACCAACACAGGTGTCCCTGTCTTGGGTGGAGGAGAAGGAGTACAGACCATCGACCATCCTCATGCCCATCTTCTCTCCCCCTCGGCTGCTGCCAAGCTGGTGGTGGTGCTTGTGCAGCCTCTCTTGCTGACCCTGGTACAAGTGGCAGTGGCACACACACTGCCCAATGGGAGAAGCAGTGCCCTGACAGATGTCCCTCTCATGGCTTTTATCCCCCAGCCTGGGCTGTCCCTGCCTCCTCTCTGGGAGAAACCTTGAGGAGCAGTCACATCTGTTTAGCATGTATTTGGGTTTCCTCCTCAGCATCCTGAGGAGTGTCAGCCTTGACACTGAAGTTAGTCAATTAGGCAGAGGTCTTTGCTCAGGCACCCTGGCTGTCAAAGGCTACTTAGAAGTTGGGTGTTCACGTTGCTTGAGCCCTGCTTCATCAATTTCAGCCAAAACAGGGCCCTCTTGTCTTCACAAGACTCCCTGCCTCAGCTCTTTCGCAGGTCAGATCGATGGGTCCTCGTTAGGCACCAGCCCCTGCCGATTCAAACGCCCTCGGGCGTCGGGCACGGTGAGTCACAGAATCATGGAATCACACTGCCTTCCCGGCCCATGGCAGGCCAGCGGCTTTCACAACACTGTGCTAGCGACCTGAGCGCCACAAAACCTTCTCTAGGGCTGAGGAACCAGAAAACAGGTACCAGGCTCTGAAGATGTCTCCGATTGGGACTGGGAGACTGTTTCCACTCTTCGTGGAAAACATTGCTTCCTTCTGCTCCTCAGACCTGGGCCACTGGCCACTGCCGCGGACAAGATGCTGAACCACACAGACCCTTCCGGTCACCTTGGACTCTTTGGGCTCTAAAGATCACAGTTTAACGCCGGCACTGCCTCTCCCTTTACGTACAACGTTTTGCTGCCCATTATTCTCCTAAGGAGGAGGCAGTTTCAGTGATTTCACCTAAGAAGGGAAGAGCAGAACATTAACCTTCCTTCATTGCTTTCCTACCCTCCGTTTAGTGCCCTGCGCATCGCTCCTCGCTGCAGGGCCTTTGCGGGTTGAAAGGAGGCAGAAGCTAAGGAGGACGTAAGGCAGGAATGCAGGCTGCAAGCTGAGAAAACAGCATCCATCCAAACTGAAGTCCCTGCCCTCGGTGCCCGCTCCTCTAGGCTCCTCAGTTGCCTACGAACAGTGTTTTAAGCGCTGCCTGAATTGCTGTGAGAAAGGCAATTTGCGAGATGCGGCAGTCAATGGAATCTTTATTTTCAATGCTATAATTAAATAACTGCTTTGGTTTTGCCACTGCCAGAAGTAATCGGATGAAAAAAGGAATCCTTTCATAAGCAGGAAGATCATTATAGGGTGAATGTCTCTGTGCACTACTGTTAGAAGCTGTCCGCAGCTGAATAAATACTAAATACTCTTTTATAATGCAAAGTAGGCTGTGTGTTTCAGCTTTAATAGCTACTAACTCGTTTAGCTGGAGGGCAACACCAGGCTAATCAGAGGTCACTGCAGTCCGGGGTTGATGCAGAATGGGAGCTGACAGCTTTCCAGAGTGCTGCACAATTAATGGGCCTTTTTCTTTTTTTTTCCCCCCTTTTCTATTTTTTCCCGCAGGAGCAATATCCATCTGGGATTGACACGATGCTGACTTTCACAATGGTTAATTCCAATCCTCTAAAGACTCTGCCAAAGCAGACAACTTTGCAAGCTTTATCCCAGGGAAGAAGTGTTCATCCGACGGGGGAATTCTGGTCCCAAGCAAATCACTGGATTCCAACACCAATATGCTTTGTAAACAGAGGCAGGAACCAGGGACCTGCTCAGATGACAGATCCTGGGCTGTGCAGCTCCAGTTTAAAATGCAGCATGAATCCTGGAGGAGAGGTCTGCATTTTCCCATGGGGCAGGGACAAAACTGTAGAAAATACAAGAAAGGAAAAGGGAGTTACAGGAATGATCATAGAACCATAGAACTGTCAGGGTTGGAAGGGACCTCAAGGCTCAGCCAGTTCCAACCCCCCTGCCACGGGCAGGGACACCTCACACTGCAGCAGGTTGCTCACAGCCACCTCCAGCCTGGCTGCAAACACCTCCAGGCAGGAGGCTGCCACCACCTCCCTGGGCAACCTGTGCCAGGCTCTCACCACCCTCCTGGGGAACAACTTCTTCCTGATGTCCAATCTGAATCTACCCACTTCTAGTTTTGCTCCATCCCCCCAGTCCTATCAGTCAAAAGTCCCTCCCCAGCTTTCTTGTAGCCCCCTTCAGATACTGGAAGGCCACAATGAGGTCTCCTTGGAGCCTTATCTTCTCCAGACTGAGCAACCTTGAAGATCTCTTCCAACCTGGTTTATTCTATTGTATTCTATATTCTATTGTATTCTTTCTGTCTCCATAGCAGAGCAGCTCCAGCCCTCTGCTCCTCCTCATGACTATTTGTCATATTCAATGAGAGACATTTGAAATGTGCCACAGGCACAAGGCTCTTGCAGTGAGATGGTAAATGAAACCCCAGCCATGTTCAAATGGCAGCCCTCAGTTTCGAGGGGCAGCCTATCTGACCGCGCCATGAGCCTGAGCCCATGTGGCATGTTTGGCTACCTGCAGCGGCCAGAGTTTACTGTTCAGATGTGCTCTTCTCCATGCTCACCCTCAGGTGCAGCTGCTGTGGTTGTGCATGCAGAGTGTTTCCCCTTCCCTGCAGACATGCTGAAGTGCACCTGTGGAGATGTGCAGCACATTTCATGTCTGTGAAGTGCTGCCACGAAAACAAACCCTCGTTTGTCAGTAGTGTGTGAAACAGTGATCAGTAGTGCACGCTGGCAGCCGAGGTTGCCCCTTTCGGTATGCCACACACACACTCTCTCATCAGGTACCTTGGAAGGGCCTTTAATACAATATACCATTATACAAATAATTGCAGTGGGTAGAGGAAATGTGAAACTCACCAGCTAGAGAGGAAAAATGAGAGGAAATATCACACAATTAGCACATAATTAACATTCTGATGAACCTATCTCTGCCAAAGCTGTCTGTCCATGAACCCGTGGAGAGAGGGCATGTTCTTTCAAAAGATGATGAAGCAGGAAAAGAATGCTTTGCCATGTGGCTACAAAGGAAACAAAGAAGATCTTTTCTCAACGTGTAATAAATGTAATTACACAGGTCAGGCAGCTGTGGGGCAGAGCATGCCCAGCAACAGGGGGCTGTGGGACCCACAACAGCCTGCTGACGCTCCTTAATCCTTGCTCTGGCAGGCAGTAAGAATCGTTTGCTAGGAACAAGAGCTCCTGGAGTGTGATCCTGTCACTGTGGAGGTGCTGGCCACTGTGCAGGCCATACATTCAGAGATGTTCTTCTCTATCTGTGCCTCCATGTACAGCACCACTCTGGGCTTCCCTACCACTGGGTGTGACAAAATCAGTGAACTGAAGCATACTCTGCAAGCTTCCCAGCTGCCAGGCTCTGCCTTTGCAACCAAGTTCCACCAGCAGAGTACACTCCCTGTCCACAGCAGACAACAGAAAAGGTCATGAGCACAGAAGGTCATTTCCTGGGAGGTTGTGGCAGACTGGACAGGGCCTTGAGCCAGTCTCTAGTGGGAGGTGTCCCTGCCCATGGTTGGGAGGTTGGATCTGGAGGATCTGTAAGGTCTGTACCAACCCAACCCATTCTCTGATTCTGGGTAGAGAGAAGCAGTGACTTTGCTTTCTCTTTGTCTTCTGAGCAAATCAGTTCTTGTGTCTGATTGACATTAACACTCATGTTTTGAATTTCTAAATGCCTGCACCCAGGAGAGAGAAAGAGACCAACCCCAACCAGATCCACTCCAGGAAAATGAGGAAATGTCTTTAAAAACAATCTTAGTGAATCACTCGTTTCCATCCTGATCAGAGGTACAACAATGATGATAGAGGGCTAAAATGTTTCATCTTTCACTGCTTCAGATGTCAGCTTTGGAAAATACTGGGGGAAGAGCTCGAGTGGCAGAGGGCTGTGAGGTGTTATCCTGTGCAAGTGTCTGGGGTTTGCTTCCTTCCCAGGAGCTTCTCTTGCTCTCTGTTTTGTGTAGCTTTCCTTGCTCTCTGCTGTACACCTACACTCCTCTTCAGCACAAACCCTCTCAGTTCTGGGATCATCTGCCTGGTTTGTATGACACACAGAACCTCAGACTGCAATAGGCCTCCCTGAGCCCTTCAGCATCGCCATGCCTGACAGCTAAGTTGGACACCTTGGGACCTGGAGAAGCTTGGACTATCAGGGGCAATATCAGAAGTACTCTTTCTGTTCCCCTTTCCTTTCTTCCTCATCTTCTCCCTTGCCTTCTCTCTTGGCTTCTCATTGCTGATTCAGTAGAAATGCTGTTTCAGAAAAGAGAACATTTCCTCCCTTAAGTATTTGTGCTGGTAGTTAATGCATATTAAAACCAAATTATCTTCAAATAGTTCTCCGTCTCCTTTCCCCTTCCCCAATATAATGGAAAGCTGCACTAAAACAATTTGTAGAGTAGTTTGCAAAGGGCAAAGTCTCACTCAGGACTCTTTTATTCCTGATTAGCCTGACCACACGCTCAATAAAGTGCAATTATAGATCTACTCAGCAGTGAGAGTGTGGAAACTCAAGGGAGGAAGTCATGACTTGGGTTTTTTTCCCCTCTCAAGTATTTTTCCATTGCAGTGATCGACAGTATCCAGGGTACCCTGAAAAGAAACCCAGCAGCAGCACTGCAGCTTTCCTCAACTCTTCCCTTTCCCTCGCACGGGTTTTGGTAGCGGCGGTTTGGGGTTGCCCTTCCAGTACTTGCATTGGGTATTCATTGACACAAAGCTCAAGCTTGTGAGTGGAGAGTAAAGGTTTCCTTGCACAAACATCTTGCTGGATTCATCCTCACTAGTGGTAGCTGTTCTGGGTTAAATTGGTTCAGTTAAGGCTATTGCCCAAGAATAGGTCAGGCAGCCAGGGACAGAAGGGGAGGACACAGTCTCAAACTGCACCAGGGGAGGTTTGGGCTGGATGTGAGGAAGAAATTCCTCCCAGAGAGAGAGATTTGCCATTGGAACGTGCTGCCCAGGGAGGTGGTGGATTCACCATCACTGGAGGTGTTTAAAAGCAGAGTGGATGAGGCACTTGGTGCCATGGCTTAGTTGATGAGATGGTGTTGGGGGATAGGATGGACTGGATGATCTCAAAGGTCTTTTCCAACCTGGTTGATTCTGTGAGCTGTTTGTGTCAGGAAGGCAACACAACACAGGAGATCAGGACAGCAGGTTTAGTATCAAGGTAGAGATGAGAGCAACTGGTGTTTCCCTTAGCTTGCCACTCAGCTGTCCTGAGGCCAGCTCTGCCTCAGCAAGTTACCTGAATATACCTTTATTACTCCTGTCTGCTTGCCCAGGATCAAAATAGAGCCCTGGCCCTGAACAGCAAGTATATATCAATTTGCACTTGAGCAACACTTGCTGTAATGTGATTAGGTTGGGATTGTTTAATGGACAGCTCTGATGGAAGCTGCACAGAAACACTGCTAGCCTGTGAGAGTCAGCTGCCTTAGTGCCAGCAGCAAGCAGAGCAGCTGGATTGAAGGCAAGGCTCCTACAAGGCATAGCAGGTTAGATTCTGTCAAGGACTGCAGACAGTTGATGGCAGTGGTTGGTCATATCGCCTGTTTTGCCCACAGCAGCCCCCTGGAAAGCTGAGCTGACTGCTGCTGATGCCAGGAGAAAAGATGGGAGAGGCGGTGTGCGGGCATCTGCAACTGCAAATCTCACAACCTCCATCCCCTGAGCCCTTTGGGCCCCATGGGCCATGCACAAGCAGGCTTGGTGAGCAGAGTACATACAGAGCACTCAGGTATGGGGTGAGGATTTATGAGCTCCACCCCCAGCAGGAGCTAGGATCAAGGCACTGCTGCTAGTCCTAGCACTGGTATGACCATCATGAGCTCCCTGGAGCTCAGGCCAAGCTTCCTCAGGAGGGGAGCTGCGGGCCCTTGCTGCTCTCTGCAGTTGATCCTCAGTGTGACTGACTTGATATATTCCAACCCCTTGTTTTCATGTTCATCCTCGTCATCTTGGATCCTTGAGCTGGAAGCTGCCCCTGTCTCAGCAATCCTTTCTGTTCAGTTTTGCTTTTCTTACCTCATGTGGCTCTCTTCTGCAGGCCATTTCACAGCCCTTTTGCACAGCTGAAAGATTGCTTCAGCAGCCTCAGCCAATGTTATGCAGCTGGGACATATCAGACATAAGCTGAACTGTGGGGAGGAAGGAGGTGTTCCAGAAGGGGCCACAGAGCAAGTGGGTTGAAGTTACCTAGCTGTACCATAGCAAAAGTAGACTTTGGACCAAAGACACTGAACCTTTGAACTCTTTCCTGAAAAAAAGCCATTGCTCCTTTCTCACCAACGACTTTCCTCCAAGGCCCCCTGATGACATCAGTGGCAAGCTGCTCCCATGAAAGAGACAGCAAAACCTTTCTAATCACTAGCACCGAAAATCCATTAGCTGCTTTGTTTGGAGATCATCTTGGCCAGAAGATCTGCAGTTATTAGCAAGGCAGCAAGGTCAGTGTGCCCTAGGACAGTATAAAGGAGGCTATGTAGCCATGATATGAATATAGTGCTCCTCTTGTTCTTCGGGTCTCTCTGAACCCTTCCTCATGCAAAGAGTTCCTCCAGCTGAGCAGAATGGTGTGCAGACAAAAACTAGTTCAGATGTTCTTTCCTTTGCTTATGGAACTGCCTGCCAGGTGGGTCAGAATGATCTCCTCTTGCAATATTCCAGTTACTGGAGTGTTAACTCCTACCAGTGAACACAAAGAGCAGAGCTGCCTTTGCAGGTCTTGAAGGAAACCAAGTCAAGACCTCAGTCTTTGTCCAGAGCCAGCTTCTGAGACTCAGTGTTACAGGATGCCAGAGCCCAGTTTTCTAACCTCTAGTTTTAGATGTGCTAACTGGTTTTGCCAACAAGCATGGGGTTGTTGCACCAACTAAACTTAAATCTAGCAACATTTTTTGCTTCAAGCTGTAAACAGATGAATGAAAGAGTGAAGGAAAACTTCGGTGCCTCAGCCCATGCACTGTGCAGTGCTGTTGGCTAAATAATTCATGGTATTTGAGTCACCTGGTGCTAGCTCCTCTGAGAGACAGAGAATAAAACATGAATACACACCATTTGTCTCATATATACACACACACACATAATTTGTTTGTTTTGGTTTTGGTGGGGGGGGGGGGTGTGTGTGTTGGGTTCAGCAGTTTTCTTAAGTGCTTATTTAGCTGAAGAAGTGAAAAAAAAAGTCAAAATACCTTTATTAACCTAGCCAAGTAGCAAACCTTGGGCTTCACTTGACAGCCACTGAAACTGATGGGAAGTTTGCATATTACTCCAGTGGCAACAGAATAAGGCTCTTAACTGGAAGCATGCACCCAATGATAAGAAAATCCCAGTATTTCACATGCAACTCACTCAAAATTCTCCTAGGCCTCATAAATAATCTGATCAAGGCTTTGAAGAGAAGCTGTGCACACCAAGTGTCTGTGTGACAAGCTCCCTCTGCTTCCTTGGCTTCCTCAAACAATTAAGTCAGTGCAAAAGCATTGTTCAGCATCAGTGAATGCAAGGGTTTATTTTAATATCCAATCATCAGCTGCCCCAGTCAAACACGGCAAATGCTGCTGCCTGAAGGCTGATGTCGACATCGAGTCCATCCCAAGCCTTTGTATCTGTTGCTTTGTGAACACAACAAGAAAACAGACAAACAGTTAAATGGTGTGGGGGGGGAGCACTCAGCACCGTGTGGTAGCAATGAGTGGTGTTCCCAGCAAGAGTGAAGGTGTGGAAACAGCTGATCGTAGAACTGCTTTGCTGCTGAGAGGCTTCAGTGAGGTGCTCCTGAGCTCCCGTCTCAGCTGACAGGGCGCCAGTGCCCGGCCTCCCTGGAGCTCCGTTTTCACAGGGGAGTTGGCTGCATTTGCTCGCTCTGCACTGGCCATGGTTAGGAGGTTTTGAAACCATCTTCCTTTGTTTCTTTCCTTCCCTTTCCCTGAGCTAGAGGAGTCAGGGGGATCTAGAGGAGACTATAAAGACCAGAAATGTAGGTTCAAGTGCATCTGGGCACACTTTCACCCCTGGGTTTTGAGCAGCCATAACTGATTCACAGCACCTTGAAATAAGTAAATAGATAACTTATGTGCACAGTGTTGGGCAAATAAAGATAGCTGAACTAGACTTAAAATATTGCTATGCTCTGGCAGGCTGAAAGTCAGGGTACAAAGAGAATATTCAGCACTGTCAAAGCCAAACCCAGCCTTCTCACCCCCATCACCCACACCCCATCTTGGTGCTGCCATTCAGAGCCAGCAGCGCTCTACAGCCAAACTGCTGCCCAGAAAGCTTTCCCCAAATCCTTCCAGCCCTGCGTTCAGCTTTTCGTGTGTGTGCAAGGGTTGAAAGGCATTTTAGCAGGCAAAGGCAAACTTCAGGAGCGTCCCATGGCGTTTTGTTTGTTCAGCCTCGATGCTCAGGGCAGGCCAGGGGCAACACTGACACCTTCTGATAAGAGCTGGCTGCGTCGGCTCTGAAGGTAGTGCAGGCGCCCGGGATGCTCTCTGTAGGGGCAGGGGTTTCTCACATCTGTGTCTAGGATGTTGCTGTAGTTCAGGCATCTCTCCACGTCCTTTCAAGCCCTGCACTTGTTCAATATTCAGCTTGAGGCAAGTTTCAGCTAAAAGAGAGGGCAGAGAAAGAAAACAGGGGGATGAGGGCTGGCAAAGGTCTCCACTGGCAGAATCTGTAAGCAAAAAAATGCACCTGGTTTCTATGGAGAGGTCTCCCTGCTACCAGAACTCCGGCGGCAAACCAGTGCCAGATGTAGGTGTTAGCTAGAGCAAGTCACCAGGTCATCAGTCACTGCAGACAGAGACCCTGCAGGAGCAGGCTTAGGCTTGTTTTTCTTACAGAGCAGTTTATAAAGAGACACAGATTTAACTGCAGGGAGGAAGATAGAAGGGGAGCAAAGGAGCAGAAAATAAACACAATGGCTTGGGCTAAGCAAAGAACATTGTGCCTGACACAGATGAGTTGTATCACATTGCTTGCAGGGCAAGAACCCAAAACAAGAGGCCTGCCTGCTCTATAAGCTAAAGAGTGATCAGCACTGGAGTGAGTGCATTGGGATGGCATTTGCTGAAGCAGGTCTGGGTAAAACACACTCCACTGATTTCCCATTCATTTTACCAGGACCACAAGATCCACTTAGCTTTAGTGACAACATTTGGAGTCTCCAGTTTGTGTTTTGCCCAGGCAAAGCATAGGTCTGAGACCAGTGCATGACAGAGGTGCATGTGGTACATCAGAGTAAGACCAAGCACCCAGTGGCAGATGAAGAATAGAATAGAATAGAATAGAATAGAATAGAATAGAATAGAATAGAATAGAATAGACCAGGTTGGAAGAGACCTTCGAGATACGGGAGTTGATATGCTCAGATCAATACCCTGCCCATGCTCCCCCTAAGCACACATTACCACAACAGGTCAGGATGCACTTGGAGTCCAGCCAGGACAATTTCCTTCAGCAGCTGTCCATTCTGGAGGTGGACAGCCAAGGGATGAGTTAAAGGGTGCTGGCTGTCTCTCAGCCCATGCCCCGGAGATGGAAGGCAGGTTGCATGCTGTGCTTCACCCTGGCATTGAATCAGAGCTAAGCTGCAGTATATATATATCAGTATCTGGCAGCTGTAAAACTCTCCTTTCTATCCCATCCCAGAAATAAATAACCTTATTTCTAGGCTGAGCCACTGCAATTATGCTTCTCCACTGATAATATCAGGCTTAGGAGCCCTGTAGAGCACTGAATAACCGAAGATATTTGCCTGTTTCTACAGCTAAACTGCCGTGGTAGCAATGAAGACTGTTGCAGTTAGCTGGAGGGCTCTGCAGGTTGGGTCTAAGAGCTCCTGTCTTGGGTGGCCTAAACCTAGAAGTTGTGAGGCTGTTGAGATCTCACAGCTAAACTTGCTGGAACTGCAACTGCCTGTGTCACTCTGCTGGGTTTGTGTCTGGTGGCTCTTGGCAGCAGGGCAGGAGGCTTCTGGTGTGGGATCCTGTCAGTTCTAGGAAGCTCCCTCATCTGCAAGCTGGTCCTGCCTCTGGCCAAGCCCGAGCCAGGCAGCACCTCTGCAATAACATGCTGAAGAGGTGGACATTATCTCGGGCAACTGCTTTTGTCTTGGAGGTTTTCCTGTTTGGGAGAGGAGTGGGACTTAGGAGAGACACCCATGCAGACCCCAAGGTCAGTGGGGAGAAGAGGGGAGGCTTGCTGGAGCAGGCATTGCCCTGGGGTCTGTGATAAGATGGTAGGCTGAGCCCCTGCAGCCTTTAACAATCAAAGGCAATGCAGAATTCCAACTGCAGCCCATGGAGAGCCTCAGCTCGGAGCAGGGGACCGCAGCCATAGAAGTCAGTGATGCTGAGAGGAGCCTGTGCTGGAGTCATCAGTCACTGGGAGAGCTGCTGCCTGCAGAAGGGCCCCACGCTGGTGGGGAAGTTTGTGTGGGACTGTTCCCCATGGGAGAGGACTGTAAGGACAGAACTGCCACACATTGCTCCTTAGCAGAAAGGTTGAATACCTGTTCACTGTGAAGAGGCCACCAGAAAAGACTACAGACCGAGGCAAGAGCTTCACAGCACTGCATTTGGGAGGCTGTATTACCTCTGTGCATCCCTGCAGGAGAATCAATAGAGTCTTCCCCCCCCCCCCCTTTTTTTTTTTGCTTGAGTAAGTCACATTTAAAAGCAGCACTTGATAGGCAAGAAGGAAAATCAAATACATGAGGGTACAAAACCAAGGCATGGAAACTATCTCACTGTGCCAGGTCATGTTGAGCTCTCTTAGGCTTTTCTTTTTCACATCATTCATCCACACCATTATTCCCCGTGCTTAATTTGAACTGAAGCATGGATTTTACTCTGCTTGTGCACAGAGTGACTCCAGAGTGCCCAGAACTGGGGAAGAAACCTCCTGCTAAAGAGCAGTTAGAGTCAAACTCCAGCTGCTCGACCATGCAGAGCACTGCCTCAGCAGCACCTCCCCGGCCTGCATCACCAACAGCAGGGTATTCACTCTGGCATTTGCTTATGGTCTCGGTGAAGAAAATCACTGATCCTTGCAGGAGCTTCAGAGTGAAGCCATCTAGCAGGACAGGTGCTGGGAACCCTCCAAATGAGCCTGATTTGTAGAGGAGACTCCATCCAGGAACAACGCGACTAGAGGGAGCTTGCTTTTGGCGTGGGTGCTCTGCTTCAGCTTGGCTGCCGTCCTGTCCTACACAGCTTTTCCATGAGGCAAGCCTGCACAGGAGCAGTGAACTTTGTCATTTCAGTAGTTTGTTGCACACTTGCAGCACTGATTCTGCTGCAGCCACTGCAGCTGTGAGCAGCTTGACCAACAACCCCTTCTGTTGGTTGGTTGGTTGGTTGGGTTGTTTCCACGAATGACTTCACCTCCTCATCCCTCTAGGGAATGCAGTGCCTATACCAGAAACATGTAGGAACCAATATTAGCTCCTGCACACTCTTCCACATAGCCTACTAATGTGATGAAACCACAAGGAGTCACTCAGATGTAAACTTGCATTTTTAGAATGCAAGAAAAACATCACAGACCATAACTAACTCTCACAATTACAGGGAAAACCCCCACACCATTTTAGAGGGTCCAGACCACCACAGCAGCTCCATCACAGCTCCCCTCATCCAAGCCCAGTGTCACAGCAAGTCAAGGGAAACCAAGATGCTTTGTCACATGTAACCCAAACATCAGCAAATTTCAGGTATTAGCAATTGTTTGTTTTGCAACTTACAAAGCATTTAGTTGCTATGAATTCATCCAAGGGAAAGGAAGAAAGGTTCCAATACTAACAGATGTGGATCTTGCATCAAAGCACCCAGTGTTGCACCCTTTAAAGCATCCAGCTGCTTTTTCTGTCCAGCACTTAGAATGACAACGACTATGATCCAGAGCTGCCTGTCTGTGGTACTTGGAGACGAATCTCACACAACAGAGAGAAACGCCAGGCAAATTGGGTAGTTAATGAAAACGTACAGAAGAAACACCACACTGGAAGAAAGGTCAAGGTATTGGAACAACTTCCTCATGAGGGAGCTGAGGGCTCTGTGGCTTGCAGAGGAGGAGCCTGAGAGGGGAACTCATTGCTGGTGATCAAGATGTGCAGGGGGAGTGCCCAGAGGCTGGAGCCAGGCTCTGCTGGGGGCTGCCCAATGCCAGCACAAGGGGCAGTGGTGGAAGCTGAGGCAGAGGAAGTGCCATGGAACCAGGAGGGAAATGTTTTGCCTGTGAGGGTGCCAGAGCCCTGGAGCAGGCTGCCCAGGGGGGTTGTGGAGCCTCCCTCTCTGGAGCTATTCAAGCCCTGCCTGGATGTGTTGCTGTGTGACCTGCTCTAGGTGCTCCTGCTCTGGCAGGGGGCTGGACTGGCTGAGCTCTGGAGGTCCCTTCCAGCCCCTGACATTCTGTGATTGTGTGGATGCCCTCTCCAAGGGCTGTCTGGTGGCACTTGGTGCTTCAGGATGTAAGGAACCCACGAAGAGTTTCAGAAGAGGGAAAAGTTCCCTGCAGACCAGCAGAAGGATTTTGTCAGAAACCTTCACTACCGGGAGGATGAGCTTTGGAGATCCCTTCCAGCCCCTGGCATTCTGTGGCTCTGTGGCTGTGTGGAAGAGTGCACAGTAAAAGCTGCAGCAGTCAGGAGAGAACCAGGAAGATGTACAGCACTATTGGATTAGGCAAGCTCCTGGGGGACCAGAACATGTCCTTTGCTGGGGTTATGGCAGTGTTGGAGCACTGTCAGCCCAACAAATCTGAGCCAGCTGTGGGATAGAGTTGAGTGTGTAGCACGCAGCAGGGACTGCCATCCACTGCATCCTTTCCATAAGTGCAGTGGCACTTGTGTGTGACACCAAGAGGTCAGCGTCCAGTAGTCTGCCAGCAGACTGCCAGGCTGGCAGGACTGAGCAGTGCAATTTTTGTTCCTTTATTAATTATCATAAGTGCTGTCACACATTTCTGACACTGGCAGGGAAATCCTGTAATCCCAACAGAGGTGTTGAACCCTGACAATTAGACTCAAATTGACGTGGCAGTTCAGAAACAAGATGCCTCGCCCCAGCAGAGTCTCTCCTGGGAGCACTGGCAAGGCAGTGTGGGATCAGGGTGCTCAGAGTTGCAGCACACTCTGCACTGTCTGCCAAGGGCTGGGAACGACTCAGCCTCCTCATTTTTATTGTGCAGCATAAACCACTTCTGTTGTTGCTGTGCCTCCAGTATTCTTACAGCCTCATGGCTTTTTTCCACTTGAACTTATTTTCCAGGTCATCAATCCAGTTGTCCAATGATATTGTCTTTAGGATTTACAACCAGATAATTGTTTCCAAGTATTGTTTTTCTCTGCTTCTAGTTTTGCCTCAGCTGTCTGCAGCCCTAAGCCAGCATTTCTGCTGTGGTCATGCAAAGTGTATCACTGGGTGCAATCCTGCCCTGCTGACGGAGCAAGCCCAGTTCAGTCTGATAAATGAAGTGCACGTTCCCAGGTGTTCAGACATTTAACATAATTGAATGCAAAGAAATCAGATCAAACTGAATCAGCTCGAACCCAATCAGAGGAGACCCTTCTCAGAAGAAGTTGAGTTCTGAAGTATTTCTCTGCCCAGGAATGAATCCTTCCTACATTCATTCTTACCAGAAGTAATGAAAAAAAAGCTTAAATCATACAAGTAGGAAACTTGGCCTTCACTCTCAGCTCTTCCCATAACAAACGATATCACTGCCCCACTTCTGTGTCCTTCAAACCCCACCTGCCTTGAAGTCAGAATAGGGGCAGAGGAGTGCCTCCAGGGTCACAGGGCAGAGGAGCTGCTGTGTTACATCCATCATCTCAGGTGTGCACAGGTGAGGCATGCTGCCTCTTCAGCAACAGGCAAAGGGCTCAGAGAAGGTTTCCAAGCTGGCTGTCTCTCTGGCCTGGCTTGCTTGGGGCTGGGGGGATTCTTTCTGGATTTGTGAACAAAAGACTGTTGCTAACACAGGAGCGTTCCAGCTGTTCCCCAGTGGTGTTCACACAGCAGCAAAGCCTCTTCTGCTTCTCAGATTGTCCTAGCAGTGAGCAGGTGCACAAGAGGCTGGGAGAGGGCTCAGGTGGGGCAGCTGAGCCCAGCCGACCAAAGGGGTGTCCCACACCATATGGCCTCATGCTCAAGAATACAATGTGGTGAAAGGAGCAAGGAGGGATGCTTGCAGTGATGGCATTTGTCTTCCAAAGTAATTGTTACGTGTGATGGAGCTGTTCTGGAGGTGGCTGGCCTCTTGAGGGGAAGCAGTGAACAAATTCCTCGTTTTGCTTTGCTGGGGTGCAGCCATTTCATGTTCCACACTAAACTGTACTCATGAGCCCAGGAGTTGCCTCAGTTTCACTCTTGTGATTCTCCTTCCCACCCCACTGGAGGGGAGGAGCAAAAGGGCTGAGCTACCGACCAGAGTCAAACCACAGCAATCAGGGACAGGTGAGATTCACACTGAAAATCATTCTGGAAGAAAAGAAAAACAGAAACTGTGATTAGCAACCTCTTAGGCACAGTGTGCTGAAGGAAAGCACAGGAAGGGAGCCACCGTGCAGTGCCTGGAGAGCCCCATGCAGGGGAGAAGAAAGACCCTGAAAGGAAGAAGGAGGATGGAAAAGAGTCTGTGTCTCTCCCAAGTATAAAGGAGACATCTAAGGCATGAGGCTGTGCACAGAGTGTGCAAGTTCCCACGCTGGCCCGGGGGAGGTGTAAGTGGAGACAGACAGACAGACAGAAGTGACACAGAAGTTGTGAGGTCAGAGCTGTGTCAGATGTCAGCTAGGTAACATCAGAGATAAATGTCAGCCATGAACTGAGGATAACGGAGCTGTGGCTGCAGCTGTGCTCTCAGTCCAATGCTAGACCCCAAAATCCATGGGAGTTGACCTTTCCACGTGCCATCAGCTCAGCCAGTCTGTTCTCATGGCCAGAAAGCAGTATCCTCTTTTCTTTGCTCTCCCGTGAACAGCTACAGAGTGCCTGTCCACAAGCTGGACAGACTTCTACTGGATCGCCATTCCTTTGACATGGTTTCCCTTCTTGGTGTGCTTCAATGCCTTATTAACAGCTTTTAGCTCATTTACATTTTAATTTAAGTCATACTGGAATTAATATATTCCACTGCTCTACTAACCTGCTTCTCAGGTCATGCCAGTCTGGGAGCTTGGCAGATCCCTTGATCTTTTGTGCTCACATTAAAACTGCTTAAACACAACAGTGTTTGATGATATGTTTAACAAATTAATTGTGAAAGGTTAGTAATTTCACTGTGAACTGCTGAGGCAGCAGAGCAGTGTGGGTTTGCTGGTACTGGTATTTGTAACCCATGTTTCTTATAAAGAAAACTTACTGGCAGGTTAAAGCCAAAGCCCTGGAGTCAAGCTGCAGTACCTCAGTAGTCTCCAGCAAGGCATGGCTGGGATAAGCTCAGTCAGGACAGTGGCTGGATGCTGTTTGGCAGCTGCAGGACCCCAGGTGCTTTCCAATGTCCTGGGTTCAGGCAGGATTCCTCTGAGCCCCTGGCTCTGCACATGAGCAGACATTCACAGGTGGCAGAACTCCTGCAGGAGCAGATCTTGTGGTACCAGACTGCTGGCTGTGGGGACTTCTGAGACTGCCAGGTGTTGTCCCACAGCTGCTCTGTGCTTTGCATGGTACAGCAAAGTGTGTGTGTCAATTTGTCAGCTAAAGCTCCCTTTCCCAGTTTAGACCTTCAAAGTTAAGGGAGCTACCTTAGGCAAAGCAAAAAGTCTTGTCTTACGGGGGGAAAAGTCTATTTAAAAGACATTCCCATACAAAAGCTTCCCATCTCCATGGACAGATTTTCTAGACAGGACCTTCAAGCAAGGAAGTCTTCCTCTGACACTTTCCCCCCTCTGCACTGGTGGACTGACCCCTGTTTTGAAGAACATCTTCCCTTTTGAGAGGGGATCTCTCCCTGCTGCTGGAGCGCTTGCCCGCCCTGGTGAGCTCCAGGCGGTGAGCAGTGCAGGATGCCCTTCATCCACATCATTCCTTTGACTCATTCCTGCAGGGCACTTGCACACTCTTCTCATGGTTGTAGCCAACAGAATCTGCTGACTTCATTGTCAACATTGCCATGGAAGTGCTGGCTGGAGCCAAGCAGCATGGGGCTTGGAGTTCAGACTGTGACAGGAGAGGCTTCCTGTTTCCAGCTGCTGCTCTGGTTTCCAGTTTCGAGGTGTTGGTCTTTTCCACTGGGCATGAGGGGTGGTGAGGGGGTTTGGTTTATCACTTTTGCCGTGCTTTCCTGTGAAACAGGCTCAGGCATCAGCTCACTAAACACTCCTTATCCCAACCCAGGGCGCTCTCTTGGTGTTACTTTCCCTCCCATTGTGTGTGGGAGGCCTGTGAGAGCAAACTGTGCCAAGCCAATACAAATCTTTTTGCCTTTTGCTCCACTTTTTATGTCCTGGTTTCTCGGCAGCTCTTCAGCCCTCCTGCTCCACAACTGAGCCTCTCCTCCCTCATGAGGGCTGTGACACACACCAAGAGCATCCAAGACACAATTTCATAGCAAAGTGGAGCCCTGGAGGATTGGATGGGTAGGAGGCAGAAACAATATTCAAAACTGCATACAAAAATATCTCTGTTCAAACGTGGGCAGATCTGTATCACATCACCTGCCCATGACAGGGCACGAAGCACACTGGGCTATGGACTCGTAAGTAGCACAGGAGAAGTTAGCACAAGTGCATAGAAACTGTTGCATCGCTGTCTGCAAGGGGTTTATTATCCACAACTGCATCTGAGGAGAGTACAAGGCAGCCCAGCTCATCATCCCCACCTGGAGAGGAGGTTTGCTCTCTGGTTTCTGCTCCTGAGTTTCCTCAAACCTGAAAGGTTTGTTCACTGTCTTCAAGGTGTCCAACCCCACTGCTCTGGTAAAGCAGAAGCAGAGGGGGTGGCTGTAAGGGCTCACTGCTGTGGCTGCACTGACACTGCGGCACGAAGATTTTCCTGCTCATTCAACCAGTTGGTTTCAAAGCCTGACACTCACCAACTTTGTCCAAAGAAGGATGCAGCACATCCTCTAACTGTCTTATTTTTAGTCCCCCTGAACCAAGTGGCAGGTGGAAAGTGGGAAAGGAAGTTAGGCTGGGAGAATATTTCAGAGCTGTCGATAGGCTGTCAGTAAAGCCCTAGAAACCAGAGCTGTGAACTCTTTTCATTCCCTGCCCTGCCTCTGAGGCATTCTATGTCCAAATCACCCTATACAAAACTCTCATTCAGAAGAAAAACTCTGTGGCAAAAATCCCAACTTTGGTACATGGCCACAGCAAACAGGTGGTCCCCTGGGGGCGAGAGGCAACCTCTGGTGCTTGCACTGCTTCACCAGCCCAGGGACACAGGAGGTAGTGGTGTGGAAATAAAAGGTCAATAGCACTTTGTAACAACTGCACATTCATGAAAAGGGGTTAAAAAACAATTAGTAGTAATCAATGGGGCTTGGGAGATCACGGAATGGTGGAATCGTTACGGCTGTAAAAGGCCATCAAGTGAGCTGAAAGAGTGCGCGGTTAGATTAGATGTAAGGAAGAACTCTGTGAGGGTGGTCACAAGTGGCCCCAGAGAGGCTGGGGGTGCCCCATCCCTGGAAGTGTTCAAGGCCAGGTTGGATAAGGCTTCAAGCAACCTGGGCTAGGGGACGGCATCACTGTCTGTGGCAGGAGATTTGGAACCAGCTGATCTTTAAGATCCCTCCAACCCAACCCATTCTATGGTTTTGTGAAGAGTTGCAGGCATGACAAATGTTCGCTGTGGGCAGCTGGAAGCCCTTCACCACTTCGAGGTTACAAACCGGGGTGATAAGTAACCTAACAGCCTGCTGGGATCTTTAGCAACTGATTAAAGATTTATTGAAAGAGTTATTAATAATTCATCGACTCTATATAGACTGTTCAAGGTACTCTTCAATTAAAAATGTGGTGGAATAAACTTATGATAGAAAAACAGATTCAGCACTTGTCTTAAAAAGACTCTAAGTAATATCAATGACAGTTAAAGCTTGTTTTGTTTTAAGGGGAGGGAGAGGAGAGGGAGAAGCTGCTCTGTTTCCTTGAAGTAAAATGCAAAATGACATTTACACAATCCTCTTATCACAGAATCACAGAATGAATGTTAGGGGCTGGGAGGGACCTCCAAAGCTCAGCCAGTCCAGCCCCCTGCCAGAGCAGGAGCACCCAGAGCAGGTCACACAGCAACACATCCAGGCAGGGCTTGAATAGCTCCAGAGAGGGAGACTCCACAACCCCCCTGGGCAGCCTGCTCCAGGGCTCTGGCACCCTCACAGGCAAAACATTTTCCTCCTGGTTCCATGGCACTTCCTCTGCCTCAGCTTCCAGCACTGCCCCTTGTGCTGGCGTTGGGCAGCCCCCAGCAGAGCCTGGCTCTCAACAGGGCACTTTGAGACTAATCTGTGAAATGAGGGGAGAGTTGTATTCCGATGAGATCAAAGCCTTTAAGGAGAAGTGAGTGGCTGACAGCTCTGGAAGAGCTGTCCAAAAGGCAGGGGCTGGAATAACTTGCTGCATGGCGCTGAGCCAGCACTGCTTCCTTTCTTCACTTCTGCAGTGTGTCCCCGGCTTGCCCTTTGGCTTCCCTCTGAAAATAGCCAACAGCGAGCAGCAGTGCCGCTCCTTGTGTCGCAAAACGTTGTACACACACCTGCCTGCAAAACACCTTCCTGAGAGATGGCTTTGCTTCTGTTGCTGCCTTTACACCAGAGCTGCAAGAGAACAAATTGTTTCACTGCTCCTCAGTTCCAGATGTTTATTTTAGTTGTATGTGAAGAGTGATAATGGAAGGAGAGATTAAACTTCATGTCCCAGGACAGGAGGGATCAGATTACTACTATCTGTTATGTGGCTTCTGCCCAAGAAATAGAAAGGAAGAACTGAAAGAAAAAGGGACAAATGTGATTTGTTGAGCCAGGAACACCAGTCTGAAATGGATTTATTGGAATTGTTCAGCACACAGATGAGTTGTGACACTGAAAAATTGACTTCCTGGAGGCCATGTGGGGGCTCTGGTGGTGTTCTTGGAGCCAGGAGGGATCCTGCTTCTGTCCTGTCCCAATTGTCTAGTAAATCAGCTGCAACTTTTTAAAATTATCTTCTTCCCAGCAGTGACTGTGGCCTGCAATGGGAGCTGCTCTCAGGACTTACTGCAGCTAACAGAACATGCTCCTATGCTTTGAGAAGACGATTCACTAGGGGCTGCAAAGGGCACAAACACCTTTAGGTGAAGGCTCCCCGAAGTGTGTGAGCACACAAGTCAAGGTCAGCCATGCCGGTGCCTGCTCATCCTCCGCAGGCACTGCCACCGCAGCACGAAGAGCCCTGGGTGCTGATGCGATTGTCAGTGCAATCCTCTCCAAATGCCAGTCCCATCCAAGGGCATTTCCTGGTGCTGTGCACTTCTGCAGCCTCTTTAGGAGCTGGCAGCCCCTAAGCCTGCCTGTAGCTGCTGCTGGCATTGCTGTTGCACAGAACAGGAAAGGAACTGTAGTGCTACGCTGGGGATGCGCAGCAGGTAACCTCCACAGTGAGAGAGCAGAGGGCTGGCACTGAAATACATTTCTTATGCTGAACATAGAAGAGTGTGACACTCAGCTGGGGTGGCCAGGTGCAGAGGTGCCAGAGGGAGAAGTGGCAGAGGAAGGAAGGCCAGGAGCAGAGGAAATGGTGGCATAGCCGTGCTCAGCTTCCTTGCCTTAGCCTGGGGCAAGCAGGGAAAGAATATCAAGTGGAGGTAGTTTCTAGGCACCTGAGCTCTCAGTAATTCCTGGTCCTATTCAGCCATCTAAAAGACTTTCTAGTCAAGGAGACCAATAGCTCCAGAAGCAGCTCTGTGCCACCTTTGCATCTTTCTCAGCATTAGTTGTTATAAAAATAATGATCTGATGAAGGGTCCAGGGTGACCAGCTTCAGTGTAGACACTCCCCTTCCAGACTTTCACATCTGGGGGGCACAATGTCCACACACAGAGCCAGAACCTTCACTTTTCTCAGTAAATAATGTAAGTGGCAGTCACAGAAGGTCCCTTTGAATGCAAGACCTCAGTGAGTCATACCAATCAAACACGCTTAAGTCTGTCCCTGGTTGGCACTTCCCAACCCCCTCCTGCACTCTCGCTGCTAAAGGCAGCTGTTCACACTGCAGTTTGAGAGATGCACTGGAATTGCTCTGAAAAACTGGGGGAAAAGAAGAGAATGAAAAGCTGCTCCCAGGATGAGCAGTTCAGGTAAATTCTCCCTGCCCTTTCCTCCAGGCTTTCAGCTTCCTTTTCTCAGTTTATGGACAGAGAAAAAAGGAAGTTAATGAAATGAAAGGGAGGTATGGATGCAGTGTTTCTGTCACAGAAACAGTCAACACTTGCCTGCATCCTTTCACTCTTATAGGCACAATGCAACCAATGCACTGATTTTTGTGAGGTTTATCATTTCACTTAGCTGTGACATCTAAGAACTTTTCATTTTTCAGATGACATCTTCCTGTTCTCCAGGTACCTTAGTTTACCTTTAAATTTGCTAAAGAAAAGGAATGCATGATTAGTGTGAAATGGATCAAAGTGTAACTGGTGCTCTGGAGCCCTAGGGGATTTGGTCCTGCATCGCTGAAGTCAATGTGACTGCTGCTATGCACTTAAATCAGAGCAGGAGTGGATGTCTGGTCACTTGGGGCTGCAGCAGAGAGAGAGATTAGAATAAGGTTAATTAAACACAATTGAACTCCAACATGAAGAAAGGTAGGCAAGAGAGAGCCTGGAGGAACACTAACTGTGAGACCAGCGTTAATAGCTCGGTTTTTAGAAAAGCAAAAGCTTGTTTTCTACTACTTTGAATTTTCAATTAAAACCTACAGATGTAAACTCTCTGTATATGTATTTGCTATGTCTCTGAACTACCACTGCCTTTAGCTCCAAAATCTTTGGTCAGAAAAGGATTGAAGCAGTAAGTGTGACAATTTCCAGCCTTCCCCCTTCCCCAGACAGGTGACATTCAGTGAGGATGTTGCCCCAATTGCTAAAGGTCAGCAAGCAATTCCTTTCTGGTTTTTGGTTTGGTTTGTTTATTTTGTCGTGGGTTTGCTTGGTTTTGACAGTGTGGTGTTCTGAAATGTTGGGGAAAAGAGATACTAAGTGTGACATAGCAAAGGAGGCTCAGAGCCCTTCTCTACTCGGCTGTCCAGGGCCCACAGAAAGGAGAGCATCATTGCACTGTTCCCCGGAGAGGAGAGAAGAAGACAGAGCAGCATCAGAGAGAGTGTTGCAGGGGCTGCAGCCCAGGCAGAGCTGTGTCATGTGAAGGAGCAGACAGCAAGGACTCCAATCGAGTGATGCATCCTTGGCACACCACGCTCAAACAACCGGCAGCACTGCTGCTGTCCTCCCCCTCTGTCTCTCTGACTTTTAAAAACCCCTCCTGTCCTGGAGCTGCACTGAATTTATGGTTCCTCAGATTCTGCACCAAGTAATTTCAGGCATTTTGTGGTGGATGTTCTTTTTTTTCCAGTGATAAAAACTTTCTAGTGAAAACTTCCTGGCTGGTGGCAGCCTTAGTAGGAAAAGCTTCTCCCTGCAAATTGCGAGTCAGGATTGGGATGGATTACTCAGGTGAGGAGAGGAGTTAAGCTTTTTGTTCAGTGCACTTCCTGCCAAGTGTTCATGGAAGTAGCACCAAATGGGGACTCAAGTCTTGCCCGGGCAGAGAGAGGTCTTGGTGCTCCTTTTGCCTGTCTGAGCAAACAAGCACACAGGTAGCCCCTCCCCCAGCCACACACACCTTCTTCTCTTAAAGACAGGCATACACAGTACCCTGAATGCCTACTGTTTAGTCACAGCAAAACAATCGAGAGTTGGGACTCCTAAGTGGATAAGGTCCCTTTCCTAGGTGCATTGAATCCATCTGCACATTTATCACATTTTCCCAGTAAGTTTTCCTCCCTGCTCTTTTCCAGCAGTCTGCAGCTACCACCAGGGCAGAAGCCAGAACTCTGCTCTAGTCCTACTCCTCTGGCCCCTAATGTCTCCACTTCACAGCCTGGAAAATAGCAGAGTCTCTGTCAATGCATTTCACAGCCAGCCATGGTACAGAGGTGTAGGGTGCACCATCACACAAACTGAATAAAAGACAATCGGGCTGGCAAAGAGGTTAAAACATCATCTGCCCTGCAGAAAGATCTCGTGCTAGACCCTCGGGGGGCACCCAACTTGTTCTAGACATCTGTCAAGGAGGAAAAAATTGTCACCACAAGAAACGAAACAGAAAAGCCCCCAGAACACCACAGACTTTCCCAGACAGTATTTTGCTTGCTCTAATGCATTTTCTAATCCCTGCTCATCCTGCAGATTAAGCCCATTGCCTCTAACTGTAGCTAAAGTGACTGTGACAAGGCAGTTTATCATCATAATCGTCGAAACAACCTTTCATGCATTTAAAGCCTGCTGCCATGACTTCTTTATTCTAAACTGGCTAATTCAGCCCCTTAGATTTTCTTCAGCAGTCATCTTAGTCAGCCCTAGGAGCATTCATTTTGTTGCTGTTTTCCCCCAATGGCTCTTGTGTTGCTGACTTCTCTCCCTGTGTTTGCATCAGAGCCAAACCTGAGGATCGTTCCACACGGTAAAGCTGACATTGATAGATTGGTTCTAATTTACTTTGGGGGTTTGTTGGGTTTTGTATACCTGTTTGCTTTTCCAATACATGATGGTTTTAAACATGTTCACTGTCATCAACTGCACCTTCCAGTTCCCAGGCAGGTGCTCCCCATTCTCTGTTTGTTCAGATGATTATGCTTGGTATAAAACTTCACATTCATCTTTATAGAATCACTGAATCACAGAATGCACTGGGCTGGAAGGGACTAGGAGTCATCTAGTCCAGGCTGCCATCCCAAGCTGCTTTAGCCATGCATTATTAAACAATAAGTGGATTCTAACATACTATTGGCTGTGTATTTGTGATGAAAAAGTCCTGGGGTTTGTAAGCTGCTTCAGAAAGAGTATTCTCATTGCTGTTAGCATGCACATACAGTGCTCCATCAGGTGCCACATGGTCTGTCCTAGAGGCTGAAAGCCTTTAGCCAAGGAGATCTGAAAGCCACCCATTTACCTTGCTACAGAAAAGAAATCCCAGCTCTACCCAGAGAGATCTGGCTGAAGGAATTGCTTTAGGCAGCTCCCTCTACCTGGCACTATGTTATTGCATCTCTTGTCCCAGGCCACTGTTCCAGTTTGCCAAAACTATTTTGACTCCTGCCCTTCAAGGTGGTTGCAACCCTCTCCTGCACAGAGTGATCTGTAGGTTTCAAAAGCCATATTCTCTACTTCACCACCCAAGGTCATTAATCAAAGTTCTGAACAGCAACAGCACCAGGACGCTTGCTGCAGTTTGGGAATGTGCCATGGGTGTGACTTCTTAAATATATTTTCCAAATCAGAACCTGGAGAGTTGATTTCCTCCTCTCACCAGCTGCCTGCCCTCTATCAGGTGGTTTGCTTGGCTTTCACCAAGCAGCCTTGCCTCCATGCTGCTGACTGGCTGAACCACAGCACATCTGCGCCAGGAAATCCTCCCTTCCACTGCCGAGCCACTGAATCTTGACACCTGTAGATTCACCACAGCAGGTTTGCTAACTTGGAAGGTTTAATTTGCAGAAAAAAGTCAGGCAGGAACTCAGATACAGCAGCTGGTTGCAACAGGGGCTTGCACATTGCTAGGAAAGGTTGTTACCGCCAAGGGAATAAGGAGAAACCCCTAAGAAGTCAGCTGAGCTCTTCTAACCTTCACACTTGGTGTCCTGACAGTGACCCAGGCTTTGGTCCCAGTTTTGTCTGCCACTCCTCCTGACAGGGTATTTTTCCCCTTATGGTTGGGAAGTACCAACCAGCCCGTGTGTGCTGGTGTGTTGTAATCACTGACATCGATATCAGAGAGATATGTGATACATTCCTTCATTTATTTTCTGCATGGCTCCAGTGGATTTTAATGCTTGGTAGCTAGAGTCAGTCCCATCCCTCCTTAGACAGCATCTTTTTTCATGTTTTAATTCCCAACATGTTACTTGAGCAGAGGAAGGAAGACAGAGAGATCTGTCATCTGGATAACTAAAAAATTAGGGAGAGCCAACTGTGGAACTGAATTGACTTGGTTGCCTTGTTTGTGATGAATTGTGTCATGAGCATGTCAGATAAAAATAAAAGAATATTTCAGGGGCTTTGTCAGAGTCATTCCTTTAGAGCATTTTTGGCTCAAGTTTGCTTTCATTCCACACACATATTTCAAACAGCAAATCATAAATAACCCTTTCTGGCCTAACAGCACTGTTATATACAAAGAAGAAATCAGAATGAAATGGATCTATCAGACACCAGCAGTATCTGCGTCTTGCACTCTATTTCTCACAGTAAATCACTCACCTTTGGCAGCAGTTAGGCAAAAGGCTGCTGGAAAGGGTGGGGTTTGAGCATGCCTTCAGCTCAGGCAGAAGCATGGAGCGCTGCAGCCCGGGGAGCAGTACGAACACACATTTTTGTTAGTGTTTGCTTCAGCCTGGCAGCAACTTTGCCCAACTGCTTCATTGTAACTTGTAGTGAATTCAGTTGGAGACGCCTCCCTGCAGAGAAGTCTGCGTCTCCGTCCTCACGCCGGAGATAGCGTAGCACAGGGAGGAGCTAGACTGGAGCCAGCTGTAAAGCAGAGCTGGTGGAAAACCCCAGATCAGTAATGGCAATATTTGCAATTATTATCATCAGAAGGTTGAAGTTATGGACTTAAGGCTGAAGGGATTCTGCTCCAAAGAAGGATTTGCCTGAAGAGTGACCCTCAGTCAGTGATGAATCAGTTGTGATTGTACAGAATCTAGAGAGCCTGAAGGGCTTTGAGGCTGGCTCAGTTTGCATCAGTTAACATCCTAGTGTCTACTTCTTACACACTGGGGGTACTGAATGCTGAGCAGGAACTCTCTTTCATGGGACCTTCATGTTTTGCAGGAGAGCCGACTTCAGTTTGTAACTTTCTGTTACAGCTTCCTCCCTGCATCTCCCTGCAGTTTCTTCCACATAGGAATAAGCAGGCAAAGAGAGGCCTGCCAAACACATCTTACTCTGCAATCCTCTGCTCTGTAGCAACTGGACTGGTGGAAAGATTCTCTGTTACACTTGGAAGGAAAATTTTGCTATCAGTTGTCACAGCTGCTATCAAGAGAACTGGTTCCAGCTTTTCACAGCTACTACAGTTTCTTCTTCCCAGGAGAGTTTCCTCATGGCAGCAGTGCAAAAGGCAAACAGCCTTTGTGAACACCTCTGTTCACACACTCAGGGCACTTCTAGCTATCCATAGATTGAGATCCATTTTTATGGTGCTGAGCACCCAGACCTCATAAACCTGCCCAGAAATGATGATTCTTTAATCATCAATTAGCACAGGATACCATCTACATGTCCCTGCATTTTAGCAGCTCTCCTTTTTACAGCTGGTTTGCCTATGACTCTTTAGAGGGCATAAACCAACCATTACTGGGGTGAGTATTGTTGCAAGGAAGCTGTCAAGTCAGCTGCTGCTTAGCTCTTGTGAGCTTCCAGAAGATAAAACCCTGCATTAAAAGGTTCTGCATTGTTTTTTCTTCCTAAAAAATAGAATCCTCCTGTGACTGTTAAGGCAGCCAGATGTGAGCACTCCAGCAGTGTCATGCACAAGAGCAAAATGTGCTATCATATTTTGCACAGTGGTAGCTTTGGATCTCCATCTGACAGCTCATGTTTGCAGGGTGTGAGCTGTGGAATGCTGGTGTGGAGAAGCCTGTGTGTAGAGGACGCCTGTCAGCTCACCGGGAGGGATGGCACAGGCCACAGGGAGCTGCAGCCTGTGCCTGCATTTACAAGAGCAAGTCCATTGCTGTTACCTGCTTCTCTGCAGGGCGTTCAGATTCTGAAACAGTGAAAGCTGCCCCTGTTTTGCACAACCTCCAAGTATGACATTTCAGGAGAGGGTTTACATGTGAAAATGTGATTGTCCCAATTTCTTAGGGAAAGTGGCAATAACAGCTTCTTTAACCAGCTGCTTATGTTTGCCAAGGTTTATTCCCTTTGGTGTATCAGTCTGCATGCTGCTTTCTCATACATCCAATGGGAAATGCTTTGGCACTGTTGTCCAGGGTTAGAAAATGCTGTGTTTATGTCGCATTATAATCTCTTCTCCAGCTCCCAGACCCTGGGTGCTCTGGGAATGTCAAAACTCCACATGATGTCTCTGAATGGTGGATTGTGCAGTTGAATACCTGGAGTAGCTGGGAAAGTGTTCCAGTCACACGTGTTCTAACAAGGAACCTCCCTGCTGACTGCCTAGCTGCAGGGTTTAGCTAGGAAGAACACATTTTCCCAAAAGCACAGCATAAATTAAACTCAGCAAATTACTTCTGTATCTGCTTGTCTGGTTGTTTGATTTGTTCATTTTCTTTTCCAAAGAGAAGAAATGAAATGTACTCATGGTCTACAATATCAAGTTTTGACTGAATGGCAAGCCCCCACGACAGAGGATGAGCCACTGCCCATGGAGCTTGTACAGCTCAGCCTCTGAGCTTCGTGGAAGAGGACAGGTCAGAAGCAGTGCCTGCTCTGGAAAGTGCCAGCAGTGCCTCCAGCAGAGGTTAGGATGCATTCCAATTTTGGACAATCTTGATGCTCAGGAAGGAGGAGAGTTTAGAATCCAAATATGTTTTCTTCTTGGGAGTGTGCAGCCTGTTCTCAGATACCTGAGATGGCACACTGTCTGAATGCTGAACTCAGTCAGATAATGACAAATACAATAGGAGCAAATACCTTTGCCAGTTAGGAAGACAATTTTCTGACAAACTTCTTCCTAATTCACTAACTGAACAGGACCATGAACTAAATCTAGGACAATAAGTCCTATTGACTGGAGTAAAGTTACATTTTACAAGCTGTGTAAGTGGTTGGAAGTAATAACATGTTCTGTATGCATACTACAGGAAAACAGAAAGGTTTGCATTTGTCTTGGGGATAGAAGGGAGCAAAACATTGCAGAAAAATAGCTAAGAATTTGGAAATGCTTTTAGCAGTGGAGGGGATGAAGCAGTGGAGGGGATGAGGCAGCAGAGGGGATGAAGCAGCGGAGAGGATGAAGCAGCGGAGGGGATGAAGCAGTGGAGGGGATGAGGCAGCGGAGAGGATGAAGCAGCAGAGGGATGAAGCAGCGGAGGGGATGAAGCAGCAGAGGGGATGAAGCAGCGGAGGGGATGAAGCAGCAGAGGGATGAAGCAGCGGAGGGGATGAAGCAGTGGAGGGGATGAGGCAGCGGAGAGGATGAAGCAGCGGAGGGGATGAAGCAGCGGAGGGGATGAAGCAGTGGAGGGGATGAGGCAGTGGAGAGGATGAAGCAGCAGAGGGGATGAAGCAGTGGAAGGGATGAAGCAGCAGAGGGGATGAAGCAGCGGAAGGGATGAAGCAGTGGAAGGGATGAAGCAGTGGAAGGGATGAAGCAGTGGATGAATCCTGCCATGGGAAAGGAGGGCTTCATTTCAGAGTGGGTGAAGGATGGCTGCAGTTACTGAAACTGGCTTTGCTGTGCACTGCAAATCCAAATTACTGAGCTCATCACTGGGGGAGCTGGGAGAAGTTCCAGGGCTAACAACAGAGCAAGTGTCTGACCAGAGGATGAAAATGTAAGAATTGCAGAAAGCCACAAGCTGCATGAAACTGATGCCACTTACACAGCACGTTGCATGTATCTGGGAGTTATCCCCCCACGGGCAGTGGCTAAAGGCTCCTCTGTCATTCTGTGTGCAGTCAGACACACTGGCAGTCAAAAGCCCATTCAGAAATTGCTTCACTCCCAAGTTCAGTGGTGCTGTGTCTCTGGCAGATGAACATTTCAAGTGCGTACAAACACTGGAGGACAAATTATGATCTGCAATTGGTCCTGCTGAAGGTAAGGCAAAGTGGCAACAGATTACCCACTGCCACTTGGCCATGCTGAAGGCTGCTGCAAATGCAGCTCTCTGTTTGACTAGGAGTATGGTTTATGGTTTGTGTTTTGTACATCTTGCACTGAAGCCAAGTGCAGTGTAAATTTAACAAGGATAATTATATAATATGAGGGGTAGAGAGTGGAATGCATCAATGTTTCATACACTAGATGGTGATAGCTCCAAAAAATCAGACTTTCTGCCAAAAGCAATGAAGTAGGGAGAAAATTAATATGTGGAGATATTTTTATGCAGCAGTCACTGGTTTAAGATATTGAATACAAATGCCCAACAGTGTCTTTTGAAGCAACTGAGACATCTCCTCCTAATTTACAAAGCTGTCTTCAGAACACTTTGAACCTACAGGATGTGAAAAGGTTGGGGTTTGGTTTTTATGAATAACCCTAAATATGAAACCTTTTCCTTTCTCATTTTAGGAAGCTATTTTTCCAAACTGAGAGATGGGTCCCAAATGGATTGGAGAAGCCTTCAATTGCCCTCACAGAGCGTAGTCACATCACTCACCCATACACCTTTCTGGGGACAATCTAGGTGACAAACTCCTACCCCCTGAGGCTGTCACTGCTAATCTGTCCCCTGAAACACAGAGACTTTAGAAAGAGAGATTCAGAAATCCTTCTCTTTTCTTTTTTTTGAGCTCTGGAGTTCCACTGGAGCTTAGTGAAACTTGAATCTACCAGGCTTTCTCTTTGTGAATCCGGTTTCCTAGGGCCAAGGTGAAACACATCTCTCCCTCCACAATCCTAAATGTCAACTCAGTAAAGGCAGAGACTGTTCAGTGCCCAAAGCAAGGAATGGGCAAGGCAATATCTGTTTGACACCACACACCAGATACTGGTGTTATATTAAACTTGTCCATCAGATTTGGAAAGAAAACAAGCAAACAGTACAAACAAGCAAACAATAAAACCCAAGCAGACAAAACCCCAGTGAACTGACCCTGATATGTCCTGACTTAAAATCCAGTTCTACCAAAGTCAGTGGAAAAAAAGTCATTGAAGTCTCCAGGGACCTAGGGGCCCTCATGTCCATTTCACAGGCCTCAAACTGCAGCTGGGTAGGTTTAGACTGGACGTGAGGAAAACTTTTTCACAGCAAGAGTGGTCAGACACCAGAACAGGCTGCCCAGGGAGGTTTGGATGCAGCGCCTGGGGATATGTTTAGGGGTGAACTATGCATAGTAGGTCAGTGGTTGGACTTGATGATCCCAGGGGTCTTTTCCAACATGACTGATTCTATGACTATGATCATGAAGAATATAAGTAGAGACAAAGAGGAAGAGGTTTTACTAAGGCTGCAAAAGCAGATTTAATTATGACTTTCTACTTCTTCGAGGAGATTGGTTTTGCAAGCTTAATGATGTGCTTGGAATGTAGTTGTTCATAGTAGTGCTGCAGGATAATAAACCATAAGATAGTATGAAGGACTACCTTGCTAATGAGTATCTGCTTACAGCAAATGCTCAGCTCAGTGACCCATTTGCTCATTGATTTCCCCACAGGCTCAGCAGCTACACCCATCCTAGCGTGATTTATTGTAGAGAGAAAGCCACTGTGCAGGACCTCTTTCCAGAACAATTTTGAGAAGTGATTTTATTTGATGCCATTAAATTAGTTTAACTCCCAGCGTAGCAGGAGCTCATCATGTCTGGCAGAGCTGTTACTGTGTTGTGGATGTGTTTATCCTCTGAACAAAAGAGGCACCAAATTGCTCCTGTCTCATCTGTGGTTCAGACTCTGCCTGGGTAGGTATGGCCATACCTGAAGCTGTTCTATATGCTGCAGGGGTCCATGCTTAGTGCTGTGGTGTATGTAGACAACATAGAAGCATCACAGTCCACAACTCTAGTCCTGTTTGAGCAGGAGTTTCACCATGGCAGATTTCTAGCATTGATTTATTTCATTCCCCCTAATTATCAATCAATCAATCAATCAATTAATCAACCATCTGTATTTCGAATGTCATAGGGTTTTCATTTGCCTGTGTTTTTCTGCTGCCCTAATAACAGAAAGCTGCAGTTGTGTACTTTTCTGACCCAAACAAATGGGAAGCTGTGTGTGTGACTCTCCCCCCAGCCCCTTCTTTTCTGCTTCGTGTTTCCCCCTGCTCGTCTCACGCTGCCGGTCCCCGTGGTGTGACTGCTGGCAGTCAAAGCACTGTGACCATGAATTCCTCAGAGGAGAAATGCAAACTATTGTTCTCACCTTTGTCTCTGTTTCCCTGGTGGAAGTTCAGCACAGACTTGTATGTAGAGATTAGAGGGAATCCAGATTGGTTTTGTAGCATTGGTTTTGTTGGTGAGGGGTCTGGAGCACAGCCCTGTGAGGAGAGGCTGAGGGAGCTGGGGTTGCTTAGCCTGGAGAGGAGGAGGCTCAGGGGAGACCTCATTGCTCTCTACAACTACCTGAAGGGAGGTTGTAGCCAGGTGGGGATTGGTTTCTTCTCCCAGGCAACCAGCACCAGAACAAGAGGACACAGTCTCAAGCTGCACCAGGGGAGGTTTAGGCTGGAGGTTAGGAGGAAGTTCTATACAGAGAGAGTGATTGCCCATTGGAATGGACTGCCCGGGGAGGTGGTGGAGTCACCATCCCTGGAGGTGTTCAGGAGGAGACTTGCTGGGGTGCTTGGTGCCATGGGTTAGTTGATTAGATGGTGTTGGGTGGTGGGTTGGACATGATGATCTTGAAAGGTCTCTTCCAACCTGGTTTATTCTGTTCTGTTCTATTCTATTCTATTCTATTCTATTCTATTCTATTCTATTCTATCCTGCATACAACTTCTGAATATCCAGGCTCTGTTTGGATGTTAGCTGATTCAACACAGGCAATACCTGAGCACCCGTGCAGAGGGCTCCTGATCCAGCTAGGGGCATGTACAAACCTACTAGTGGCTTATCATTTCTGCAGCTGCTCCTTTTCAAGCAGGATCTAATTAGCTCTTAAGAATTTTAGAGTTAATAGAAACACTTCTGACTTTTCACTTGTATCTTGCAATCCTTTCTAGCAAGTATTTACAGGTAGAATTGCCAAGAGCTAGTCAGAAAGGGTCTATTAAGGGGAAAAATAATAAAGTAATGAGTTTTTGAACTTTGGGATCTGGATGACTGAACTGATTCTCAAAACTGTTATTCCAATTCCTTTAAAACCGACTGAGCTGTGTGCTGCACTGCAGGTACAATTGGCCTCCCTTACTGCCTAAAAAAGGATAATCAGGTGACTAATGGAAAGAACTGAGACCCTTTATTTCTGTGAGGTGTGAGGAGATCCACAGTGTGCCGAGCGTAGCCAGGGGTACCAGGCCTGCCTTTCCAAGGTGAGAATGAGGAATGGGAGCAAAAAGTTCAGAAATAATTGCTGCTTGGAAAGGCAGCAGATTGAGATGCCACAAGAAAAGCACATTCCTTCACAGAGACAGTGCTGCAAACGTAACATTTTCTCTCAAGCGCCTGCAAATGGTTGTGGATCAAATCTGTCAGCAGCATGGGCTCTCCAAATAAAATGAATCACAGAATCCATATTGAAAGGAGCTGTGTGTGCTACCTTTCTGTGAGCACTGGAGCCAGGGCAGAGGAGGGCAAGGGAGCTGGGAAGGGCCTGAGAAGAAATCTGATGAGAGCAACTGCAGGAGCTGGGGATGGTTAGTGGGAAAGAGAGGAGGCTGAGGGAGACCTCCTGGCTCTCTACATCTCCCTGCAAGGAGGTTGTGGAGAGGTGGTGCTGGTCTCTGCTCCCAGTCATTATGACGAGCAAGAGGGAATACCCTCAAGCTGACACTGGGGAGGTTCAGACTGGACATTAGGAAAGTTTTTTTCAGGGCAGGAGTGGTGAGGGCTTGGATGTGCTGCCCAGGGAGGTGGTGGAGGCCCCAAGCCTGACTGTGTTTGCAGGTGGTTTGGCTGTGGTGCTTGGGCTGTGGTTTAGGGTGAGCCTTGCAGAGCAGGGCTCTGGGTTGGCCTTGGTGATCCTGAGGCTCTTTCCCAGCCTGAATGTTTCTGTGATCCTGTGAATATTAACACTATTGGTCCCTTGTTTTTGCTGTGTTTTTCTCTTATTTGAAGATAACATCATCTTGAAGGTGCAAAAAAGGCCTTGGAATAGCCAACACAAGTCCAGTTCGGGGAAAGTTGGGATCTGCTCTTGGCTCCATGATTGTAAGAAGCTTGATGCTTAAAGTCTTTGTTTCCAAAGCTGTAATTAAGGAAAATCAATATGTCCTTACTTCACAGGGGTATTGAAAGCCTGAATTCATTCACATGTGCAGCTGGTCCAACATGATGGAAACTCATATAAATTGTTACATGTATTCTCTTACCACCAGTGGAAAGCTTTGGTCCATGAATTGCTGCCATACAATCAGAGCTGGACAAATTGCAGTGGGGATAGGGAAAAAGAACCCAAAACAACCCAAAAGCTCATCATAAGAAAGTTAGCCCTGAGAAGTAAAGCCACATAGTTCATGCTACAATACCTCCCGTGAGAATCGTGTAGACAGCCACCTCTTTCCAAAGGAGAGGAGAGGTCTGCGCAGCGGGGAGACAGCTGGGAAGTAGTATAAGTAGGAAGGGGGAAAAGGTGCTCAGTATTTTCTTCTGGCTAACTTGCTCAGTCTCATTTGGTATTAGTGTTAGGCAACTATGAAGCTGGTCTGAGGAGTCTAATCAGCTGGCATGGACAAGCTGCACTGTGGGAGCAGTGCATTCTGTGAAGTCTGTGTTCGTACAGCACTCTCCCTAAGAGCTGCCTTGGCTGAGCCCCTGCCCTGGGGAGAAGTGCTGCAGTTTCCATCCTGACATATGGGAAGATATTTTTGGACCAATTCCATAGAACTTTCTCCTTGGTTACCTGCCAACTGGCTCTTTCCTCAGATGCCCTCCCAGCTTTGGTGTAGCTCTTTCTCCTGGCCATTGTCTGTGTCTATTAAGCATGCTTTTGGGGAGGATGTTCTTCCCCCAACAGCTTCCTTCTTTATTGAGATATGCTTTGAAAGTCATGGAAAGCGAGATGCAGAGGTTTAGTGCAGGCTTCCTGTTCAAAGGAGAGGTACCTTAGGGAAGTGGTGTCTATGAATGTCCCTGGTGCGTCTTCAGGACATCTAATGAAGCTAGTTGGCAGGGGAACTCTGATTCTTCCATCTATTGGTGTGTCAATCTCTTCCATCTGTTGCTCACTAGAGCCTGTGGATCTCATGTGTGAACTCATTCTGAGCTTGCCTTAAAGGTGGGTCCATACCCCTGTAAGCTTCCCACTGCAGCATTTCATTGAGGCTCCACATGGCAATGTTTTCTTAGATTCTGTGCATGTGGAGTGGCTGGATCTCCTTTCCCCCACAGGTCTGTTGAGGGATGCTCATAGCTCTGCATGGAGAGAGTGGTTTTCCATGTGGCTTTACATCCCCTGGGGACACAGGTCCCTCACCTGGGACGTAGGTGCTTCATCACCATTGTGATATTGTGCTGGGCAGGGGATTGCCCAAAGGCTGCATTTACTCCTGCTGAGCTCCTGGTAGCCTTTGGCCTATGCAGACTTGTCAAGCTCTGCTTAGTTTAGTTTCATAGTTTCATAGTTTCAGTTAGGGTTGGAAGGGACCACAAGGATCATCTAGTTCCAACCCCCCCTGCCATGGGCATGGACACTCTACCCAGATCAGGCTGGACAGAGCCTCGTCCGCCTGGTCTTAACACCGCAAGGGACGGCCCCCAACCACCTCCCTGGATACCCATTCCAGGGCTTCACCACTCTCACGGTGAAGAACTCCTCCTCACATCTCTGCTTGGGCTTGCAGTGTAAAGATCTGGGCCAAGAGTCTGGTGTAGAGGTCACAAGATCCATCCCAGCCCTGCCCAGCTGTTGAGCAGACATGGCAAAGCATTCCAGTGGGTTACTTTGTGGGTATCACTGTGTTCCAGGACGTGAAGCAATGCTTGTGATGGTGAACATGATGAGTTTTGTGCCCAGACCCCTTGGCTGATTGGTTTTACATTTCAGTGCCATGGCTGTGTGGGGATGGAGCAGGGGTTTAGCTCACTTCCCAGCTCTAGAGGCAGTTCAGGCCTGCTAGGGCTGTAATGTAGTCTTTACAACTAGTATCAGCCACAGTCTTGTATCCAGAGCAAGCAGGAGAAAGGGATCTTAGACTATCCCTGGTGCTACATGAACTGCCACCAGGATGACTGAGTCCATCTGCTGCTGCTAGCAGCATTGTCTGTAGCAGTAGTGTCTGCTCTTTCAAGTAGCAGACCATTTTTGTACATGCAGTGTGGTTCCCAGCCCCAGCTGTGGTGGGGAAGCTGTCCAGGGGTTCTCCTTTGAGGAATCCCCCCAGCTGCAGCACACAGGGTAGTGTCCCCAGGAGCAGCTGGCTGAAGCACAGGCTGCTCTAGAGCCTGTGTAGATAGGCATCTGCCGCCAGCCCTAAGCTCCGTCGCTGGGCTCTGTTTGTTTGCCAGACAGCTTGCCCAGGCTTGCCTTTTCTAGACTGGAGCCTTGTTACCAGGGTCTCTGTAACATTCTTGGCCAGGCAGGAGCAGCGGGTTTGCCACCTACAGCTCCCGTGCCCTCAGAAGTCACTCTGCTGCTCTTGCCTCCCCGCCAAAACCTGATCACCCACATGCTTACAGTAGCAAACCTTGGCCTCCACCTCTGAGGAAATAGCGATCTGCACTATTCTGCATCCCAGGGCACCTGAAGCATTTGCTGATCGTGCGGGTGTGACCAGAGTGGGAACTGTCTATAAACGTGTGAGCAGGAACGATCCAAACCTGGAAGCGAGCTCTAATTAGAAATTATGAACTCTGAGATGTATTAACCCTTGAAAGTTATTTATTTAGGTATTTAGAGTCTCATCAGCTATGCTACAGAGAACAGCCATCTTACATTAGGCATGCAAAGAAGATCCCTGTGTTCCAAGGGACAAGTGGCAGCACTATCAGGCAGAACTATCAGTAGTTATTACAACAGTAAATGCAATGGAAATAGAACGGAATTATCCATATGCTGCAGAGCAGAAATTAACAAGAGTGCTGCGTGCAAATGGCAACGGGGAACCAGGGGAAGGCAGAAAAGTTGTGTTGATTATCCCATTTAAGGTGTATTTCTTCATGTTAGAGCAAATTCTGTGTCAAGTAAACAACACAGAATAAAGGGGGAGGGGGAGAACAAAGTAGCAGGCAAGGAGAAGTGTTGTAATTACTGTAATCTAACCAGCTGATGGCATCGAGGCTTTGAGAGATCCCTGAGTTAATCTCTGCAGCCAGCAAAAAGCTGCAAAGGACATAAATATCTACTATTGGCAATACTCTACAGATCCTTCTGAAAATAATGATGAATTGGATCATTTCATTTCATTTCATTTCATTCATTTCATTTCATTCATTCATTTTTCCGTCAAAAATGTGTTTGGTAGGGATTCAAGTTTT
>CM037632.1:1577949-1655037 GCA_015227895.2 Colaptes auratus
CTGTAAAAAAACACCCCTAGGCTGGAAATAGCTGGTTCCACACCAGCATCAGTGACTTTAAACACAGCATTCAACAAGACACTTGCAGTCTCAATTTTTGTTTAATAGGTAATCATACACTTAGTGCTCTGACACTCTGCAGCACAGAAGCTTCAGGAGCAGTTAAGAATCCAGTCACAGAGTGTGAGGGGCTGGAAGGGACTCCAAAGCTCAGCCAGTCCAGCCCCTGCCAGAGCAGGAGCACCTAGGCAGGTCACCAGCAACACATCCAGGCAGGGCTTGAATAGCTCCAGAGGGGGAGACTCCACAACCCCCTGGGCAGCCTGCTCCAGGGCTCTGGCACCCTCACAGGCAAAACATTTTCCTCCTGGTTCCATGGCACTTCCTCTGCCTCAGCTTCCACCACTGCCCTTGTGCTGGCATTGGGCATCCCCCAGCAGAGCCTGGCTCCAGCCTCTGGGCACTCCCCTGCACATCTTGAGCAACAGCAATGAGCTCACCTCTCAGGCTCCTCCTCTCCAAGCTCCAGAGCCCTCAGCTCCCTCAGCTCTCCTCATAAGGAAGATGTTCCACTGCCTTCAGCATTTTTGTGGCTCTGGGCTGGACTCTCTCCAGTAGCTCCCTGTCCCTCTTGACCTGAGAGGCTCAGAACTGGACACAATATTCCAGATGTGGCCTCACCAGGGCAGAGTAGACAGGGAGGAGAACCTCTTTCAATCTACTAACCACAGCCCTTCTAATCCATCCCAGAAAAACAAACAACAAACAAAACCAAACAAACAACCCCAAACAAAACAAAAAAACCCAAAACACAACGAACAAATTTTGCTTTTATCAAAGGAGCAGCTCTGTCATGCTTGGTGACTGTTGCAAGGCTTTCAAGAAATCATCAGCTATCTTTGGTTTGTTCTAATGCTAGTTTAACGGAGAGGCACTGCAGGAACAGCCCTCAAAAAAACAAACATAACTGCTTCCAACATGCAGAATTGTTACCATGTTTCACTCGTCTTTAAAAATTGGCGAGAAAATAACTTTTGCGCTCCTTTATGCTCGCAGAAAGTAAAAGAAATAGTCTGCTGCTGAGGTGAGGCATACAAAAAGATTGACCTCAGTGAAAGTTCCCCAGAGTCGCTGCTGCCTCGCCAAGCCCAGGCCTGACAGTGCCACGGCGGATGAAACGCTTCAAGCCCAAGCAGGCATTTACACAGGGAGTCCAGCAGGTGGCGCAAGCTGGGCGCAAACCGCTTCGCGGTCTTGACACTGAGCAAAAGGAGAATTCAGGCACGGGATGCTCCGGCTTCGCGGGGGTAGGCAATTACGCATGTTGAAAGCAGACATTCGGAACCATTTGTTCACAAGTGAAAGGAGAAGAAAATACTCAGAAACGTGTTCATTTTGGGGTGGCTTTGAGACAGTCTTTCAGGTAGCCTGGTTTGGTAAACGTGTGCACCCTGAGCCATGTGGAATGGAAACAAAGTCTGCATTTCACTCAGTAAAAATGAAACCAGACACCTGGAGCTAAATATTAATGCTGCAGGTCATAGAAAATACGTAAGATGCAGAAGGGATTTCTTTTGACAGCGTTCAGCCTCCCCCTCATTTTATGTATAAAGCCAGTTGAGCTTTGTCCTTAATTCTTACTTGAAACTCTCAAAACATAGATCCCACAACTATCCAGGGAGCCTTAACACCATGGCTTTTACTCCTCTGTTTGACTAGGTCGCAGATATCTGGTCCTGTGGAGGAGCTAGAAACCTCTCTGACTCTAGCTGTATCAGAACAATTAGTATTCATTTATTCTTGCACTCAGTCTCACTGGGCTTATAGTTCTCCATCACAGTAAAACTCTCGGTGGGTTAAATTATTTATGTTTGTGGGTTGTATAAACTCTACAGATGTCCTTAGCTCATGATAGGAACATAAATAGAAGAATTTTGAATGCATCTCAGCCTTCAGCAGCGAAAACTAGACTCTTTTACTTCTCTTATGTAGAAAGCTCTCTCTGGCCCACGGAGGGAGGGTGGAGGACTGGAAATACCAGTGAATAACAAGCAAAATTATTCAAATGCAGATTAAAAGCGGACACGTATCCGCGCAGACACACGCAGCTTCCGCTGAAGCGTTCCCTGGGCTTGCTTGTTAGTCTCGAAAAGTGACAACGTGCTGTTTTTATGGACTTAAGCTATCAGCTGGATGTGGCTGGAGCTGCAGTTGCCGCTTCAGTTGTATTGTTCCCCCGATCACCGCAATTACACAATAAAAAGGGTCAGGCTGCAGTCACTTAATTGCGCATCAGGCTCCGTGTGCTGCCATCGCCCCCGTGCAAGGAGAGCTGGTGCCCAGCTGCGTCAGGGGATCACAACCGGGCTCCTGGTGCCAGCCAGACACAAAAGACACTTTGGGAGTGCTGCCACATGGGCTTGCATAACCCTGTGCTTCCAAAACTGATTCCAAACAGCGTTTACAAACTCTTTGGGTCCTGTCATTTTTCGACCAAAGCACGGCAAGCAGCCTGTGAGCCCCTTCTGAACGGTGAGCGCTCTCAAAGCCTGGATGGAGCCATTAGTGCGGTATTCACACCAACCACATTTCCCCTCCGGGTACCAGTGACAATCAACAGGGCCACTTACGGCATTAAAGCCGAGCTCAGAGGCTCCTAGGCACCACAAGTTCACGACAAGGTGCTGTGCCCTAGAATTCAATCAGTTAAAACCTGTGGTCCAGTGTGCCCTTGAGGAAAATGGTATAACGCAGCTTTGCGCTGGGAGAGTGCTGGGGAATGAACAATTGTTTCCTTGGCGGGTAGCTGGAATGGCAAATACACGGTTTGAGGTGCAGAAATCTTCTTGTCAGAAGCAATCAAACACAAATCTGAATTTCCAGAGGTTTTTCTCACCCACAGACGCATGGCACATGTACTCCACGTAATTCCATTTGGCAGCTGAAAGCCAAACCGTTTGTGGGAGACCAGCTGAGTATTGTAATTTGTCTTGGCACCGGAACCACTGCAAGCTTTTGGTCAGCTCTGGTTTAGTGAATAGAATCTTCTTGGCAGTTTTCAGCTCTGCCAGTTGCCAAGCAGGTCCACAGGCATGCAGGTGTGCAGAGGTACACAGCTGGTCTAGTTCTATGTAACGAAATTCATTAACTGGAGCATTCTTCACAAGGATCCCGTTTCAGAACGGTCGCTTGTGGTAGGAATTGTGATGCAAATGTGCCGCTCGGCTTGCAGGGTAATGAAATCGCAGCACAGATCTTTGCTGGCTTTCGTTGGGTAGAACAACTTGCACATCAATTCATTGTGCTGGCAACTCACTGTAGGAATTAATCTCCCTTACTAACAAGTCCCTTTCTCATCCTTCTGGTGGCCCAAAGTGCATTTGATGTCCAGAGGCTGGCAATGGTTTCCTTTAACATGGGGGGAAACGTGCTGAACAATTTGGAGCTGTCATTTCTAATCTGTTTTCCTGGCTGCTGTGTTGGAGGAAGTATCTGAGCAAGGCAAAGCACTGTGTGGGTGTGGAGAGAGCATCCCCGAGTCGTTTCGAAATTGTGTGTGTCGTGGCGGTGCCAACAGCTCCTTGGGACACACGGTAGGTGCTACGGAAAGTGACCAGAGGCTCGTTTCCCAGACTGATCAAAATCACAAGTGGAGAAAGGTGTTTTGGAGTGAGAGAAAAATCTCTCAATCAATACAATGGCAAGATGACTTTGAAAGCAGCCTGGGAATGGAACACTGTTTTAGTGGCCATGCATTCATAGGTGCAGGATTTCTTGTGCTTCAGTGGAGGCAAGCTGACATACAGCACCATGTGTGTACCGAGAGTGGCAAATGCTGCCCAGATGCCCAGGCAGCCAGAGGCCAATGGATTAGTGCATCAGAACAGTGTGGCAGCAGGAGCAGGGAGGTCATTCTGCCCCTGTACATGCACTGGTTAGGCAGCACCTGAGTACGTCCAGTTGCCCCTCAGTTTAAGAAAGATGTTGTCTTACTGCGTGTCCAGAGAAGGGCAACAAAGTTGGTGAGTTGGAAGACAAGCCCTATGAGGAGAGGGCTGAGGGAGATGGGGTGCTTAGCCTGGAGAAAGGAGACTGAGACCTTCTTGCTCTCTACACTACCTGAAGGGAGGTTGTAGCCAGCGGAGGTGGTCTCTTCTCCCAGGCAGCCAGTCCAGACAAGAGGACACAGTCTCAGGCTGCGCCATGGCAGGTTTAGACTTGAAGTTAGGAAGAAGTTCTATTGAGAGAGTGATTGCCACGAATCAGCTGCCTGTGGAAGTGGTGGGTCACTTATTGGAGGTATTCAAGAAGAGATTGATGGGTTGCTTGGTGCCAGGGTTAGGTTTTTTAGTGTTTAGGTGAGTTGTATGTACTGTATTGTACTCTGAAGTAATACATGGTACTGTATTGTATTTTAGTGGGTTGGATTTGGACGTGATGATCTTGAAGGTCTCTTCCAAGGTGTATTGTATAGTATTGTATATGAGAGTGACTCATCTTTTCTAGTCGCTGAGAGCTCATAGATTCAGTCTATGTATGATGAGTCCAGGTGCTTTATAAGGGGGTGAGAAATGGAGCAGTGCCTTCACTGGTTTGAGCACAGCACAGATTGATGCAGGCTTTGTCAGCTGCTGACTGAGTCACTAGCAGTCTGAAGCAGTCATCCCCAAATTAACTGCATGCAGGAGAAAGAGTCTTGCCTTAACAATACTGCACAGTAAACACAAGTTAGAGGTGGAACTTCAAATCACCCTGCATAAGCCTCAGTTTATCTGTTCTCCCTTTTAACAACAGATGGTCCAGAGTTGCCATTTCTCCTTCATGGGCTTCTTCACCTGCGGTCCCACTACTTCCCTCAGCTAAGGACCTTTGTTTCCAATGATTAGGAGTACACTGGAGATAACAACAACATATTCCTAGCTGGGGGAGGAAGAAAAGGAGTATCTGAGCAGCAAGCCTTTCAGCTGGACTCCATGCTAGCTACTTCGGGCCTCCAGTCATCTGGCTATAGTGCACAGGATGTCTTTCCAGAAAGGGCTGCACAATTTGAATCGATGTTAGATGCTTAAGGAACCTGTTGCCACTCTGGACTACATCTAACTGAAGACAGAAAGTACCTCTAATGTCCTTTACACATAACCAAAGTAGGAAGAGATAAAGTTTCTGCATATATTTTTACCTATGTACCTGCAAAATATTTAGCTGAAAAATAAATGTGTTGTGAGCAGCTCAGTGGCTGGATGGTGACAGGCCTTAGTCAGAGCACCGAGGCTCTGAAGGAAGCCTCAGTCATGAGTAGAGCCTTCACCCTCCAAGAGCATTACGAAAATGCAGCTTCTTGCATGTCTTGCTGTGACTTTTCAGGTAGAGATTAAAGATCTCTCAACTTCTCATAGTGTTTCCTTTCCTGGGGAACACCTAGAAGATGGAGAGCTCAGGAGATCTGCATTTTCTCCCAGTTCTGCCACTGTCCTTCTGGGCAACCTTGTGCAAGCATCTGTAAGGAAACAGAATGGATGCCAGACAACCTTCTTCATGAAGTGTTTGGAGATCCATGCAGAAATCCACATGCTACTGCTACTGGAGCAGATTGAAAAGGTTAAATGTTTGGGAGATGAGCCTGCAGGGCTGGCAGTCACTGCTGAAAACAGGGAATCGTCAGTGGCCTAAGGGGGTCCTGTGAGACTCCGGGGGAACCTTGAGGTCCTTCCAGGCTCACCTACCAGTCAGCACAATTGCGAAGTGCGTGCTGAAGATGACAAATCTCCTTGGCAAGGTGATCTGTGGAACAAGCCTTGGTGCAAAGAAAGGAGGTGTGATATAATGTGGCCAAGTACCCCTCACAGCACAGTGGGTAGCTCAGCCCTGACAAAGAAGGGGATTCTGTTGCCAAGCTGGGACCCAAGCTGATCTTTGTTGGTAGGCAGCTTAGGACAGGGGTGGGGTTGTCACGTGTACCTCCTGCTCCCATCTTTTCTCAGCTCCTGCAACAGCAATACACGCTCACAAAGCAGGCCAAGGCAGCCCCACACTTGCACTATCCTTAACTGTTGATTTTGGAACATGTCCTTCCTTTCTCTTACATAATTATTTCTTGAGGTGTTTGTGTGTGCTGCCCCAAGACATCCGAGCTGCTGCGGAACACAAGATTGAACAGCAGCAACAACACAGCCTTGTCTGAATGCATCTATTACAGTTCCTTTCCAGAGGATAACTGCATAAAGGTGATGTAAAAGGACACTTCTCAAGTTACTCTGAGAGGATTTTGTTAACAGCCACCAGCCAAAGTGGAGAGATAAAACAAATACGCAGTGGTGTCTGCCTGATGATATTCTGCTGCTGCTAGCGTGTGAAAGGAGAGGTGGAAGGAACCAACCTAGAAAAGTCGGGAGGATGGAGGATGAGAAATGGAGCAAAGCCACACGTGCTGGGCTTAGTCAGCAGCATATGTTGGCTGAGAGTTAAAATGGATGTGGACATCTCCAAAAGCTTGCCCATATAAAAGCTTAAGGTTTGTCACCCATTCTTTAGGGAGCGGGGTCCAAAATCCAGGGCTCAGTGCTCAGGTGCCCTACATGTTAAATGAGAGAGGATAAATGCCTGGATTGCAATTTCTGACAGGAACCTCCAGAAAGATAGGTAGATGTTAGGAAAGCCAAACTATGTTAGGAAAGCCAAACCATGAAACTTGTAGACTCCTGTCTCAGTGTGAACTGACAAACTTGTGCAGGGTTCGTCTCTGGAAGTGGAGTTGAGAAGCAGGCTTAAGAAGCCAGGGCCTGCTTCTGTTAAGCTGGCTCTGACACTGGGGAATGTTGTGTCTCTCTGTGCCACATGGAACATGGCCCAGGACAGCCATTTGCACTAAAGAGCCTGTGGTGTGTTGCAGCATGCAGCTCCTCACAGGTTTTTGGCAAACAATTCTTTTCCCCTTTTTGCCCTTGTTGGTTTGGGGTCTGTGCTGGTGTTTGGTTATTCTCCTGTGAGGAGAGGAAAGCCTCTCTCATTCATTTGACTGTTGGAAACCACATTTAGACCAGTTTAGTCCTGAGCCTGAGCAGCCTTGGCTTGGTAAAAGGTGCCAGGGAAGGTGATAGCAGCTAACCAGTATGGATACTTGTGGCCAAGTGCTGCAGCTCTGACCTGTTCAATCTGTTCATAGCGAAAAGACTTGACAAAAGGGAAGGAGATGTAGCTCGGGGAAATTCTTGTCCTGCAGGGATATTAGCTCTGTGCAGAGCTCACCAAGGGGGCGATAGTGAAAAGCGAGTCAGGCTTTGTTATGTTTGATACTTGATGCTGCACACAAAGCAGTGCGAAATAGAGAAGCGCAGAGACACAAAAGAAGAGCAGGAGAGAGTCAAACCCTCTGCCTGGAGTGCTCAGTGGGAAGGCAGCTGCCTCTCTCTAACCACTGCTCATGTTTTTTAATTTAGACTTTTCTTGGTTAAAAACATGGGGGGGAAAAATCAAACTTTCAGGACTGGGAGCTCAGATTTCCCCATTGCTCCAGCCACATTTCCATTCAATTCATTCTTGCCTGGGTACCTTTATGTTCAGAAATAAAAGGACCCTTTCCTGAAGGTCATATGCATTTTATGTCTGTCTGCATTCTGTCACTGCTTTTCCTTCCTCTCTCAGAAAGCACAGCACGTGTGTGCTGCAGCTGGTACTGTACACAGCTCCTTCAGAAAGACAGACAGCAGTTGCAAGGAGTCCAGAGAGTAGATCTTTAGCAAAGAATTAGTTGTTTTTGCAAGGCCTTACACATACAGGTATGTATACTAGGTGAGATTTGATGTGTTTTCTCCTAACAGCCCACTGACCCAAACCTCGCTCTTCTTCACAGAAACCTTCTGACTTGTGTGCCTTGGCTTTGTTTTCCAGATGAGGCGATTCAGTCAGGCTCACTGCCAAGGGTCATCGTTTCTGCTCTCCACTGTCGTGGTTGTGTTGCTTTCAGCAGCTCTCAGGTTGGCCACATCTGCTCATGCATTTAAATTAAAATTTAAGATCTCTCTGTGTTTGATCAAATGTTATTCACATCATTTATATGGGCTTCATTCTTCTGGAAACATTGTTTAATATAGTTAGCTCTGTTTTATCTATCACTGATATTTTTATCTGCTTCATTCTACAGACCTTCAAGGTGTGCTGTGCATGAAGATTACTTTATAAATAACAATTGACTGCTTAGTGTATTTCATACAACAAGCCATGGCCTTCCAAAAAGGCTACAGAAATACAACATCCATCCATCCGTCCGGCCATCCATCCATCCGTCTAGCTATGTCTATCTATGTATATATCTCTAGCTCTATCTGTATCATCTGCACTCTACCTATCTATTCTATACACTCTATATATCATATTATCTATCTATATCTATGTATATAATCTCTAGCTCTATATCTGTATCATCTGCATCTATACCTATCTATTCCTATATACATCTATATATCTATATTATCTATCTATATCTATATATATAATCTTTAGCTCTATATCTGTATCATCTGCATCTATATCTATTCCTACATACATCTATACATCCATATTATCTATCTATACATCTATTATATCTATCTATGTATATAATCTCTAGCTCTATATCTGTATCATCTGCATCTATACCTATTATTATATATATATATATCTATATATCTATCTATATTATGTATATAATCTCTAGCTCTATATCTATCATCTATCTATACTATCTATCTGTCTGTATATAATCTCTAGCTCATATCTGTCATCTGCATCATACCTATCTTTGCTATAACATCTATATATCTATATTACCGATCTACCTCTATATATCTCATCTATATCAACTGTGTGTATCTCTTGTATCTGTATCGTCTGTATCTATCACGATCTATACCTACATGCATCTATATCTCTATATCTGTATCTATCTATACCTTTATATATCTGTATATCTGCATCTACCTCATCTGTATCTCTGTCTGTCTGTGTACATGGACAGGTATTTATAGGTTAATGGTAACATCACATATCTGGCAGCCTTTGGCTGCAGTAGATCCAGTAACTGTTTGGGGTTTTTTTCCTACTGTTTCCTACACAGAAGATGAATTTTTGACCCATCAGAAGTCTGCAGGCAAACATGTAGTTTTAAAATGTTGTTTTTCTTCCTCCAATGAAGAAGGGTTAAGTGTCGAGGGAAAGCTCAGTTCAAGGAGTTGTGTGTTTTGTTTTTTTTCTTTAATTCTTTCTTGTTTCTTTTTTAATTACTTCTGTTGCTGCTGTTGCTAATTAGCTTGGTTTGCATCATGCTAAACAGCACAGCTGGAGAATTTGTTCACTGATTGAAAATATCATCTGAGCAGAGAGAGTGGGCACCACTGGGACCACCGTGGATGACTGCAAAGACATTTCAAAGATGTTAAAGGAAGGTAACAATTTTTTCACATCTGGGAATCCTTGAGGATGGGAAGAAAGAAAATCTCAGCCTGGGAGGACTAGAGAAGGGAAGATACATCTAGGAAAGAAGAGCAGAAAAGAGCTTTATATCAGCCTGGACCATCAGCTCAGCAAATTTAGCTCCATGGCTGTGATAGCAGCAAGTCCCATCTTAAAAATGGGGGGTGGGGGAAGAGAGAAAGATAGGGATGGGTGACAAAGCAGTCAGTGGAATGTGTTGATGTCCCAAGCTGTTATGGAAGCTACAGCAAAATTAAAGTTCCTACTGTGACAGAAATAGCACCTGAGTTCCATAGGCAGTGAATTGTACCAGGGCCTGTCTGGAGCAGGGAGTGACTCAGTCTTAATGCAGCAGCACAGCATGCACAGAGAGAGACTCTGAAAAGCCCTCATCTGGCCCTCTGTAGAGCTTGCACAGCTGTTGCTCTGTGTTTGTGCTCTATCCAATCATTGCTGCCCCTTCACAGCAGCAGCTCCTGCCCAGCTCCACTGCCAGACTCCACTTTCCTTGTTACCGGCACAGGGGTAGCTGCATGAAGTCAGTTTTGCTGCATCTGTGAGCTTTGGGTGTAAGGAAAAGCACTAAAAACATCGAAGCAAAACTGAGTGAAAATTGAGGCAGCTGGCTGTGGTTTATTTCATACAGCAGGCACCAGGAGGACTGCCCATAATTCTCACGCCTTGACATTCCCTATTGCAGGCCTGGACTCTGATTTAACTTTCCAGGCTTGGCCTGTGAAGGTTGAGCTTTTCCAGCCAGCTGCTGGGGCCAGAATGTTTGCCTTTGTTTACAGAACTGTAGTGTGAGCTTGGGATTTTTGCACCTCCTAGTAACACAAGGAGAGGAAGAAGGGACTGATTCTCACCGAGTGAGAAACCCTGGTACCTTTTGGATAAGAGATTGGAGCAGTGCCTAACCTGGCAGTTCTATAGGCCTTTGCAGGAACCTCCCTTGGCACATCCTCAGCAGTGGCTGTGCTGGATACCTGGGATGAAGCTCCCATCTGTGGCAGCACAGACGCATGGGCTGAGCCTGACCATCCCAAACTGCTGCTTGGCTCTCCTGGCAGGGTGTGGGGACCTCTCCTCCACAAATGGGTTGTGCTTCTCCTGTAGCTGCCCCATTCAGTGGGAAGGAGAGAGAGATTTTGGCTGTGATTTGGCAGAAAAAGAACCCACCAAATTAAACACCAAAGAGAAATGCTGGAAATATCTGAGCTGGCAGAGGGAGTAGACTAGGATGAGGACCTTGGGAACAGTAATCCATGTCAGGGGTTTGGGAGATTCAAGGATAAACAGACTAGGGGTGAGGGATAAAAATGAGGAAGGGAACTAAGGGGGGTGGGAGACCAAAATATAATGAAGAGCTAAGGGAAAGGTAGGATACATATGGTGATGGACAAAGAGAATAGTTACAGGTGAACCATATGAACATGAGGATATTGCATGGTGATCTGGGAGAAACTTGGGGAAAAACATCAAATAAGAAGAAGTTTGAGGCTGCAGTGTGGATCCCTGAAAGAGCAGATCTGGAATGATAATGCTGACAGATGTAGATTGGTATCAGCACTTCAGACAATCAGATTGGGGCAGGAATGAAGTGAGAGAGCTAAATCAAGGACTAGCTTGGGACAAAGGTAGGGTAGGAGGAACAAAGAGAAACTGTTCCCACCGAAGTAAGCCGACTTTCTAACACAGGAGATAAAGCAACTAATGTTTGTGAGTTGTATCCTGACCTATGAGACTTAAGGCATAAGTGAGACACGTAGATGAATCACGCTGGTGGAGCTGTTGGCGGTGACACAGCACACACAAGGGCTGCTCCTTGTGCACACCCAGCAACCTGAACCACTGCTTTGACAGAATCGACACAAGTCAGGCTGAAGCATGGATAAGCCACATACAAATATCCAGGAGAACCTGTCCCTGCTGCTGCAGGGATGGCCACATATCATGGGGGTGTTCTGTGTGTTTTTCAAGGTAATCAATAGCAATAGCTACTAATTTATGGGAGCAGCCAGGTAAGGCATAAGAATTCATCAGAAGAGCTATTCAGACTTCCCATCCAGCTGAAGACACCAGACTCCTTTTGTCCTCCAGGGATTTGAATCCCCCCAGTTTTCATCATGCTTTATCTTACAGACTCTAGGGCTGAGAATGTCTTTGCAAGAGAATCACTGCAATGGTAAATAGTCCAGAAGTGACCCTGAGACAGTGGTTTAATTATGTGCCACAAACGAGGACAAATGACACATCACACAGCTTCTCATTTCACAGTATCACAGTATCACCAAGGTTGGAAGAGACCTCAAAGACCATCGAGTCCAACCTGGCACCACAGACCCCAGGACTAGACCATGGCACCGAGTGCCACATCCAATCCCCTCTTGAACACCTCCAGGGATGGGGACTCCACCACCTCCCTGGGCAGCACATCCCAATGGCCAATGACTCTCTCGGTGAAGAGCTTTCTCCTCACCTCCAGCCTAAACTTCCCCTGGTGCAGATTGAGACTGTGTCCTCTTGTTCTGGTGCTGGTTGCTAGAGAGAAGAGGCCAACCCCTTCCTGGCTACAGCCACCCTTCAGGGAGTTGTAGAGAGCAATGAGGTCGCCCCTGAGCCTCCTCTGCTCCAGGCTAAGCAACCCCAGCTCCCTCAGCCTCTCCTCACAGGGCTGTGCTCAAGGCCTGTCCCCAGCCTTGTTGCCCTTCTCTGGACACCTTCAAGTGTCTCAATGTCCTTCTTAAACTGAGGGGCCCAGAACTGGATACAGGACTCAAGGTGTGGCCTAACCAAAGCAGAGCACAGGGCACAATGACCTCCCTGCTCTTGCTGGCCACACTATTCCTAATGCAGGCCAGGATGCCATTGGCCCTCTTGGCCCCCTGGGCACACTGCTGGCTCATGTTCAGGCAGCTGTCAATCAGCACCCCCAGGTCCCTCTCTGTTTGGCAGCTCTCAGCCACTCTGACCCCAGCCTGTAGCTCTGCCTGGGGTTGCTGTGGCCAAAGTGCAGCACCCGGCACTTGGACTTGTTGAATGCCATTTGGCACGCTCTGTCCATTCTATGAATTGACTGAGGCCCAGGCTCTGTGAAAAATGTTAACAGCAGCTTTTATACGCAAGAAACCAAATTAAAACTGCACGATCCATGCTCATGCTGACAGCCTTAAGTCTTTTGTGTATCTTTGATGCTCTTTTAACGCATTTCTTTGTGTGCAAAAGCACCTGAGGGTAGAGAGGCTCCTGCTAAAAAGAGATTCTTTTGTACAAGACAACAAGGAGACAGACAAAGGAAGGGCAAGGAGAACTTTGCACTCTTGAGTTGCTAAACAATGAGCAGGTACTCGGCAGACAGTTTGTCTTTCTCGCCTACTACCAACTAACTTAGTTTGATAGAAAGCGTGACACTCGGTTAGTTAAATAAACCCCTTCAAATCAGGCAAAGGCTCAGTATTTCTGCCTTGTTTTTCTGTTGTGGCTGTGCTCTTCGATGTGCTTGGTTATTGGACATCACAGCCTGTGTTCCCATAGCAGGGGGTTCCCAGCTGGTGGAAAGGGAGATTCCCAGCTTGTATCGGCTTGCTGCTGAGTGGGCCAGGAACAGGAAGATGCTCTCCTTTGGGAATCACTGAGGTGTGGTAAGAGGCAGAATATGGGGAGAGGAAACCAATGAATAAGATCACAGAACAGAATCCCAGAAGAGAACATTAGTGGTTGGAAGGGACCTCCAGAGATCATCCAGTCCAACCCCCTGCCAGAGCAGCATCACCCAGGATAGTCTGCATAGGAATGCATCCAGCTGGGGCTGGAAAGTCTCCAGAGAAGGAGACTCCACAACCTCTCTGGGCAGCCTGCTCCAGGGCTCTGCCACCCTCACACCAAAGAAGTTTCTCCTCATCTTGAGCTGAAACCTTCTCTGCTCAAGTTTGTCTCCATTGCTCCTTGGCTTATTGCTGTGCCCCACCCAAAAGAGTTTGGCCCCCTCCACTTGACCCCCAGCCCTCAGCTATTGATAGACATTGATCAGATCCCCTCCCAGCCCCAGGGCTCTCAGTCCCTCAGATGCAGTAGGCAGTATGAAAAACGCAGCGAGCAAACAAGCAGGCAGGCCTGGAGACGGTTGCACTGCCAAGGCTGGAGGTCTTCTGAGCAAAGGAGCCAATGCACTCCCAGCTCTCAGCTGGAATGGGATCCATTTTACAAGGCTCATGCGGAACTGTGCACAAGAAGTCACTGCCCAGCGAAGGACCTGTCCAGCAGGGATATGGTGAGGCCAGAGGAATCTCTCTTCCACCCAATTTTGCCATTTTAGGAGTGTTTGATATAAGAAAAAAACCACATATATGACCCTGGTCAACTTGTCCTCCTGTCAGAGGCAATAATATATAAGTAAATGCTATTGAGGAAATATTGTGAAACTCAGTCTTAAATCATCAACTTCTTCATCAATCTTAACAATAAGATTTAATTTTGGTTTTTATGGCTTTGACTTTTCACCCCTCTCGCTACGATTGTCTTTGAACCATACAGCTTCTCCAGAGGGGCAAATTGCTGGATTTGGAAGCCAGAGGCTTATACATCGAAAAACTACAGAGCAAAGATCATGCAGATAGAATAGAATAGAACAGAACAGAATAGAACAGAACAGAATAGAATAGAATAGAATAGAATAGAATAGAATAGAATAGAATAGAATAGAATAGAACAGAATAGACCAGACCAGAACAGAATAGAATAGAATACACCAGGTTGGAAGAGACCTTCAAGATCATCGTGTCCAACCCATCAACCAATCCAACCCACCTAATCAACTAAACCATGGCACCAAGCACCCCATCAAGTCTCCTCCTGAACACCTCCAATGAAGGTGACTCCACCACCTCCCCAGGCAGCCCATCCCAATGGGCAGTCACTCTCTCTGTATAGAACTTCTTCCTAACATCGACCCTAAACCTGCCCTGGTGCAGCCTGAGGCTGTGTCCTCTTGTTCTGAAAGAGGACACAGTCCTCTCCACAGATGACACACTGAGTGATGGAAAAGACAAACCTTTTCTTTGGTGTTACAAACACAAGTTTAATACACCTCTGGTGGTTCAGGTACAAACTCGAATAGGCCAAAGGATGCAGGGGGCTGAGCATCAAGTACTCCTCTCCAGCCTCTCAGTCCAAATGCTCTGCTGGTTTTGGGTGCACAGTTTTGGCCCTAGCTAAAAGGTCATAATTTTATTTTTGTGCTTACAATCATGGTAAGTATGAAGAAAACAAATGAAATACAAAAAATTGGGGCTGAAGATACACCACTTCATCAAATAAATGACATGTCAGACCCTAGAGACCACTGCTGGGGAGAATGCTACCAGCACTGACCGGGCTAAGGCTGCCTCCACCAGCAGGCAGAGTTCTCACAAACGTGATCTTTCATCTGTTCCATTAACCTCCCACTCCCACACACCAAACTGAAGCTTAAGGTCATGTTTAATGTGTTCACTGCTTTCAGATCGTTCTAATTCCAAACCTGAAGCTTATTCTTACAGTAAGTCTATTTATGACATCTCACTTTTAATCTTTTATGCTTTATCTTGATTAGAATCTTCCATTTCTGTTCTGAAGTGTTTGACTTGTATTTCTGTTTTTCTTTCTGTGGTATGACTTCCTGTCGAATTCTCTGCTTCCTTCAGTCAATAATAACATCTTTGAAGGGACAAGGGGAGCGATTGCAGAGGCAAACCATGGCTGCCACTAGCAGTGACTGTTTGTGGGAGCAAACCTTTTTAACGCCCATAAACCTGCACAACTTAAACATTCTCTTGTTGATATTTTCTTGTTGACATAATCAAACTGTTGTCTTCTGCGCTTTTAAATGCTCTCAGTGTTTTTCAGATCACCTGCCTGATCTTCAGTGTTCTGGCACCAGGGACTTTCAAGCTACTTTAGTGCCAAATCCCAGTTCAAATGAGCGACAGCAACTGCCTCAAACTGCAGAAGATATCAAGGAAATATCTGGGAACACAATTCAGGGAACGACTGATTGTCAGCTCTGCATTGACTCTGCTGCAGAAAAGAGTCCAAGGTGTTTGTGAAGATTACTTCTGTAGTTATGCCTCAGTTTGCTCTGCTGAGAACAGCAAATTTTCACCATCTACCTTTTACTTGCCGTGTAAAGCTGCCTTCAGCACAGGCTGCAGCTCTCCTGTCGCTTATCTCTCTGAGTCGAGGACCACAATGTTAGTGACTGTGGTAACTAAACTCACTCTCAGCTTTGACTTCATCACCTATTTGTTTAAATTAAGGTGTTTTTATTTGTTTTTATTGTATTTATTTTATAATGGATGGACTTTAACTTTTTGGTCTTTTCCAGGGCAAGTGTGATCATCAGCATATGTTTAATTACAGAGTTAAAGCAGGTGAAATATAATTAGCTCTGTTTATTGCTCTGTAAGGTATTATGGGAAGCTGGCTGAAGGGGAGAAAGTGGTTAAAACAACATGGCAGCAGTCTAAAGTCATATTGGCAAGCACACAAATTATTTCTCATTATAGAGGCAATATAGGAAATGCAACAAGAGAATAATTTGGCTGAAGACAGTGATTTAAAACCAGTATATAGGAGGTGCAACCTGGATTGGACATTAAGGATGTGTTAAGTGAGACTAGCAGGATTCTGCCAAGAGGAGGAAGTGGGAGTTTTCCCCATTATATCTCACCTGCAGGTGACATAAGACAGAGAATAATTGTGATGAAGAGAGACTGCAGGAGCTGGGGATGGTTAGTGTGAAACAGAGGAGGCTGAAGGGAGACCTCCTGGCTCTCTACAGCTCCCTGCAAGGAGGTTGTGGAGAGGTTGGTGCTGGTCTCTGCTCCCAGGTCATTAGTGACAGAACAAGAGGGAATGGCCTCAAGCTGACACTGGGGAGGTTCAGACTGGGCATCAGAAAACCTTTTTTCATGTCAAGAGTGGTGAGGGCTTGGAATGTGCTGCCCAGGGAGGTGGTGGAGTCCCCAAGCCTGGCTGTGTTTGCAGGTGGTTTGGCTGTGGTGCTTGGGGCTGTGGTTTAGGGCTGAGCCTTGCAGAGCAGGGCTCTGGGTTGGCCTTGGTGATCCTGAGGCTCTTTTCCAACCTGAACCTTTCTGTGATCCTGTGATTCTATGAAGTACACTGTTCCCAAGCCTTGTCCTATGAGCTCTGTCACCTCTCCTAGGTGATGTTTGCACTGGTTGCTTTGTGCTAAATCCATCCTGTATGACCCTGTGTTGTGTTTTGTTTTCTCTCATTTCTAGAAGGTTACTCAGCTGAACTGCTGTGCTTATTTTATTCATAGCTTTCACTTAAATTTAACTTGTTGCCTGGTGTTTCTTATCAAATCTCTTGAAACTTTTCTAGCACAAAGAGCTAGAGTAGGAAGTTTGCCAAATGCAGGAACTTGAAGAAGAAAAAGTGAAGTCAGACAAAAGCGATGTAAAATCCTCTGGAAAGCTGAAAATTAGTAGGTTGCAAAGTCAAGTTTTGTTACAAATCTTTTGCTCACTGAAGGGCTTTGAGGAGCCCATCAGTCTGCCTCTTGCATCTGGTCTTCTTCGTAGTCAGATAAACAGATATGAACTCTCCTTTGCTGGAGCTCCTTCAGTAACAACCCATAGACCTCTGTTTCCCCTCATGCATGAGGAAAATAGCTTCCATCCTAACATTGCTCTGGCAGAACAGTAAGGTGCTGGTCACCAGCTCCTTCTGCCCCAGCAACAGCTGGATGGGGACAACCTTCAGCATGTTGGAGATAGACCTCTTATGCAGGAGTAACTCCAAGGAACTGCAACAGAAATGAAGCTGAAACTGTACTCCAGAATTTGGCATTTGTCAAAGTGCATCCCTGGAGAGGTCATAGTGAGAAAATGAAGTTGCCCACTTGGCACAGCAGTAGTCACAATAAAATGTGTTTTGGTAGGCTGTTAATAAATAAAATGAGTGGTAAGGAAACTCAGAACTGTGACATCAGACTTCAAACAAAGACTGTCTAGTGGTAAAAATCTTTTAAAACTGGTAGGGAATTTCATGGCAAGCCAACACTGGTGAGTGATTCCATGGCTGGATGGTGAGCAGCCAGCTCGGCTGGGCACACCAACCACTGCAGCAGCCTGTCTGCCACTCACTGCTCCCAGTGCGGCTGTGTCTAGGGATGCACCTCTGCTAGAGAGCCATTGATAAAATGCCATCTGGGGAGGGCAAGGGGAACAAACCTGAGCAACTCATCACTGCCCAGCTCACTCTGCAGAGAAAACTTGCCTCAGGGTTTGCATAAGGCCTGAGTTTTCTTTTCCTGGTGCAGGGGACAACTGAGCACACCTGCCCCTTCCTGGCCTCACTTTGCTGTCTCTTTCCTGGCTCCTCTCTGATGGGCTCTCAACTTGGAAGGAGCTGGACAATGATGGCTGGTCTTGGAAAGGAAAATTCCCTTACTGCTTGTGTAAAATTACTGCCTGATGCTGAAGAGGAGACTATATCATCTGTGCTTGGAGGTAAGCACTGCAAGCCCAAGAGATGTATGGGCAGGCAGTGGCTTGTGCACAAGCTCAGTTCTTACATGGAAAAAAGCCGATGGAGGAGGAGTCTGAAAAGCCACATCTTGTCCTCAGAGCTTCTCCTGTTTGACACTACAGTGTTAGTTAATGTCATTTGTCTTGTCTGGAAAGAACACCAAACCTTTGTGGTATGCATATGCTCTAACAAGGGATTAGATGTCAGGATGGCTGAGTCTTCCTAAATGGGCTAATAACTCACAAAATTTCACAAGTCTTAACAAACTTAGTCCCTTTGTTCCTCTTGTGCTGCCTGGAAAGTGAGTATAGCAACTGTTCCCTTAGACAATCTATCACAGCCCTTATTCAGGCAAATCCTCTTCCAGTGGCAGAGGGATACTCTACTCAATTAAGGACTGTCAGTTTCTTGCCATAAGATGCTGGTATAAGCAATCCCTCTGCGTTTGCAAATGTTCTGGATGAGCCAAACAAAAGCATTTAGCCTTGTAATCCTAAGCAGTATGATTTCCCAGATGGAATTCTCCTAATTGAGCTTGTGATTTCTTCATAACATCCAGATTCTTGCTTCCCAGCTGGGAAGACTGGATGCAGTGCAGGGAAACTGAAATAATTTGAAGGCTGGATGAGGGTAAATAGTACTTTTCACCCAAATATGACAATAATTAAAGGCAGTCCATTGTGCTTTTACTTTATTGAGCCACATTTCACATGCTTGATCTGTCCCAGTGATATCTCTGCTGTGGAAGGTTAGACAAGAGACAAATGGAGAGGAAAAAAACAGAGAGAAGGCTTTGCCTCTCTGACCTGTACTGGTTCAAACCCTCCACTTAACACTGCATTAATTAAAAGGGAATGCACATGCCAGTCTGCTAGATTTGGCACTCTCTATCCATTATTTTTAGTCCTCTGCTGGAAGGATGGTAACTGGAGATGAGGCCAAGGAGGATGCCTCAGATCCAGATTTAGGTTCCGATTACAGCCTGCTCCCAGACTCGCTGCAGCTATGTGCTTGGAAGCAGGGCTTGGGCAGCACTGAATTGTGCGAAACTTGAGCCTTCCAGCGATAATTAGCAGGGTGAGATTCACAACCCCCCAACCAAACAAATCTGTTCTAAAAATGCTGCCACTAGCAGAAGCCAGAAGAAGAGAAGTCTGAGACCTGTCACTTGTGTTGTGCAGCTCCTTCCTAGTCACATATTTTTGGGTTTGATTGAAGTGTTTGCAGCTTTTAAGTACAAGATTTTACAGGAGTGGAACGTTGGCTTGATGTAGCAGGAGTAATTTGAAAGGCTGGAAGCAATAAGAGCCTTTCCCTGGGTCTGTAGGAGGTGTTAGATGAGGACTGAACTTCTGATGAAAAGAGAATGGGGTTTATCTGTTTTCTCAGTCAATTCCAGAATATTCAAGAAGATTCAAGAAGATTCAAAGCCAGGTCCAGCTGCAGGACTCTTGGAATGGTGTGTCACGTAGCTGTGACTGCTGGGATGCTTTACCTCTTTTCTCTTGCTCTACCCCACGTACTCTGCACTTGAACGTTCTTTAGGTCGCTCAGCTAAATGGTTATGAAAGCCATAAAGGAGGAGAACAGGCTGTTTACTCCTCACTTGAAATGCTTGCCATTCTCATTTGAGTGCAGATAAAGCAGCATTGCCTGCAGGTCAGTGAGTGCCTAGCTGTGTCTAGGGAACTCGGGGGAAATAGCCCTGCTGAAAGTTTCAGCTGCAGGCATGCTCAAATTTGCCAACATTTGGTCTCTGACAGCAACTTACTACATGTGCCATTTCTTTATAAACAAAAAAGTTGCTCTACAAGAAACAGAGCTGTTGCTGTTTCAGAGAGGTTCCCTGGACTAGATAAAAATAAAAGCCCCTCCCCAGGTGAAAAATGGCAGGCTGATTCCCTAAGATCCACGGGTCAGCTAACTCAGGCACGTGGGGTTTGGTCATTGTCTGCTATTCACAGGAAAGTCTGCAAGTTTCTGCAGCTTCTAACTCGGTTACATGTGCGACATCACCAAACAGGCAGCAGTGGGAAAGTTCCAGTCACTGCAGGTTTATCTAAAGGTCAGATTACTGGACAATGAAGCCATATCCCCTACAAAAACACAAGGAGGAGGACAATAATGTCAACTCCATGTGAACCTTCCCCAGATCCATTTAGCCTATCCACAGAGAAAGCCGTAGGGAGCTGGCGCCACGTGAGAGAAGAGTCCATTAAAACCACATCTCTCCTCTTCAGTCCTAATCATTATAACTGGGCTGATGCAACATGGCAAACATGGTGGAACTAGGTACTATTCCTGGTCTTGAAGACGACAGAATGAGCAGACTAGAACCTTAAACTCGATACGGCCATTGAATGCAACTCATTTTCTTCTGGAAATCCCAGTCTGTCAGGGAACAGAACAAATAGGAATTGGAGAGTCATTCCTTCCAGATGAATAGTGTATTGCAAGTACATGGAAGAAATTGAGGGATTGCTTGCAAACTCTTCAAGCAGAGTGTTTATCAAGCACACAGGTTATACTGTAGAGAAACTAGGACAAAACCCTATAAATAATATATTGAACATAAAGCAGCGAGGTATAATTTCTATGCAGCAGCTGCTTGATATGGCTACAGTGCTATTGATCAGATGCAAAATCTGGAGGGTTCAAACCAGAAGGCTCATCTGTGTGGGATTTGTCTTTTATCATGGCTGACTCTTTTTGATTTGTGCCTTCTCCAACAACGAAAGGAAAAATCCATGCAATAAGTTGGTCCCTGTCTTTAAGCTTCCACTACTAACCAAATAAACCACAGCGATGCAACAGCCTGAGCATTAGTGACAGAACCACCACATCTGGCTGACGTGGCGGGAAGAGAGTGATACACTTCACTCAGAGAGGGAGAAGCAGCAATATGGCTAAATAAAGCACTGAGGGAGCAAAGGTCAATGGCAAATGTGACAGTGGCTTACCAAGGTCTGATGACAAGGTACACCTGAGTGTACCAGAGAGGACAGGCAGGCAAAACCCATTGAGTCATGAGGTTGAGAAAGAAGCCCCTTTTGAAGAGGAATTGAGGTGTGGCTGGGTCACCAGTCCTTGTCTAAAGGGATTATGTATGCACAATCAATCCTTTCTACCACTTTATTTCAGAGCTTTAGCAGCACGCTTGGTCCCAGTTGACTTGCTGAGTATCTGATGGATAAGGACTTTCTCAGCCTCAAGGAGTAACCTTGACAGTCACCTCCGCTGGAGGGCTGATCCTGGTCTGTATCCTGCTGCTCTGCAGGACAGCTCAATGGGCCTTGCACCATCCACTCCTAATGGAATGAGAGGATTGATTTACAGTTAGCTTTGCATTCCAGTGGGATGTCTGTGCCACTGTGCGAGACAGCCTTGGCTGATGTGTCGCCATCCATCTCCCCAAAGCCCAGATGAAGCTGGACGCAGGCACCATGACTGCTGCTGGTTGTTGCTTAAGCCGGGGGGAGCACACAGCCACAACTGCTGCTGGGGCTTCCTGGGCAGTTACAGCACAGTAAATGATTTCAAACCACGGTGTCCACGTGGCTGGAATAGAAAGCCATGCAGAATGCATTTTAAAAACATTTTTAGGACTCCAGGTTGGGGGGGGGAAGAGAACTGATGCATTGTTGTTAATCTACTTGGAAGCCTGAATGGAGGAAATGTCCTTTTGGAGTGTGATGTTGTGCTACAGTTCAGGCAATGTGAATATTCCCTGGAAAACAGGAAGTTGAAGCATGGTTTCAGGTCAGTTATTACTCTGCCATGAGAGTGCTACACACCATCTCCTTAAGCAGGATCCTCTGGGTTATGTGGGAATCAAAGTATAATTCTCTACTGTAATGTAGCTGAAGCATGAACTTTGTCTGGAGGCTGCTAATCACACCACCAGGCCTTGTTTGGGAAGCAACATTTGTCTTAGTCATCCATCACATCTTCAGTAAATTTGCCAGTGGAGGAGAGAGACTGCAGGGGCAGTGCACAGCCACCTGTACAGGCTGAGCAAACACTGAGGGATGGGGGCTGGTGAGGTTCATCTTCTTGTCCACATTTGTTCTGCACTGACTGAAACTTTCTCATTAGCAGTGCAGGATGCCACCACCTTGGTCACTGTTGGTGTGGTGGTTTCAGGCCTAGAACCACCACAGTTGGTAATAACTGAAACACATTTGCACACCTTTCAGGATTTTTCTTGTAGTGCATTTGTTGCCCATTTTCTTCACAGTGTCAGGGTTGTCATGAACGTGCACTTCAGATGGGTGTTGAAGGAGAGTTTTCATTTCCACCTGCACTGGATCCTGTCCTGGGACACCCAGGCCCAGTGGCATTTTAGCTGGATCCTTTGTTCTTTTCTCTACTTTTTCCATAGGTGAGCCTCCATACCAGCTAAGAACTATCTGAGGAAGAAATTTGCTCTTAAAGTACCTCTGTATTTCTTCAACACTTGTCATGGCTTTTTGGTGGTTGGGTTGGGTTATTTGGCTTGGCTGGTTGGTTGGTTTTGTTTTACTAATCCTCAAATGTATGTTTGCTTGGTAAATGAGCTGAGTTTGAGAGCCAGTTCTCAGCAGTGCTCTGCCACACTGGTGATGATGTGACACAACGCATGTGTGTGTGCTCTGAGGAGGCTGCTGACAAACCTGTGCAGCTATTTACGCTGTGATTGTGCAGTCCCTGATTTGTTCTGTTGCCACTCCTCAGCAGCCACTTGATGGTTTCCACACACATCGCTGCTGGTGTTGCCACTGACGTGATGGCGGAGGGAGGAAAAGGCGGTGCAGAAGCTGGGGCTATGGCCAGGAGGCAACAGGGAGGAGATCTGTTACCTTGCGTTCCCTGGCTTCTTCTCAGGGCTTTTGGGAACTCCCCAGATGCTGTTGGCAGCCTTTCTAGCAACTGGTAACATCTTTGATCTTGTTATATCCGCGGCTGTAGGCAGGCTAATTTTCAGCTGCCTGCCAGCGATGTTCCAGGTCTCACAGATAGATGCCTCAGATGACAGGCTGCACCTTCAGGTTTGGCAACAGCCAAACCTGGAGTATCCCAGTATGGGTTTTAATTCTTCCAAGTGCAAAGTCCTTCAGCTGGAAGCAAGACAGGATGCCCCTGCTGACTGCAGAGTGGGTTGGACTAGATGACCTTGGGAGGTGCCCTCCAACCCAGACCATGCTGTGATTCCATGGTTGTGTGAAAACAGCTGACTCCAAAGTGACACTTAGGAGGCTGACATAGTCCATGAGGAGTATTAAGAAAAATAGAGAAGCATTGACTGAGAACAGCATTAGCTAAACCATTGTCAGAACACTGCCTTGAAGACTTGTTCTCAATTTTTAAAATTCTGATGAAAAATTGATGAAAGGAAAAGAGCTACAAGAGTTTTGCATACTGTAAAACATCTTGTTCTGGCAAGGCTATTCTTGTTTAGCCAAGAAAAGCTAAGAGATGATTACATACCTATGCAGGAAAGGTAGTTTCAGCTGTGGACACAATCAAAGAGTTCTTTATATTCAGGATAGGCAGAAATCTAAATATGGAGAAGAAGAACCAAAACCAGTGGTGAACTCTAAATTCTTTGCAGTTAAAAATCAACATTGGTATCTAATAAAGATGCTTAACCCAAGGCACACTGTATAGGGATAATTTGATAGAATTAGGCATCCAGTGTTAACTAAATATTCAAAATGACCGTATTAGAGGTGTGTGGTTCAGTAGCAGGAAGGACTAAAACCACCAGACTCTTCCCTCACAGTGGCCATCCTATTCCACTGACCTCCAGGAGGCTTTGCCCTCTGCTCTTCTAAGAGCATGAGTGATCATCAGTTTCTTCGAGACAGCAGCACACATTCACCATTGCACTAAGTTTTGGTTTTGCTTGTTAGACTGTGCCCTGCAAGATGCCACAGCTGATGGAGATGGGGATCTCTGTCAGAAAACATAAACACTGACAGGCAGTGCAAGAATCTGAATACAAAACCAAGGCTGTGGTCAGAAATGCATTTGGAATCACCAGCTACACGAAAAACATCTTGGAGATTGGAAGCATAATGTGCATTTCTGTGAGCCTGTTTGCTGTTCTGTTTACCTCCCATTAAAGAAACACTAAAAGGCAAAAATGTAGATCAGAGAGATTAACTTGCCTGGGATATCAACCCAACCTCTGATTCAGGGTATATAGCTTAGTATGCACTTGAAGAGAGTTAGGAGCAGAGGGTGTTGGATACATGATGGGGTCACCAACCCAAGCCTGTGCTCCAGCATCAGCTCCAGCATCAGCTTCAGGCAGCCTGCCACATACAGACTTGTTCTAGGGGGGGCTCGAAGCCATGTGCTGCATGTTTTCACATTAGGGCTGTGATAAGCCCAAGCTGTCTGGCTCTTGAAGCAAGCAGCAGGTATCTAATACCTGTGAAAAACATGCAGCTCACCACCTCAGTATCTGTAGCAGAGGTATCATGCAGTGAGTTGGGCTGTCGTGATGCTGCCAATCACTGAGCTGTTATCTGTACCTACGAAACAAGAAGAAAATGAGGTGAATGATTCTGCTAGTCCTTTCAGATGCACTGCTGCAAGTGTTCTTCACAAAAGCCCCAAAGCCTCAGCAAGTCTGCCTGTACTTGTGCTCAGCAAAACCTGAGGCTGTGTGCGAGGACACAGCCTTCCAAAGGAAGCCTTTGTTAGCAGTTGTTGGCTAGAGAGGCACTCGTGTGACGTCAGCCACAGAGTAAAGAAATGGCTGATCCAGGTTATGAACCATCTGCTTTCTGAGAAATGTCCAGAGGAATTGTGGTTACTGAGCTGGGTGTGCTACGTGCAGAGCTGAAGCTTCTGCTGCTGGGCAAGGGTGGAGGTCTGGAATGAGTCGAATAAGGTCTCACAGAGAGCTGCAAATCTCAGGTCTGTTTCTCTGCAAAGAAAGAGGAATCATGGGAAAACATTTTCTGGCAAAACAATTGAACAACCTTTCCAATCAAATTTCACTTTAGGTTTGGAATTTCTGAGTCAAGTCCAGACTTCTGTGTGTATAGACTTTGTTAGGGCGAGGTAACCATTGCTGGTGAATTATTCACTCAATGGTAACCACTGGGGAAGGACAGAGCCTGCTTGTTGAGGTGAGGCAGCACCTGCTGCTGCACTCCTCAGGAAATGGTGACTGCTGGGGAACGTACAAGCCCCACTTGTTGGCAGGTTGCTCAGTACTGGTTGGTGTAGATGAATTTGGGTTACCCAGCACATGAATGTACAGCTTGGGGCTTCAAAGCCTGTCCAGCAGGCAGCATTTGTGGCTTGTTTAAGTGCCCTTGGGAAGCTGTCTCATGGCTCAATGCCTCTTGCTGTGGGCAGTTCTGCTTTACAAGGACAGCTGTAATTTAATGCCAAATTGTGGGTTTTTTGCACAGCAGGATATCACATGGTATGGCTTCAAAAGATTAGGGTCTTTATTGTAAGCAACCATGCTGAAATCAGTGTTGCTGTTACTGCACAGAAGAAACCAGGATTTCAGTTTTGTCAAAATAAAGCTACAAACTTCTGATGAACAGCAACAGGAATCCAAAATGCTCAACCTAAAGTCTAGACAAACTAAATGTTTCTGTTCAAGCTGGAAGTGATCAAAGCAAACCTGGCTTTGATAATTTGAATACTATGAACACTGACATGTTGGAGCAGCAACTTACACCTCTGGCTTTCTGGGAAGCCCCTGTGCTACGGGACCATAACCAAGGCCCTGTATTTGCACAGAGAAGGTTATCCAGGAGTGAGGATGACATCTCACAAAGCACAGACTCAAACCAGTCCAATTAATAAGCAGGTGACCAAAGGCAAAGGTCCCTGAAGCAGGGAGAGTGCTGCACTGCTGAATTCCAGACATTTATCAAAGTGTCTCACAGAAGTACTGCTAATCTAAATGTGTCTGCTTTCAGGCACTGGTAATTGATTTGGCTATTTCATCACTTGTGAAGTTTGTGCCATTAGTATTTAATCATCCTGGATTCATAATCATCCTCCCTCTCTGCAATACACCTCAAGGACAATAAAGTTCTGCAGTTTTGTCTTTGTGCTTCCTTCTCCCCTTCAGTCTCCGCGGGTGAAAAAGCCTTTCAAAGGGAGTGGGCGCTGCACTCGGCAAGGCTGCAGCTCTCAGCACTGCCAGGACAGTTTCACTCACAAAGACAGGACCTCATGCAGCTGCACAATATTGCCTTTCCCCTCTCATGTTTACTTTTCTATGGCCCTCTGAGCTGGTCCAGGGAGTCATGCCTACTGCAACTCATACCAAGTGCTCAGCAGATGATGCATATTCGGGTATGAAATATCTCAGCTTGTCTGGGCAGTACCTTTCTGCTGTGTTTTGAAGCGTCAGTGCAGATGACACCGGTCAGCCTGTGTGCTTTGGGCTGTGAGGCGTCTGCATAGGACTTGCTAATGACCTCAGGAATTACAAATGATGTAATCAAGTTCCCAGGAACCACCCGGGAAAATGTATGGAACCATTCTGAAAGGGTTGGCCTGTTGGTACTGAATGCTTGAAAAGCACAACTCCATTTGCGATAGGCTCCACGCACAGGTTTAGAGTGAAGCAGATACAATCCACTCTTCCCCTGCACTCCCAGGAGGCTGCAGATCACAGACAGCCACTTTTTTGCAACATGTAAATATGTTCTTTTTGAGAGTATTTATATCACATTTTCAATTCCCCTTGCAGCAAAACCCCTATTTTTAAGGGGAAAAAAGATACAATCCAGAGGGAAAGCTAGGGGAATAAAAGTGTATTTGGGAATATGATGCCATAAGGCTAGGACAGCAGTAGAGAAAGGACTGTAAAGACAGAAGCAGGTTGGTTGAGCATGTTGTGCCACAAAGGACAGAGGATGTGTCTCACCAGCATCCAAACTCTTGACCATGGCCAAGAGCTTAGAAGGAGCCTTAGTCACTGGAATGTTGCTTTGGCTTAATAGACTCCAAATTGCTTCTTGTTTCCTTTACTGTTCTCTTTAACAGAGAAGACTTTAGCTATTTTCCCTCTGCTGAAAATGCAGATTTAAGCCAGACACCTCAGAATTGTGAAAAGTAACTCCCTGACACTGTGTTAGCTTGGCACCAGTCAGGAGCACTGCTAGCAATCAACTGGTAAGACTCACAGATTGCCTGGGGTTTAAAGGGACCCTCAAAGCTCATCTTGTCCAACTTGCAGTGAGCAGACACATCAACTAGATCAAAATGCCCGGGGTCACATCAGGTCTGATCTTGAATGTCTCCATGAGCAGGGCCTCAGCCACATCCCTGGGCAGCCTGTTCCTGTATTTTACACTCTCAGTGTAAAAAACTTCCTCCTTATGTCCAACCTCAATCTACCCTACTCCAGTTCAAAACCATTGCCCCTCATCCTATGGATACATGCTCTTCTAAACAGTCCTTCCTGCAGGTCCCTTTCACATACTTGAAGTGTAGCTATAAAGCCTTCCTGGAGTCTTCTCCAGGCTGAACAGCCCCAATTCTTGCAGCCTGTCTTCATAGGAGTGGTGCCCCAGTCCTCTGATCACCTTTGTGGCCCTCCTCTGGATCTGCTCCCGCGGGTCTATGTCCCTCCTGTGTTGCAGGGGTCCCATAGCTGGTCACAGTGCTCCAAGTGAGCTGTCACCAGAGCAGAGCAGAGTGGCAGAATCACATCTCTTGGTCTGCTTGCCGCACTTCTTTTGATGCAGCCCAGGATGTAGCTGACATTCTGGGCTGTGAGTGTGCAGTGTTGGTTCATGTTCAGCTTCTCATCCACCAGCACCTCCAGTGAAGAGTTTGGGCTCATGCAACACAGCACACTTTTAAACAAGCAGTGTGCTGGGGAGTTTCTTTTCCTAGGTGCTAGGAGGAGGATGAATCGTTTGACCAGAGGTATCTGAAGGTGATAGTGGGAACCGATGCAATGTAAATCACTGTTCTTGCCAAAAAGGATGAGGAAGCTACCAGTGTCATCAGAAGTCAGATGAGATCCTACCCGATGCTGTAAGACTCCTCTAGGCGTTCCTCCTCTGTACGGGCATTTTACTCCTGATGCCAGGGAAATCTGCACCTCACAATGTCAGAGTAGCGATGCTTCAAACAGCCTGCTCATCGTAGCTCTTCCATACAGCAGGACGGACAGACTGCACGTAAAGAACAGCTCTGCAACCTTCTCTGAGCTAGGGGGCCAAGAATCTTATTTGGCACTGGGAACAGCCTGAGAAACAGCTACTCCTTAACAGGCAGGAGGTCTCTTTCTCTGAGCACGTTCCTAGAAGCACAGAAGGGGCATACCGAACGCCCCCTTCCTCGTACTGGACTCTCCAGGACAAAACAGATTCAGAGGGTACTGACACAGTATAGAGATTTCATTCTGAATAGAGATTAAAATGTGTCAGCTTTCCAGACCATATCTGATAGCTGCTCCTTCTGCTAAGGAAACCTCCTCTTTCACTTCAGCGTGCATTCCAGGGTGTGTTCACCTCTGGATTTGTAAAGGTGTTTGGAAAAATCTTTGGTGATGAAAGACTTCAAAAAACACACAAGAAACACCATCCAAAAGAGCCACCAAACTGCTCAGACAGTATCCCAGCTCGTGCCCTTGTGCTGCTTGCGTTCCCCTTGGTGGTGTGTGAATTTTCCTTGCATGGAAACCGGTCCTGAAGCTTCTGTCTATGGGAGGTAGCTTATACATAGTGCATGTTTCCATCTGAGGTAGTCAGATCCTTTTCTGATCATCTGACCCATCTTCATATGAGTAAGCATCAAGCAAAACCATTTTGGTGTCTCCATGCAGTCAAAACCAACCAATTTTCTCTAGAGAGCCATTTTATCTGAGAAGCTGCAACTGACCCTCTGGAAAAGCTGTTCTCATCATTGTCTAGAATGGGAGTCTGGAGGGACTAGGCTTTGTGTGGCTACCCAAGGATTTGAGTTTTGGGATGTTCTTGAACCTCCTGATGAATTATAGATCTGTATCTTTTCATTTGCATTGGCATAGTTACCCTGGGTTACATCAGAACCACATTTGCCCCCAAATCCTTTGAAGGATCATCTATCTGTTATTAAAAGGGTTTCCTGATGATGATGTGTTTGAGATTACAGGAGAACCTCAGATCTTCTCTTAATCAGAGGCTCAGAGGCCTGAGGAATCAGAGGACTCTCAGAGGAGACCTCATTACTCTCTACAACTACCTGAAGGGAGGCTGCAGCCAGGTGGGGGTTGGTCTCTTCTCCCAGGCAACCAGCACCAGAATGAGAGGACACAGTCTCAAGCTGTGCCAGGGGAAGTTTAGGCTTGATCTTAGAAAGAAGTTCTTCACAGACAGAGAGATTGCCCTTTGGAAGTGGTGGGGTCAGCATCCCTGGAGGTGTCTAAGAAGAGCCTGGCTGAGGCACTCAGTGCCATGGTCTGGTTGGTTATTTAGGGCTGGGTGATTGGTTGGACTTGGTGATCCTGGAGGTCGCTTCCGACCTGGTTGATTCTGTGATTCTGTAATATCTTTTCTCATCAAGAGTCTGTACTACAACAGGACCCAGTGGGCACAGAGTCCCCATGTTCTTTTGCAGTCAGTTAAACTATGCAGCCCTTGCCTGACTTTGAACAAAGTGCTTCACATCTCTCTGCATTAGGGCAGTTTCTGTACTGTTCTTATCACCACAGTTCGGGAACAGCTGCCAGTAAGACAGTAAAAAAGTAATTACACATCTGTTTCTCATCCTTTGAGGAGGGAGAAGTATGTTAGTGGAGTATTTGCTTTACATTTTTCCCTGTGTGTTTCTATAGGATTCCATCAGAATGGATAAAGGCAAAGAAGTGCCTCGAGCTTATGGCAAAGTTAGGAAGTTCACCCCTGAGAGTGCGTTCCCAAGTCTCAGGCTCTCACTGAGAAAGTTGTTCAGGCTGTGTATGAGTTCATCATCACTGCTGCAGGGTGTTTGCTTGCACTAAGGAATGTCACAGTGCATTAAGGTATTTTTCAGAGCCTGAGGCAATACTGGGGTATTTGATGCTTTAATGATGAGGATTAGGAGCTTACATTTGATCCATAGTTCAGTGTGAGAAGGCAACAGTTCAGACGTGTTCCTGGCTCTTTTAGATTAGTCCCAGTTGGGTATTTTATGGACACATCTACTGGGCCACACTGAAAACCCAATTTGTACCTCTTACTGTTAAAGAAAGGGTTTCATTTTAAAATGCCATTGATTTGTAGTGCACAAATCAGCTGTTTGTCTGTGCCAGGCACTGCTGGCCACACTGCTGTCTGCCTTCCAGGACAGAGCTCCCTTCTATCCTTACAGGAATTTACTAAACTCTGTGCCACAGCAAACCCAGCCACAAGGAAGGAGAACAGAATCTTTCTCCATCATTGGAAGCCTCTTACCTTTCAGCCAATGGAAACCAGCATCTGAGGAGTTCTTTGCTGGAGACTCCTGCTGAAACTAACTTTCCAGAAATCTGCATCCCTTCGCTATAGGCACAGATTCCTGGTGGCACAGCTGTGTGAGAAACAGGACCAAACAGGATCCAAAAGTAGGAGCAGAGCTCTTTTCACGTTGGTCTTTGGCTCTCTTGATGTGGGGGGGCTGTGGCTATTTTCACAGTAATACCTTCGGCTGCAGAAGTTGCTAAGGTGGTGCTGGAGGACTTCAGTGTGAAGGATGGATCTGTTTTGTTACCCTATTTCCCCATTATTGGTGGGATACTCCACACTGCACTTCAGCATACAGAATCACAGGATCACAGAAACATTCAGGTGGGGAAAGACCCAAAGGGATCACCAAGGCCAACCCAGACCCCTACTCTGCAAGGCTCACCCCTAAACCACAGCCCCAAGCACCACAGCCAAACCACCTGCAAACACAGCCAGGCTTGGGGACTCCACCACCTCCCTGGGCAGCACATTCCAAGCCCTCACCACTCTTGTCCTCAAAAAACCTTTCCCCATGTCCAGTCTGAACCTCCCCAGGGGCAGCTTGAGGCCATTCCCTCTTGTTCTGTCACTAATGACCTGGGAGCAGAGACCAGCACCAAGCTCTCCACAACCTCCTTGCAGGGAGCTGTAGAGAGCCAGGAGGTCTCCCCCCAGCCTCCTCTCTTTCACACTAACCATCCCCAGCTCCTCAGTCTCTCTTCATACAGCTTCCAACCTCTTTTTTCCAGGAGTGGAACTGTTTGAATTTGATCAAGGGCATAGATGAAGACGTTGAAAGGATGGATGAGGGCAAGCGCTGCATCTTGAAAGAATGAAGGCTAGAGATGGAGGCATCCAGAGATCCTGACCAAGCACACCTGGCTAGGACAGAAAAGGGACAAATTGTTTCCTAGCACTTAGAATTTTTGTAAACTCTGCAGGTTTCATTGTAAAACATATTACATTGGTGTAGCCCTACTGGGAACTGTCACTAGGTACAGCAAGTCTAAAATCACAGAATCACAGTAACATTCTGGTTGGAATAGAGCCTCAGGATCCCCAAGTCCAGCCCAGAACCCTACTCTACAAGACTAGAAACATACCAGAAGAACAGTAGAGAGATTCACTTTTGCTTTCCACGTTGAGAGAGACTGGGGGAAGGACTTGCACAACGGACTGAGTGTGAATGTGCATCACAGGAAAAGGAGATGCATGGCACCCTGCTTGAAGGCCTCAGGACATCTTGGCACAGTGCCTAGAATGGCTGCCATTACCCCTGAGCCAATAGCAGTGTTCTCTGGTTCAGTGTTCTCTGGACCATTCCAAATGCAATGGGGAGGCTGGGAGCAAATGCTTGCTTGAGTGGGAAGCTGTGTGTTGGTGCTACTGTGGCAGTGTCACTTCCGCAGCCTGGCTGCAGTGTCACTCCCCTTGGGTCTTGGGTTCTCCCTCTGTGAACTCTTTCCAAAAGCATGCAGAATGGTGGTGCTTGTCTGGAATAACTTGGCATGAAGGATCAGTCAGAGTGATGGCAGAAGAACACAAAAATTCTTTCCCATCCATCTTTTCTTTAGCCTGCTTGGGTTGTCAGTTCTCTGCAGGAGCTTAGGATAGAACTGCACAGTAATTAAGGTAAATATATTCTGCTTTCAGGTGGGCCCCACCACTGCTATTATTTTTTCCCCTTGAGTATCAGATGTTGCTGAGGTAACAGACAAACTCTGACTCCTTTGCAGATCAGAAAATTCTGTTCATAGCACTTAGGCTGCCACTTCCCTTAACTTTGTTCATCTGACAACATCTGAATGTGATGCAAATTCAATTCTATTGCAACAGCTTCATTCTTCTAAGCTAAACTACTGCATCCCTTGGCAGGGCTTGGCCCCAGGAAATCCAAAGGGAAAGGAAAAGCAGCTCCAGCCTGGTTATGAAGATTGTTTGGTAATAAAAAAGAGAGCAAAAGCAATTGAATTTTGTCATTGGCTATGACTTGATGAAGACACAGAGCTGTGAAAGTCAGGCAAGCAAGACAGGAATTCGGACCTCATGCTAGGTGTTAAACAATAATCAGCCCCAAAAGAAGTGTGAGGTGGGGAGCCCCCATCCAGCCTGATGGATTGTGTAGGCTCAGTCCTGCTCGGTGCTGTGAGGTGTGGTGACAGCCTGACCACAAGGCTGCAAGGCACTTCAAGGAAAAGGTTACAGAGAAGAGTTCCATCTGGCTGGCCCCAGCCTTGGGGAATAAGCTCCTGCCTGCCCAGAGGAGCAGAAAAGGGCAGCACAAAAGTCCTCTGCTTCCTGCTCATGCATGCTTTGTGTGTAGCTCTGAAGAGGTAGAAGTGGTTAGCAGTCTTTCCCAAGCCAGCAACATTTCTGCTCAGAAGTTTCACTGGAAACAGTCATTGTGAACTTCCCATGGCCTGTTTGTGCAGGAGTGGAAGGTGGCTTGAGCTGCAGCGAGCTCACTCCTAACCAAACACTGGGACAGTCACCACAAGGGTCTGCTGTGCTGCTTCACCCCCCACCACTTTTCTCACGAACCAAGGGGGCAGATGTGGGGCTCACTATCATGCTGTTGCTTGCACTGAAGGTGGTTTCAAGGTTGTGTGTGGTGCCACAGTCAGATTTTTCACAGTTGGCACCTTTTTACTGGCTGCTGCATGTGGCAATAGCTGAGGCAGTGCAGCGAGGCTGTCACAGTGCACCACACACATATTCTAACTCCTGGAAGTGCTTTCTTTTGTCTCATGGTTGTCATTATCCCCTGTGTTCCTCTCACATTGTTCTCACCCCCTAGGCTCCAGTTAAAATGGGTTTTGCTGAGATTCTCTCCTATTGCCTTTACTTCTCTACATTTCCAGTCACAATAATTCTCCCAGACATTCCTCTCTCTCTCCCTTTCAGCTCTACCATGTCTTTGGAGATGCCATCAGCTGTGATGATCATAGGATTAGGTTACTTCAAGTCATGCTACCACAGATCTCCACTAAGGCATGAGATTTTGTCATGAACCTTTAAGCTCATCCAAATTTTCAGGGTGAAATGCTGGAGTTTACTGGGAGTGTGTACATCTATTGCTTCCCTTCCATACAGAGACTAAAACAAATTGTGGAATTTCCTCCTGTTAGACTGGGTCCTAATATTAGGTCTAATTAAACCTTACCTCCAGATTCTTCATGGTGTGCTGCTTCAGTTGATGGCACTCCTCCAGAATGAAAGCAAACCCAAAACACTCTCCCTTCCAAACCAAGCCCAAACACAATACAATACAATGCAATACAATACAATACAATACAATACAATACAATACAATACACCAGGTTGGAAGAGACCTTCAAGATCATGGCGTCCAACCCATCAACCAATCCAACCCACCTAAACAACTAACCCATGGCACCAAGCACCCCATCAAGTCTCCTCCTGAACACCTCCAATGAAGGTGACTCCACCACCTCCCTGGGCAGCACAGTCCAATGGCCAATCTCTCTCTCTATGAAGAATTTCTTCCTAACATCCAGTCTAAACCTCCCCTGGCACAGCTTGAGACTGTGTCCTCTTGTTCTGGTGCATGTCTGCTGGCTTTTATAAGTGGGATGAACAAAAGGAGAGGAGAGGTTACGAAAATGAATCAACTGAAAATACCTCACTCCTCAGGTATTTATTTACTTATCTACTTCAGTTGCCCCATCTTCATCCTTTCTTCCTTCCCTAAAGCCACTGGTCGTGCTACCTGGGACTGATCTCCTCTGCTTCTACCACAGCTCTCCCCTCGTCCTACCACTTTCTCCCATGCCATATAGAAACATTCACTTAAGCATTTCTAAAGGCTCCTCTGAAATCATCTGAGAATTACAATTCAAGTCCTTGCCAACCAGTCCCTAACATCTAAATACCCTGATCTTCTTACAGGCTCCTAATTCCCAAACTGAGGTTGCTGGTACAGTGCTGAAGTCCCTGAGAACAAGAATGAGGAACTGAAGGAACAACAGGGAAAACACAGGGGGGAAAGAGAACAACACATCAAGGAATCTCCATTCTCTATGGCCAGGACAATGCATGTGGGTTCGTATTCAGGAGTGCGTGAACAGAGGCAGCCACTCATGGGGCAGGCATCTGGCTGGGAGCTGTGCTCCCTTACTAGCTGCTGGGAAAGGAGATGGCAAACTGCCCAAAGGATGCTGTAACAGCCCTGACAGGAGAGCTGAGCACTTCTGCCCAAGTCCCCAGGCAGAGACACTGGTTTGTATCTCTGCACCAACCACCATCCTGAGGAAGGGAGAGATTTTGTAGGAGCAAATGAAGAGTATAAAACTGAAGGGTGTGATGAGAGTTATGCAGTCCCCAAGCAGGGAGCCAATCTAAAGGACAAAGTAAAATCTTCTTACCTGCACCTAGGGGCTAGAGCAATTCCCAAAGGGAAGCAGACTTTCTGGAGGCCTCTTTGTGTGAAGCTGGGGCAAGGAATTTTACGCTGGGTTGTCCCCTGTTCCGGCTGCCACGCACAGGAAGCGTCTGTCACGCCACTGTGGGCTGTTCTCCAAGTAAAGAGGGCGGATTAAAGCTTCCTTAATAGCCACACAAAGAAAGAGAAGTGTTTTTATCAGCATGCTGAAATAAAGCAACAGCTTCTCAAGCTCAGTCCTCTGCAGTTATCAGAGCTATTTCCCATAGTGGTCTCCAGAAGGTTTAACCCAGTAGCTGCTGCACACTCACCTGGCATTGCAAGCTGTAAACCCACCACGGATTTGCAGAGATGTTACAAGAAATGTAACTACCTGCAGCACATTCTCCTGCCAGGGGACATCGTTTATGTAGCTGCTTTACCTGATTTCATAGGGTCATAGAATCAAATGGTTTGAGTGGAAGAAGCTGTTAAAGGTCACCTAGCCAAGCCCCCTGCAGTGGCCAGGGGCATCTTCACCAGAGCCCTGCCCAACCTGACCTTGAATGTTCCCAGGAGCGAGGCACCCACCACCTCTTGGGGCAGCACGTTGCAGTGTTTTGGGGCCCTGGCTGTCCCTCCCTCACAGCTGAACTGTTTTGTGAGCTGCAGGTCAGCCACATCTTTGGATGGGGCCATGGGGAGGGCCCCAACAGAAGCACACGCTATGGCTGCAGACTGACACACTGCTCCAGCAGGAAGCCTTCCAGTGAGCAGAGGTTTAGCAAAACCCAGTCACGATGTGGTGGTCTTAGGTGGATGCCTGGAAAGCAGTAGCTGCACAGCCTAGAATCACTCAGGAAACAGACAAGTGAGAGATCCATGTCATGCCAACCAAACTCAAAGCAGGGATCACAGCAGAGGTATGAGACTATTCTCTCCACAGTCACTACAGGGGATCAAAATAAAGAGAGGCAATAGCAGCAGATAGCTTCAGGAACAGCTCTGGAACATCACTTGCTGTATCTGGGGAGATTTTCCCAGCCTGTCCTATTCCAGGTTTGGCCTTACAGGTGCAAATGCCTTGTTTTCGAGCGGTGGTGAGGCCCCTGGAAGCTGTTTCTGTGAATGCCATGTTACTCAGGCATTTAGGATTGCTAGACTGGTGTCTCCATCTGCTTTTGTGGAAGAGGTGGTTCTTTTATGGATCCTGGGATGAAACTACAAGTGAACCAAGCAGTTGGTTGGGAAAAGCACTGGAATTGCAGGGGGGAAGGTTAGAAGTAGAGAAAAGAAGGCAAGAAGCAAGAGACAGCACAAGCAGAGATAGTTACTGCTGCAGATCCTGGTCCTGACTGCCTCGATTGCCGTGGGAGCTCCGAACTTCCCTAGTACCTTGGAGGTTCAATATCTTCTCCAGTCACACCTGAGGTCACAGCTCCCCATTCAGTTGCCATGGTTATAGGAGGCTTCACTGCTGCCAGCCCTGCTCTCAGGGGAAGCTGCATGCTGTTTTGGCTCCAAAGTGCTGTATCAGTCGCCCACGAGGGTCCTCTCCATCAGCAGACCCGCAACCACTGCCACGGTGAGCCCCAGCTTGCATCCCAGCACACCCGAGAGTGGAGCCCGTGGCCTTGCCTGGTTATCAGCTGCTATAGTCACAGAGCTTGTGGTCTGGTATGCCCCGAGGTGAAAACACCTGGAGACAAACAAGGTAAAGCCCACATGCGGAACACACACTTGGCTCCTCACAGCTGCCAGCCAAAACTAGTACAATACAATAAATCCAGGTTGGAAGAGACCTTCAAGATCATCGTGTCCAACCTATCAACCAATCCAACCCACCCAAACAACTAGATCATGGCACCCAGCAAATCCTCACAAGAACCTGTGCAAAAGTTGCAAAATATGTGAAAAGACAAGTTTTAGTTTCTAGCAGTCCTGAGGATCTGACACCTGCCACCAGATCTTCAAAACCAGTGAAAGAGAAGGTTTAGCACTGAGACCTCCTCCCCTCTGTTGAGCAAAGCGTGTTCTGAGAGCGTGTGTGGGTGCAGGACAGGGTGCGCTCAGCTCACAGCTTCTGCGTGGTGACCCTGTCTGCAAAGGACAGCCAGGAGGTTCATTATGAAAGTCAGCAGCTGGGAGTAAAACTTAACAAATCAGCTTCTCAGATGAAAGGAGGGGGAGGGGGGACCACACCCCCAAACCATCGGCACAATCGTATAGCCTTCAGTCTTGCTTGCTGCGCGTACCGCCTCGACTCGCCCGGAGCGCTCTCGTTCTCAACCCCCTGCAGCACCACGGGGTGGCAGCACGAAATTACTCATTGCTTCAGCTCCGACACCTCCCTGCGTGAACAGCCGGCAGTCCTGCAGCGCCCGTGCGGATCCGGCGGCAAACCTGCCTCTTCTGTTAGACAAAGGACGCATGTGGCCCGAGCTCCAACATCTGTGTGAACAAAACGCTCACATTAGCCACGCAATCCAGTCCCCGGAGCTCAGGAGCCATGACTTTTCATTTGCAGTCCATGCAAAGCAGCCTGCAGCAGAAAACTCCTCGAATATTGAGAATAATCAACCCTATCTCAAAAGGCAATCAAGCCCCCTGGCATGAGGCAGACTCTCATTTATCCTGTGGTACAGAAAAGTAAAATTTGAAATGGGAATGGATTGTGATGAATCTCTCTGCTTCTACCAGAGTGGGACTCTGGACCCAGCAGAGCCCTCTGCTGAGCCACTTAATCTGCCTCTGCTGGAATAGAGTCAATGCTTCAAATCTTTCCTCTGTCAGAGGCAGTTGAGTACCACTTGATGTGTTTGATATAAACAGCTCCTGTTTATACTGTTTATGCCCAAGCAGAAGAGCATGGTGAGAGTCACACTGCAGAGAACTCTTTTTGCTGAGGTCAGCCAGAATTTCCTCTTGCCCCTCCTTTGTTGAGTGCACAAGTGTCAACTCCTCCATCATTTCATTTCTCCTAGTCTCTTCTAGTAGCCAAGAGCAGTGTGGGAAGGACCTGACTTTTCAATATCCCAACCTTCAGTGTTAGTGGAAGTGCTGCTACTCTCCCCCATAAAGGCTGAGTCAGGTACAGGATCACACTTCCAGACAGGTAACGTGTTGGGTGGCACACAACAGCAGGGACTTGTCAGCCTCATAGCAAGAGAGACTAACATCAGGTTCTAATTTGTTGGCTGCAATTTCTTGTGCTGGGTTTGGCTGAGCTGGAGTTAATCCCCCCCTGACCATCATTCTAGGGCTGTGTGTTGTGGTCCTGTAGCTGAGTGTTGGTAACACAGCAGCATTGTGGCTACTGCTGTGCCAAGCACTCAGGATGGGTATTTCCAACATTCCTCTGCCCCAAGAGTATGCTGAGGGCTGGACAAGATCTTGGGAGGGGACACAGCCAGGCCAGGTGACCCAAACTGGCCCAGGGGCTATTCCATGCCATCTGGTGTCAGCCCAGAGATGAAAGCTAAGTGAAAGAAGGCAGTGTGGGGACATTAATTGATGTCATTTGTCCTCTGGAGCACCACTATGTGCATTGGAGCCCTGCCTCCCGGGAGTGACCTCAGCATCCTCTGTGATGGGCAGCAGGGAGTAACAGCTTGGTTTGCTTTGGTCTCGCTTTGGCTTTGCATTTTGTTTCTACCTTGCTTCTACCTTGACTCTCTTACCTCTCCTCTGCCATCTAAGAAGGGGAGTGTTAGAGTTTGGTTGGCATTTGGCCCCCAGCCAGGGCCAAACCACCACGTTTCCATGACCCAACATGCTAAGTATTATCTCTGGTATTGCTCAATAGATGTTTCCACACAACCACAGAATGTTGTGCTTCCTTTGAGAGTATCATGGCATGCAAGGAAGCTGCTGCACACTCCCACCTCTGTGCTTGTCAGATAAATTATTCTACATTTTAAAATCTTTAGGTGTACAACCACACTAAAACTTCTCTTCAGCTGAGATCACCATCAGCAGCAAATCTTATTATTTACAGAAAGCTATAAAAACTGTATGGCCCAGAATGCTTTAATAGACAGGAGAAGTCTAATCCTCATCCTGCTGGCACAGACATGGAGATTTTTGCTCCCTTCCTGGCATTTAGATCAGGTCTGAGATGTGCAGACAGCTCTGAGTGGTACTGAAGAGCTCTTCTATTGCTGCTGGTCTGTGCCTGACAGGTTGCAGAGCCAGAACCAGGCTACCCTGCCCATAGGGCTGCTGCTGCTGAGCTGCACCCAGCTCTTGGCAAGGACCCCAGACAGCTGCTTCAGCAGGAGCTTCGAACTAACTTTGGTTCAGGCTCTCTAAGGCTGTCAATGGCACAGATCCTTCAGAACTCCTGCAGGACACAGAGATTGGCATCAGCTCCTTTGGGGGTGGGGCTGGCTTCATGGAGTGCAGAGGAGGGCAAGGAAGCTGGGAAGGGCCTGGAGAAGAAATCTGATGAAGAGAGACTGAAGGAGCTGGGGATGGTTAGTGGGAAAGAGAGAAGGCTGAGGGGAGACCTCCTGGCTCTCTACAGCTCCCTGCAAGGAGGTTGTGGAGAGGTTGGTGCTGGTCTCTGCTCCCAGGTCATTAGTGACAGAAGAAGAGGGAATGGCCTCAAGCTGCCCCTGGGAAGGTTCAGACTGGACATGAGGAAAGGTTTTTTTTCAGGCAAGAGTGGTGAGGGCTTGGAATGTGCTGCCCAGGGAGGTGGTGGAGTCCCCAAGCCTGGCTGTGTTTGCAGGTGGTTTGGCTGTGGTGCTTGGGGCTGTGGTTTAGGGCTGAGCCTTGCAGAGCAGGGCTCTGGGTTGGCCTTGGTGATGCTGAGGCTCTTTTCCAACCTGTGATGTTTCTGTGTGACTTGAAAGCTGGAGGCACAGTCAGTGCAAATGCTGCCAGCTCCAGACCACATGGACAGATCACAAAGACAATCAGTGCACCAGCTATTCCAAGGAGCATCTCTGCTCTGATCTAGAGGAATAAGAGAATTACTTTCTGAAATGAAGGATGACAGGATGGCCTGTGGCAGAGCAAGACAAAACGAATGAACCAGGACAGAAGGAAAGCTGCTCGGAAGGTGTGCATTTGGCTACTGCCTTGCTCAGGAAACAGAGGGAAATGGTTAGGTGGTTTATGTATTTTCTAAATGATTATTAATGTTTAAGTTTGGCTTGGTGGGGTGAGAAGGGTGGTAAGAGGAAGGGCACGTCTGCAGCTGAAGGTTTCAGAACAGAGAGAATCCCCAGATGCTGAGGCCTCACGTAGTGTGCATTTTCCTCTGGGTTTCAGGAACAGGCAGATGAGATTAGTGCTTGCATCTCCTGAAGCTGCTTTCCTTTCGTGCTGGTCTCTCTCCAAATAAGGACAACAACAAAACCAAACCCAAAACAAACACAGACAAACAGCAACAGCAACCAAAGAATCCCAACCCACCAAGCAATAACATCCTTAAGCTTGTTGCCTGTGAAATTTGACAGCTGGGCCTGGGTATCTGTCTGGGACATCCCATGAGACTGATGCACACCAGAGATGGTTTTAGAAGGCAGAGGTGCATAGGGGCCTGCTGAGTACAGCCACCCTGTCTCAGGTTCAGAGCAAAGCAGAACTGTGGCACACTGAGAAGGTAACCCCCTGGTCCTGGAGGTTTGACCACAACCAGGTAGCCTGCTGCAGAACCACTGGGGCAGAACTGGAGGCTGCAAGACAGATTGCAGAGGTGTAGAGCTCACCTTTAAACTCGCTTCTGACTCTGCTTTCTTTCTAACTTTGAATGCAAAGAGGGGAACAGAGCCTAGCAGGTCTCACTGCCCTGTGCCTACCTGTGACAGCAGGGATCCATGCTCCTCTGAATGATGGCCTGCAGGTGAGCTGTGCTGCACACAGTGTCCTGGAGAAATCTGCCAGCACACCTTTGTATGCAATCCTGGTAGCAGGTTTGTCAAACACTTCCCATGCAACCCCACAAATCCCAGGTTACCACTGAGGCCTTTGATTCCTGCAGACATCAGCTGAACAAAAATAAACAAGATTTAGAATCTATTATGAAAAAAGACAACTTCTTCTTGCAGAGAGGTGTGCCGGAATAAGCAGCTTTGTATCTTTTTCATCTTAATAGTCAGGAGCCTTTTCCATGTAATATTTATGAAAGGAAGTATTTTAGGCTATTCTCTGCTCCCAGATGTGAGGTGCTTGAAAAAAATTAACAAGCGATTCTGTGAGTTGTCTCCCGGCCTCTGGGAACAGCACATCTCTTGCAACAGGCAGCAAAGAGGAATTAACCCTAGAAGAGCCTGCTTGGGTTGGTTTGGTTTTTCCTCTGCATGAATAATGCCTTTGAGCAGGAGCAACATTTGAGATGGAGGATGAATTCAAGGGTGAATGAAAGATGTTGGCAATTTATTTGTGTTCTATTGAAGAAAATATCATTTCCAGGGCTAACATCGTCTCAGATGCACACTTTTCCTGAAGAGAGCTTTGGTTAGTAGTGTGTTTTGAGAGTGCATCTCCAGGTGTCTCCAGCGTGTCCCCTGGCACTGATGATTAAGTTTTACCTGATGGAGATGTTTGACCTCTACCTGGCTCAGCTCTGTCTTCCTGCAGCGCTGTGAAGGACCAGAAAGGGCCAGGAGTGGATGCTTGTTGTTGCTTAGCCCCAGCAGGCCGCTCAGCCCCGCACGGCCAGTTGGTCCCTCCCCCCACTGCAGAGGGGAGGAGAATCACAACAGTGAAACTGAGGAAACTCATGGGCAAGAAAGAGCTGCACTTGCAAGCAAAGGAAAGAATTGATGCATTACCACCCGTGGGCAGACAAGTGCTCAGCTGTTGCCGGCACACCAGGGCTCCATCACCCCTGCAATGGCTGCGTGGGAAGGCAGGCATTATGTCTCCAAACGTCACCTCTTCTTCCCTCTTTCCTCAGCTTTTTACTGCTAAGCACAAGGTTCTGTGGTCTGGGACTTCGCTTTGGTGAGCTGAGCTAAGCTGTCCTAGCTGTGTCCAGCTTCCTGGGCACACCTGGCCTGCTTGCTGCTGGGACAGCACAAGGAGCAGAAAAGGCTTCGATGCTGTGTGAGCACTGCTGGGCAGCAGCTGCAACATCCCTGCCTCACAGACCATCTTCTGGTCACAAATCCAAAACTCGGCCCCAGAAAATTAACTGTTTCAGCCCAAACCAGTAGAGTGTGGTCCAGAGAGAGTTGTTAGAATTTACTGTTGCTGCAGCTTCCGAGTGCCACGGAGAAGACTGCTGGTGTCACAGCTCGGGAAGCGTGCGGCTGTGACTCTGCAGCCTCTTGCAACTGCGTGGCCTGCAGCACTCCTGTCTTTAGTGCTTGCTTATGTGCATTCCTGGGGCTCACTGGGGCTCTCTCTGCAGGACTGCCTACTTCTGGCAGCTTTATGACAAATAGGAGAACACAAAACCTCATCATGGATGTCAGCACTTTAGCCCGTGAGCAGCTGCTCAGCCGGTCTGCAGAGGCTCAGCATCTCCCCTTGGCTGCTCCCCATGCACTGCATGCAGCAGCTCCCGAAGGAGTGGTGCCACACAATGCCCACTGCAGAAGCAGAGCAAAGGGGCATGTATGTGTTCTGTCCTGAGCCACACAATGCCCACTGCAGAAGCAGAGCAAAGGGGGATGTATGTGTTCTGTCCTGAGCCACACAATGCCCACTGCAGAAGCAGAGCAAAGGGGGATGTATGTGTTCTGTCCTGAGCCACACAATGCCCACTGCAGAAGCAGAGCAAAGGGGGATGTATGTGTTCTGTCCTGAGCCACACAATGCCCACTGCAGAAGCAGAGCAGAGGGGGATGTATGTGTTCTGTCCTGAGCCACACAATGCCCACTGCAGAAGCAGAGCAAAGGGGGATGTATGTGTTCTGTCCTGAGCCACACAATGCCACTGCAGAAGCAGAGCAGAGGGGGATGTATGTGTTCTGTCCTGAGCCACACAATGCCCACTGCAGAAGCAGAGCAGAGGGGGATGTATGTGTTCTGTCCTGAGCCACACAATGCCCACTGCAGAAGCAGAGCAGAGGGGGATGTATGTGTTCTGTCCTGAGTTTTGACTGGCATCAAACCAAATTTTAGAGCAGCAAAGCAGTGTCAAACAGATTGAGATGATGAGGGACCAATGCTGAGGCTATTTCTGCTACCTACTGCTCAGTTAGACATAGCCTGGAAATCCATCAGACTCTGCTAGGATCATTGCTGTGTCCAAACAAAAGTGATATTTACTGGGCAGTCATGCTGGGACCAGGCTAATCACTGAACAAACTTTGAGGGGGAAGACATTTATCCTTGGGAAATACAGGCTAGGTAATTGATTGCAGAATTACAGAATCACAGTATCACCAAGGTTGGAAGAGACCTCAAAGACCATCGAGTCCAACCTGTCACCACAGACCCCAGGACTAGACCATGGCACCAAGTGCCACGTCCAGTCCCCTCTTGAGCACCTCCAGGGACGGTGACTCCACCACCTCCCCGGGCAGCACATCCCAATGGCCAATGACTCTCTTGGTGAAGAACTTTCTCCTCACCTCCAGCCTAAACTTCCCCTGGCACAGCTTGAGACTGTGTCCCCTTGTTCTGGTGCTGGTTGCTTGAGAGAAGAGACCAACTCCCTCATGGCTACAACCTCCCTTCAGGTAGTTGTAGAGAGCAATGAGGTCTCCCCTGAGCCTCCTCTTCTCCAGGCTAAGCAACCCCAGCTCCCTCAGCCTCTCCTCACAGGGCTGTGCTCAAGGCCTCTCCCCAGCCTCGTTGCCCTTCTCTGGACACCTTCAAGTGTCTCAATGTCCTTCCTAAACTGAGGGGCCCAGAACTGGACACAGGACTCAAGGTGTGGCCTGACCAATGCAGAGCACAGGGGCACAATGACCTCCCTGCTCCTGCTGGCCACAGTATTCTTGAATTAGAAACAAAGGAAACAGAGAAAACAAGCAGGAACAAAACCAAACACATGCTAAAAGGAAAAGAAAAGAAAGAAAGAAAGAAAGAAACAAAAAAAAAGAAAAAATAAGGTAAATAAGAAATAAAATTAAAAGAAACAAAAAGAGAGGAAGGAAAAACATAGAAAAAAGTGGCTGTCAGTTCTGAGGTGATAGCTCTGCTCTGCAGCTTCCCTTCAGGACCCCTTTCCAAGGCATCACTCAGCTATTTGAAGCTTCCAGCAAGAATTTCCCTGTCACAGTGTTAACCACAGAGGACTGATTATTTCTTTTGATTAAAATGTTTGTCCATGCTGCTGCTCAGTGAATAACCAGAGGTACAGATGGATAGCTGCCTGTACCCCAGAGCTCTCTGTTCCTTGTACGGAGGGGCACCTACTGGCAGCTGCATACCAGTACCAAGGGATTCCATTCCTCGCCTCCTGTCTGGATCAGAAGAGCTCTCCTGTTGGTTCTGCCTGTCAGTAGCCAGGCAAGGCAAGCACTGTCAGGCTTGTTTGCTGATCAGGCAGCCTGGCTGTGACTGATGTAGAACCTCCAATGCACATGCACAGAAGGTGTTCCTTTCATTAGGCTCCACACATCCATCAGCTGGTTAAACTGCCCTGCTCTTTGTAGCTCAGACAATTGATTCTGCTGGTTAAAGAATTTCAGTAATCACAGATTTTGCAACACAAGTGATATCTACACTTCTCATTAGCAGCACAGTAATCAGCTTGTGCACTCTGCTCATAGCCAACAAATGTGGTTAGGAACTCAATGGACTGGAAAGTGGGGGGTCCTGGGTTTTATGTTTGTCTTACAAGGTACTTAGGCAACCTCCATATACTCACCCCTTTAAAGGAAATCAAGGATGCAGTGCTGCACTCAAGTGCTCTAAACACACGAGAAATGCATGTTGGAAGGGGTCCCCATCCTGTGGAATCATAATTATTGCTCTGTAGTGCCGCAGTTTGGGCACAACAGAACTGAAACTGCCATTGTCACAGAGTCACAGAATCCCAGAATGTTAGAGGCTGGGGGGGACCTCCAGAGACCCCCAAGTCCAGTCCCAGGTGTGCCTTTTCACCTCCAGCACCACTTCCATGTTGAGGTTTTGTAATCAAAAGTGAATTCATGAGCATAATCTTGTTAGGCATAGCTGTGCACTTCCAGGCTGAATTATTGCTGCTGATCCTTTGCAGATCAATCTCTACAGCATCAGAGGACTGAAGTGTTTGATTGGTCTTTGGGTTAGGATCAGGATTTGACCCTTAGCAAAGCTGTAAGTCTGTAATCATGAGTAAATAAGGGCTCTGAAGTCATCTACTCTAACACAGAGTAACACATGATTAATTCTCCAGCACAATTTGTGGTTACACACTTTCATCAGTTAAGTTACGGAGTTAGCTCTTCTCCAGAGGGCTGCAAATGAAGGCTTTGAGACTGAGATCAGTATAGGACATGAATTCAGTGGAGCATTTCGGATGAATGTACTCAGATGAGTTGCAGCTGTAAGCCTCTAAAGTCAGCAGGTCACTTTCCTCTACACTATGATCGTACCTGTCAAATGTCATCTCTAGAAATCACTGCTGATGAGATTTTAGCCCAAGACAGGCTAAAATGTTGCAGACGCAGCATTTGAAACGTGGAACTTGAAGGTTTTGAGCCTCCTAAGGCATTAAGGCATCCTAAAGACTTTTTGCCTTTCAGCTTTTAATTGCCTGTGTGTGCTGTCTGTTATACCTCCTTCAGACACAGCAGGGCCTGTACTGCCTGAGCATCACTTCGGGAGGTTACTAACTTGAGTCATTTATCCTGGCTGCTATGTGGACTGAGAGTTATCAATAACCTGCCGTTATTGATTTACATACACAAGGAATGGCAAAGTAGCTTTACAGTGGATCAGAATCCCACCCAACATCCTCCCTTAAATAACATCCTCAAGTCAGTGCCTAAGAAAGAATTCAAGACTGGGGATGGAACATGAGAAATCCTTGAATCTTCGTACAGGTGTTCCCTGCTCCCAGCAGTTCCTGGGCGAGGGTCTCGCTGTAGTAAGAGTTAATCTTCAAACCCTTCTGTTTAAGAAACATCAGTAGATGTTCCTGAACGCATCTGTTTATTTTCCTAATGGCCTCCACCACACTCTCTGGCAGCAAGTTCCAACATTTAGCTGTGCCACGGGAAAAACAGCTCATTCAGGCATGCCATGTGAGAAGCACCTCCCTCTTGTTGCTGCAAGTCTCCCTTTTCTTCACGTTACTGGATTTTCCCTGCCGCTGCAGGAAGCTGTAAGCAGATGCTCCCCTTCCCCATCTCCCTACCGCTGGTTATCTGATAGCCTTGCCACATATCTTTCCTTATCCCTCCTAATCGTCTCCTTTTTGAACCAAACTCTCAGCTTGAGCTCCTCTCAGATGGAAGTCATCCTACAGGCTGGATCACCCTTTTTCACCTCTGCAGCTCTTTGTTTCAGCTACAGCTCTCCTAGGTACTTTCTGAGATCCTTCACCTGGGATTATGTTCAGCTGGCACTGAGCCTATACTGTCATGGCAGAGCCAGCTCTTGTGCTGAAAGGGAAGGATACCAAACCCTGGTTTAGCAAATAGGCCTCAAAAGTGAGGCATATGCCAGTTGCCTTCTGAGGCTATCCCAAACTCAACCACCATGAAACGTTGCCACCCAGACAGAGAGACGAAGCACAGCTGCAGACATGCCTCGAGGGCAGTGTCCAAAGTATGCAGCTCTGCTTAACTTTTCTGAGATTGGTTTGTGTGGTCATGGACCTGATGGAAAGGGTCCAGAGGAGGGCCATGGAAATGCTCAGGGGGTTGGGGCACCTCTACTACAAGGACAGGCTGAGGGAGCTGGGGGTGTTCAGCCTGGAGAAGAGAAGGCTCCAGGGAGACCTAACAGCAGCCTGGCAGGACCTGAAGGGGACAGCAAGAAGGCTGCAGAGAGACTGTTTGCAAAGGCCTGCAGGGACAGGACCAGGGACAGTGGCTTCAAACTAGAGCAGGGCAGATTTAGATTGGATGTGAGAAACAAGTTCTGCACCATCAGGTTGGTAGAACACTGGAAGAGGTTGCCCAGGGAGGTGGTTGAGCCCCATCCCTGGAGATATTCAAGATGAGCCTCAAAAGGGCTCTGAGCAGCCTGATCTAGTTGGGGACGTGTGAGAGTCTAAAGCTTGTCTCTCCTGGTGTGACTCAACAAAGATAAAATCACTTGCTGCTTGCCCAGACAATAGCTGATGTGCGTTGGGCAGAGCCACTGGAAGGACTCTTGGAAGGTGCAAAGATAACCTTGCTCACTGAACTGCAGCTGGCCTACAACAATGGTCCAAGGGCCCAGCCATCATGCCTTCAGGACAAGATCATTTCCAGCCATCAGATACCCCAGGAAAGGACAATGGAATCACCACCTGTTTCCTGATGTGTAATGAGTGTGTGGGTAGGTAGATGGAGCAGGAGGGGGTGGAGGCCTCCCCCCCCTTCCATCCAGACGGCTGCCCAAACTCACCTGAGTACTCAGAAAGATTTCCTGGGGAATGATACCTGGACACTTACCTAAGGATGATTTCCCAGAACGATATCCTGGGGAACAATGCCTGGACACTTGCCTGAGGACTAAAAAAACTGTATAAAAGACTGGAGCAACTACTGGCTTGTAGGAGAAGAAAACAGGAGAAGAAAACAGGAGAAGAAAACTGGAGAAGCAAAATGCAGCACCACACTCTGGAAACATCACAGGGCCAACACAACGGATCTTGGACTCTGTAAACCCTCTCTTCGTGCCCTAAGTTCCGGCTGCTGCAACTCATGGAGCTGAAGAAGCTGCCCAGAGGCCCACATCCCTTCTACAGCCAAAGCCTCATCACCCTTCCTCTACAGACCCGACATCTCCTGCAGCACCATTTCTCTACAGACCCAACATCTCCTGCAGCACCTTTCCTCCACAGACTCAAACTGTCTTGGGGGGTGAGGGGTGTGGTAATATAATTCCTTTCCTTTTCTCTCTTCTCTCTCTATTTTCTCTCTATCCCCTTCTGATCTATCCACTTTATTTATGCCCATCCACTGTATTTATGTAATAAATAGTCTAGCTGTTGATATTTTGGCCTCGTTTGTGCCTCTAATTTCACAACACGGGAATATTCATTAAAAACCTGAATCTCTTTCCCTCTCAGGATCGAGACATTAGACCTTTACAGGACGCCCCTGCTGACTGCAGGGGTTTGGACTGGATGAGCTTTGGAGCGTCCGGCTTGGACCATTCTGTGATTCTATAATGTTCATACACAAAGTCAATATCCTTTCAGGAATGAAATCACTTCAAACACAGAATGTTTTTCTGCTTACAATGGAGAAGCTTTTCTTGGTTTTTCCAAAGCAAATGTTGGGTTGATAAGACAAGGTTTTCAGCTGGTTCACAGCAAAATCTCTAGGGACATAGTATCACATTCATAAGGATTTAATGCATAGTTTGCATATTTGAAACTTAATTATCCTTGGAGTCTACTCTGAAAACCCTCTGAGATTTCCAATCCCATGATGAAGAGGGAGAGAAATAGTATCATTTGGTTTAAAACCTTCATTCCTCACATGATTTTTTTCCCCTTAAACTTCTCACTAAGAAAATACCTCTGCTCTTTACACAACCATTCTGTACACAGACTGGAGCTGTGCTGCACCTTACTCCTGACTCCTTTTTCTTTTACTGGCACTCTGGGTCTCATAACTTCTTCCCAAGCCAATCCATCTGTTCTGCTTGCCTAATTGCTGCTGAGATGCAAGGCCAGGGATGCAGAGGCCTTCAGAGTCTCATTTGGCTTCAGCTTTATTTTCCTATCAACCAAGGTACTTATAAGCTAGTGTGTCACATGATGCCATCAGGGTAGCTGAGGCCAAGGGCATCATAACTCTCTCTTTGCTGACCACAGCTCTTTATTTCTTTGCTTCTGAAATTAAGCTTTCCCCCTCCCACCTCAGTCCAGTGCCTCCACAGCCAGTAAGTTACCAGCAAATGTGGTAGCAGTGCAAAAAGGGACAACCTCTGCTTGTGGTCATTGTCAGCTGTGCTGAAAAGAGTGAGAATGATCCAATGAACAAGCTGTGAATTAGCACAGACAAGCAGAGGCTAAGAACTGCAGAGCATTCTGCAGGAAGCCTGTGAAGGAGACTCACTAGTGGGCAGAATCTGAAACGCTACAGAAACTTAACAATGCTGCAGTGCTAGGGTTGGGGCTTTAAAAACATAGGGGAGGAAGAAAATGTGATATTCCTTCACAGCAATGTAGTATTTTCTACTCCAATGGTAACTAAAAGCATGTTGAACAGAGGCTGTTTGGGTGTCTTTCTCTGTGGAAACATGGAATCACAGAGCTGTCAGGGTTGGAAGGGACCTCAATGATCAGCCAGTCCCAACCCCCTGCCCTGGGCAGGGACACCTCACACCACAGCAGGCTGCTCACAGCCACAGCCAGCCTGGCTGCAAACACCTCCAGGCAGGAGGCTGCCACCACCTCCCTGGGCAACCTGTGCCAGGCTCTCACCACCCTCATGGGGAACAACTTCTTCCTAACATCCCATCTGAATCTACCCATTTCTTGTTTTGCTCCATCCCCCCAGTCCTATCACTCCATGGCACCCTCAAAAGTCACTCCCCAGCTTTCTTGTAGCCCCTTTCTGATACTGGAAGGCCACAAGAAGGTTTCCTTGGAGCCTTCTCTTCTCCAGACTGAACAACCCCAACTCTTTCAGTGTGTTTCCATAGCAGAGCAGCTCCAGCCCTCTGCTCCTCCTCGTAGCCCTTCTCTGGACACATGGATGTTTAGTATTCTTAAATAACTGTCTCTGTGAAATTGATATGAATTAATTCCTGTAATGAAATAGCAGGCAAGTTGTAGAGGCCTGAACACTAGTGTGTGACAGACAATTAAATGCATGTGTTTGTGCTCAAAGTTGAACTTTTCCACTCAGGCAGAAGCCTGCTGCTTGGCCACTGCAGCTGGTACAGTGTAGTTGTAACTGTTGATGATACCTGAACTAAACAAGCGACATGTCCTGAATCTTCCAGCTAAGGAGACCCAAAGCAGAGCCATACACTTAGCTGGCTGGTCACACACTCTGCCTAGACTGGGACACAGACTATTTAGACTGGAGAGGAAAACAGAGTTTGGATGCTGCAAAGAAGTGGTGGTGCTGACAAGAAGGTTTCCCATTAAAGATGATCTTGTAGGGAAGCAGACCTGGAGAGGTGGTGGTGCCTTCCTTGGAGTGATTCTGAAATGGAAGAGGTTTTTTGTAGATGAATGCTGGGGTACCCATGGAGCTTGGGCAACAACCCTGACAGCAGTGAAGTGTGAGAAGCAGCACAGTGGGAAGTGGCTGGATTGTCTGCCTGGCCGCCACAGACAGACAGCGACCTGCCTGCTGGGAAAGGAAGTCAATAGCTAGGAAAGCTCTGCGGGATGGAGTGAGCACAGAGCGTGGGGGGAGAATCAAGCAGGTCACAAGCTCTCACCTCAGAGGGTCTTCAATGAACTCCAGTATCCAGATCCACCACGGCTTGCCATTGATCCTGTCCTGCCTGGGACAGCGACCCCAGATGTTCTATGTCTGCTGCCATGAAAACTCTCCGGGAAAAACATGTGAAATAACTGAGAGAGGACTGAAATCCTTAAACCATGATAGGACCATCTTAGAACCGATTTCTATTGCAAGAGTTTATGGGAAATAGATGTTGTCAACTCATGTGATGGCTCTTGATAAAAGTATCAGTGCTGCCTGACATTTGGATTAAAAGAAAGGCGATGCACAGTCACCATGACCCTGGCTAGCGGCCGGCTGGCAGGCTCCAAGTGCCACCGTCGATGAAGAGTCTGCATCCTGGGAGCAGCCTTTTGTGCAACTCTCTGCAAATCAGCTCCCGGCCTCTGCTGTCTCACTTTTTAAATCATTATTATATCCTGAAAGAGAAACAGTTAAAATCTTGTTTCAGTAGGTGGATGACAAAACACTTGGAGGGCTGATAAATAGCAAAAGAGGAGAGGTGTTTTGCAGCCTTTGAAAGAAGAGTAGATGGAAGCAATGCTAATGAGCAACAGGGTGATTAGGGTGCTGCAAGGAGCAGCGCATACAAAACCCGTGCTCCTTTTGCAGCTGGGGGAGGGAAGCAGACACTTCTAGTTTGTGACTCCTCCCAGAGTCGAAATAAGAGAAGCCAGGTGTGTGGATGCTGATGCTGTGAGTGACGTTCTCTCATTGCATCATAACGGGAGCCAAAGTCAATTAATTTGGTGTGGGTATTTCCACTGTAAAGATTTGCAGTTGTGTGTAATAAATCCACCTGCCCTGAGAAGAACCTGCCCTGTCTGTTTGTTCAGTGACTATGCTGGGAAACACTCAGGGAGGTGGAACTCTCCGAGTGTAGTCCTTGGCAAACTCTTGGGAATGTGGAGATTAACTGAAGTTTCCTGTGTGACTCCTGCCAGAATTATCACACTTCTGTTATATACAAGCTCCAAATCCAGGAAAGAGGAATAAAAACCTCTGGGATAACAAAATTGTCTTCTTTGTGGTAAAGAGAAGTAGTCCCGAGGAGCTGCATGTAAATGTTACTTCTCAAGCCACAGGACAAGATGGATTCATCTACAAATCTGTGTGGACTGCTGCATACCTTTTCTTGCATCATGTTCTTTCTCTTTGTTAAAAAAGAAGAACATTTTCTGTCACTCCACAGATACAGGCAGGGCAACCAAGCAGCTCTTAACCTTACTGAGACATTGCTGCTTCTGTATTTTCCTAGGTCCCTTGCACTGAAGAACATCCTCTGCATTCAGGCCTGGGCTCTCAGTGCCCCACAAGTGTGTGATCCTCACTGTACTCAGGGTTGTGGTTGTATGGAATGTGAAACAGAGCCCAGGACTAAAGAGGCAGAGTTCAAACAAAGGACTCAAATGCCTGCCCTTCAGCATTTTTTTGTCCACCTCGGGTCCTTGTCACATGCCAGGTCTCTGTGCTGGTCCTGGCATGTTGAGGGAAATGGTGTCTGAATGCTGGTAAGAGCTCCGGCAGCAGTGCTTTGTTCCATGCAGACACATCTTTTCTCTCAAGGGCTTGGAGATGAAGCTCACTAAGGCTTATGCCACACACACTACCGAGAGCACAGAAATGTATTTGCAATCCCATCCAGCTTGGATGCATATCAGATCATTGTCCTCCATGTGTGTGTGCTTTTCTGCAAATTGAAATCTCCTTCTGAGGGAGAGGCATCTTGTCTCCCATGGAAAGTATTTCCAGCAGGCTCTGGGTCTCTCTTCTGTGTGCTCCTGTGATTAAAAGTAAAGGAATGTCCTATTAAAGATGTAAATGGTCTTCTGCTATCCTCATTATTCTCTTAGTCCTTAACAAAAGGGGGAAAAGCAATTCCAGAGGTCAGGTAGCAACAGGAGGAGCATGCAGCTTCTGCTAGGTGTTTGTACTTTCTGTTTTCCTTAAACAGCTCAGATGCAGCTCTGCAAAGCAATAAACACGAGAGGAAAACAAGGTGAAGTGTATGAGAATCTGAAAGCAGCACTGCAACATAAGAATGAAAGGAGAAGAAAGAGCGTGCCATTTGAACAAATGCAATGGCAGCCTGGCCCCTCCTCATCCAGCCTTCCTCTGTTCTGTTTGTGTGCACCTGGAATTGAGACGTGCATCTTTATCTGGGATCGTTGCACCAGTTGGGAGCAGGTCACCCAGGGTGCTTTGCCCATACAGGGCTCTCAAGCTCGCACAGCTCCAGGAAACGTTAGAGATGGAGGTTTTCCACCCTGTGAAACGATCCGCAGGAAAACAGTGCCCCTGTACGGGTTCTGGGGAGAACAGCCATGGGTTCCCAGTGTGAGGAACGTGTTGGCAGGGAAAGGCTCACAAAAAAGCCTTAACCCAACCAACCAGCCAGAGGTTTTCACAGCTTAGAACTGTTCCCAGTGTGAGGAACATGTTGGCAGGGAAAGGCTCACAAAAAAGCCTTAACCCAACCAACCAGCCAGAGGTTTTCACAGCTTAGAACTGGGAGATATTTTGATAAATTGTTTTAATTTTTGTATCTTCACACTGAAGGTCAAAAAAATTCCCAGCCTGATGAAAAGTCCTGTACTACTATTTTTCTCTAACCATCAGCTTCCTATTTTATTGTTAACCTTTTCTCTCTAAAGCAGCATCACTAATGCATTTACAAACTCTGGATGTGAGGTCCCTGCAGGAATCGATGTACCTAATTCTGTTTTCCTGGCAATCTCTGGATTGTTCTTAATAGGAGGTTCTGCAGGTGAAGAAATGATGCTGCTGGAGGTATTTTTACAAGGGAGCTCTTTGGCCTAGGATTTGATTAGATGCTCTGCTGAGGCAGAAGCCTTTCTCCAATACTTCATCGCCTTTAGCTAACAGTAATTGTACAAAAACACATCTAAAAGTGAATGAATATTTACAGTGGTGTCAGTTTAGCAGGAACATTCTTTTTTCCCCTCTGAGGCAATTAAATATCTTCCCTGCTCTAGGCCATCTCTTTGTCCCGCTCTGTGAATAATTACTGCAGGCAGCTTCTTAACAAAGTAAAATAGATTATAAAAATTAAAAAGGACATTATTGAACAGCTGCAAAAATTTAGAAACTTAGCCAACTTCTAAGCACTTCCTGGAGGACTGAAACGCCAGATCTGACCTAGCAGCACACAGTTTGTGTTCACGATGGTTTGTATTGATTCATTTAGTAACAGGACAGGAATAGACCACAGCAGTTTCTGCTGTCAGAATTCAGCTGCGCTCCTGCAGGCAGAGAGCCAGGTGGTACCACCCCTGAAGGTGAGTTAACACTTCTCCATCTGAGCCTCCTCACACAGCTGAACACCCAGGGTAGGTGTCTTCAGAGCAGAAGGAATTTCAACAATGTTTGGAAGGAAGAACCTCTGTCTTTGGTTAGGAATATGAAATATCATTTGCCTTCAAGCTACTCTGCAGGCCTCCTGCTTCCCCAGTTGTGTAGATGTGTGAGGTCTCCCTTCCTGAAGTGACAAGTGAGACAGGTCAGGTGAAGAGCCCTGGAATGCTTCTCACTCTTCCACTGCATCTTTTGCCAGTGTTCTGTTCAAATGACTGTTCCTTTTGGAACGATTTCGTGGCCAGCCTCGAGCACAGACCTGCTTGCAGCCTTTGCTCTAGGAGAGAGGATTCATTCTGTTGGTCAACACCCAGACAAACCGAGGGGACAGGTTCCCAAAGGTCACAGCACCGAGGTGCTTGTTTCCATCTAGCATTGTTTCTTCACCTAAAACAAAAGTACTGTGGTAGTTTGATAACTCTCTCTAAGATCTATGTTATTCTTTTTGTTCCCAGAGTAACTCCTAGCACAGCCTGAAGGGAAATTACTAATGAAAGGGTTTCCTCATAGAACACAGCTTCAATTTTTACTTGAGTTATTTATTTAGAGAAACAATCTGTTTGGGAATAATTCCTCAACTGGAATCATAGAGGTCAAAGAAGTCTTTTACATTTCCTGATCTGAGATGCACGTGTGATTTTGGATCGATAAGAATCTTCTTGAATGCACAGCACAGTGCCGCAGGAAGTGCTCTGTGTAACAAAGGATTGCTCCTTCATGGAGGGCCTCGCAGTCTGGCAGCAGGCAGGTCGGAGAGAGGCCTGATAAGAAATTAGGAGCTGGCTTTCTATGCCAATGACTAAGCTTACCTCTGCTTTGTACTCGTGGGCAGAATAAGTAGAAAGCGGCAGATGAATTGATGGCTTGGAATTCGTACGGCCCTTACCTGCTTTGCATTCAGGACAGTGATGTAAATTACATGATTTGTTCAATGAGGTGACAAGAATCAGGACTCCTTTTGTGAGAGGCCAATTAAACGGAATGGTTTCATTTGCCCTCAGCAATGGCTGTAATGAACAATTACAGCGTGGGCCGAGCTTACTGTAGTCAGTGTTGGTTTGTTGTTTTTGGTTTTTAATTCACTTTGTGATGAATGGGTTTGCTGCAAAGCTTGTCTTGTTTGGTTTGATTTGTGTCCAGCCTGAGCGTGTTAGGAGGTGATGATACTTAGCTGTGTGCTTCACATGCTAATGAAATTGACGTTACCAAAGCATGCAAATGTCTCCCATTATTTTCTTTTCTTTCACCTTGTGCCAATATGTTTCTGTAATAAATCAGAAAATCTTTATTCAGCAGGCAGGCAGTGTTTGAAAGGTGCAAAGGCTGCATCCATTCTGACCGGGTTTATCTTTTTTCCCATAGAATAGCTTCCAAAGACAGAAAACTATCAGGAACAAAAAGCTTTACTGTGACAATTTCTTTGCTTTGTACATCATGAAAAGAAAAGCAAAGAAATACTGATGGGTTGCTTATTCATAAATTGAAAAGGCAGATTTACATGACAGCTTAAACGAGGTCTAGCAAAATCCACTTTCAAGCACGGGTTGGTGCTTTGTGAGAGCATTTTGGCTAATCAAACAGAGGTGAGCCTATCATGAATAATTCATGGTGGCTGTAAATACCTGCAGAGGGACTCCACTGACACCGCAATTAGCAGCTGGCATTGGCTGGTTGACGATGTCACCGTTGCTCCAATCAGTAATTGTAGCATAACTTGCTGCTGAAGTTGCCTGTGTGCACCCTTTTACACACACAAAGAAGAGGGGGTGATCGTTCCACCACCCCCTCCCAAACTCGGTGCATAACCTCCCTTTGTCTCTCAGCACCTTTCATCATCTTGCAACAATTTCCCCCCCCTTTCACCTCCCACGGCGTTCCCACATCCCATTAACACCAGCAAGGGAGCTGTTGTTGCTATTGCTATGCATGATGAGTAGGGAGCCTGCGGGGAAGATCAGTGCTCCGCTAGGGACTCTGTCCCCAGCTGACCCAGGAGTGAGCGGACAAGACAGGGCTGTACCTCCAGAGCCACACCAGCTGCATGGCAGAGAGGGCAGACTGGAGGCAGTCAGAACCCTCAAGGAATGGTTATCTAGGGCTGTGCTTCTCTGAGCGACGCTGGCAGCTGTGGCACATACAACGATTATACAGAATTTTTCTTTTAACATCAGTTTATTTTAAGATGTAAAACTTTATCACTGAAACCCCAGCTAGATATGTGCCTGTAGTTATATTCAGGAGCATGCTAAGGGACATAGGAGTTTTTCTGCTCACTGGGCTAAGATAAAGGGGAACAATTATTCCTTTCTTGCCCCTGTGTGCCTGCCCAGTAATCGATCTGGTTAATCCGTCCAGGAGAGCCTCAACCACGATTTGTTTGGGTGAAATGCAAAAGGTACTGGTCAGAAACCTGTTAGCTCTAACAGCATTTTTTGTTGTGGTGGTTATTTTTTAACGAGCAGTGGTGCTAACTTTACTTGTACCTGGCATGGATGAGCACAGTATTAGCTTTCTAGCTTTAGCAGGGTCATGGTAATTTGTGAACCAAAGATGTTCTTTATCTGCATCTCAGAGGTCTTTATATGGCAGCAAATTGCTAATTTGTGCTGCAGCGATTTTATTCAAGGTAGTGTCCTAGTCATTATGTGCTCAAGGATGTCTTCTATTGGTGTTTGGGTTTGTATTAGTGCTGGTTAGTCTGTGATGTGTGTTAATTTAGAGATGTAAATATTGGCCAGAGTCCTGTATTTTAACTGAACAGTACTCTGGGATTGAAATCCCATTCTTTTGATTCCAAAGTGAGAAAGCTCTCCACAGAGCCACAGTAACACACGAGTAAATGGCAGCTTGGTAAAGCAGCCTGCATAATAGCTCTCTGTTCAGCACCTCTGCTTTTATAGACCAAGACTCAGGTGTGTATTTATGCTTGGAAAGGAATGCTGGCTGCTAATAGAAAAGAAAGGTAACTTGCTCCTTTGCCAATCATTCTGGTCTTTTAGAGATGAACACTTTTAATAACTACAAGCCAGGGAGCCAGGTTATAGCAGTTCTTGTTTAAGGGTTTTAAAGGGTTAGGAGACTTGCTTCACAGAATCACAGAACCCCAGACTGTTAGGGCTTGGAAGGGAACCTCGAGTCCAATCCCCCTGCCAAAGCAGGATCACCCGGTACAGGCTGTACAGGAATGCAGCCAGGCAGGTCTTGAAAGTCTCCAGAGAAGGAAACTCCACCACCTCTCTGGGCAGCCTGCTCCAGTGCTCCATCACCCTCACGGTAAAGAAGTGTCTCCTCCCGTTGAGGTGGAACCTGCCAGGTTCCAGCTTGTACCTGTTGTTCCTTGTCCTGTCACTGGGTACCACCAAAGAAAGCCTGGGACCTTCATCTAGAAACCCAACCCTCAGGTGCTGCTAGACATTGATCAGGTCCCCTCTCAGCCTTCTCTTCTCCAGACTAAACAGCCCCAGGGCCCTCAGTCTCCTTTCACAGGAGAGATATTCAAGTCCCACAGTCATCCTTGTAGCTCTCTGTTGGACTGTGCCTGTGTGTAATACAGAAGCAGGTGAGACAGAAATTTAGAACCATAGAATCAACCAGGCTGGAAAAGACCCCACAGATCATAAAGTCCAACCTATTACCTAGTACCTAACACCCCCTGACATCTAAGCCATGGCTCCAAGTGCCACATCCAAGCCTTTTCTGAACACCTCCAGGGATGGGGACTCCACTGCTCCCTGGGCAGCACATTCCAATGGCCAATTACTCTTTCTAAGAAGAACTTTCTCCTCACCTCCAGACTAAATCTTAAACTAAAATTTATTGAGCCTAAAACTTATCTCTGCTGAGATGCTAATGGCTGAGCTACAGGCAGCCCTTACACTTCCATCTGTCACTGGGCTGTGAAAGCAGAGAGTATCTGCACAGCCTACTCTTGCAAGCCCCTCCGCAGACGGGAGGGGAAAGGGCCTGGCAGGGGAGAGAGATTAGTAAAGGACAATTTACTACTCTGTTGCAGGGATATCCGGTTACACAAAAGAAAACTGAAAAGCTGGGATATGCACAGCAGGGAAGCAGACAAAACATGAGCCGCCCACAGAATGTGAAACTGAAGCTGGGGAAACAGGACCCACCCCTGCCCGGAGGCTGGGGGAAACAAACAAACAAAGGAAAATATCAACCTAACAACAACAAACCCCACAAACAACTAATCACGTCGAAGGAAATGGAGCTGGCAAGGTGAAGTGAGCTGCTGCTGTAAAAAGTGGGAGGTGGATGGGCAGAGGCGGTAGGGTAGATACAAGGAATAATCTGTGCTGGCACATTAGGGGCTCTCCATGTGGACTCAACTTTAAATACTGAATTGCTTGAATATTCAATTTGGCATCTTAGTCTGAAGTATCTTTATACCCATTTGTGACATCCTGGTTCTTTGCAAGAGGGAGAGAGGGTCCTGCATGCTTATGATTTGGAAAAAGACAGCTTTGGGAGTTGAGCAGCACTGCCTTCCCCAGCAAACTCCATGGTGCTGTGAAACTGGAACCTCTGCTGCTACCCAAGCAGCCTGATCGCTGCTTTCTGCTCCTCTCACGTCTCTCATCTCTTTTACTTGTATTTGGAGGCATGTTTAAAGTAGTGGCTATGCCAAACTACCTCTTTGCTACTGACATTGTTTCACTTACTTCTTTAATCTTTTTCTAACCGAAAGAAGGAGAGGAAGTAATTAGGAGGAGGTTTTCTGTCTGCACAATACACTCAAAAATCTACCTTTTTCTGACATAAATGGCTACAAATAGTATTGTTTATGAGGGTGTTTGACTTTATATTCCAAATCCACTAGTAACCTTTATTTGTATTAAGCAGTTATAAGAATTAAGGATTTAATTCCCCCCCCTTCTCTTGAAGGGATGTACACCACCAGGCAAAATGAAATGTGATTATCCTTAACTTGCAGCTTGTGGTTCAGGCTGTGGATGTGGCTTGGGGCCAGATAAGTAGATGCCATTGTGGGACCAAGGCCACAGCTTCTGGAAGAAGATTCTGCCAGATAAGGTGCACATGGCAGCAATTTAGCCTGCCAAGCTTTGGACTGCTGGAGAGACAACATTTCAGTTCAAAACATATGCCTAGTTGATCCAGGAGCTTTTCTTCTGAAAGCAGTGTGACTGCTGGTGTCAGTGTGGGGGTCTGATCTATTTGGTGTGCACAGGAGCCCAGGTTTTGCATGCCTTGTAAATCTTGGCTGGACGTGATGCTCTTGGAGGTCTCTTCCAACCTGTCTGATTCTGTGTGATGAACCCCAGAAGATTCCCTTCCTTAATTACACAAGTGACAATCTAAAATCTCCCTAAAATGACTGGAGAGGATTATTGCTTTGGCATTTTAACAGCTGTATTCTTTAGAAACCCAAACACTTATTTTCTAAGTGTTTCAGGAGAGACAGATCCTGGGTTTGGAAATTATTTTCTCTATGCAGAAAATTTACCTCCTGCCTGGAACTTACAGATTGGTTTTGCCTTCTGTGCTTGTCTGAACCTCTTTCTGGCAATGATGGTGCCACTTGAAGCTATTTTTTGCTGTTATTTCATATGTTTCATAGTTTCATAGTTTCAGTTAGGGTTGGAAGGGACCACAAGGATCAGCTAGTTCCAACCCCCCTGCCATGGGCAGGGACACCCCACACTAGATCAGGCTGGACAGAGCCTCATCCAGCCTGGGCTTAAACACCTCCAGGGACAGGGCCTCAGCCACCTCAGTGCTTTTCAAATGGATGCACATCCAAAGAGCCATACCGTGTTTTCTGTGAAAAATCACCAGCTCTGACCCTGCTGACCTTTAGTTTGAGGCTAGATCCTTTAGATGGTGGAAACCAGAATTGTTACTTACATCAAGTAAGGCTCTTACCTGAACTGGTTTCAGCTGCTCATGCAGATGGTCTGGTAGCAGTTCTCCTGGAAGAAAGCTCCTCAGAAAACTCAGCACAAGCCCTTTGTTCCATTAGCTCACAGGAAGGAGGCCTTGGCTTGCTCAGAGAAGTGGAGCTTGGTGGTGAACAAGATGTGTGTGCAGTTATCGCTGGAATTCATTCACCTGCTAAATGTGACACCTGGCAGGAGGGCCCAAGATGTGCTTTGAGAAGCAGCTCTAGTATCTTAGTGCCAGCTCTGACTTTAGCCAGTCAGTCAGTCCCAAGTCTCTACAATCTAGTCCCAGTCTGCAGGAATGGTTCTGCTTACCTTAGTTGACTTCAGCAGGCCCAAGATTATTGCTCTTGCGTCCTTTCACTCAGCACTTTGCTAGGCTGCTATGTTAGAGGATATGAGCAGGCACTCATGCCATGGGTAGAGCTGTGGAAGTACCTAGGAGTACAACAGCATCTCACCTGGCTTCAGAGTCCTTGCACTGCCTGGCCATTTTTAGCAGGGCACAGATCTTTAAGCTTCACACCAGCCGTAAGGAGAGAGGGCAAATGCTAAAGCCAACAAAGATACACTGAAAAAATAATGTCAGAAGTAAATGTGATTTCTCCTAAAGCCATATGGTGCCTCCTCTTTTCTGAGTAACCTCTCAGAGAGGCAGATTTAAATTGGAATAAAACCCCTTTATGTGTGAAAACTTTCCCCTGAGCTTGTTTCCCTTTAGCACTCCAAGTACACTTGTGTTCCAGTCAAATGCTCTCCTCATACCTATTGCACACCCTTGCTTATGTACTCATTTCTCACTTCAGTGCTGCCAGGAGGCAATGCTAATTTACTTCTTTTTCCTTTGTAATTATTCCTCCTTGATTGATATTGCTTATTATCAAAATGTTCAGAATGGCTTCTCCCCTCGTTTCAGCTGAGAGACACAATCAGATACAATTGATAGGAGAAATTAGCTCTCATCTTGATTGGCAAAATATTGCAACCCTGAAATTTACATTTGGCTTACCAGTGAGGATTCATTCCAAGAGACAAAAAGTACATTTCTGAGTGCATTTAGCTCACAGTAGTATTGCAATGCTGCTGTGTCTGAGAGCGCTTTAACAAGGGAGAACTGGAGAGGGTGAGGTCATGTCACTCAGTGCAGATGATACAGACCAGGCAGGATCACTGTGGTCACCCAGCAGCTTTGAGTAGCTGTTTGTTAGGAGGTTTATCAAAGGGATGAGAAGGAAAACCCCACTGGCATCACTGCCAGGTTGCACCATTTTACTGAGAGCAGGAAGCAGGAAATTTGCCGAACACAAACCCTGCTCAAACAAACGGAAGGTTTCCAGTCGCTCCAGATCTTGTCTCGGTCTTCAGGGCTATTCTCTACATTTTCTTTCCTACCCAGTGATTCCTTAGGCAAGACAAAGTATTTCAGTTTTCCTCATCAATCTTTGAGCCTACTCCATCTGGATGGCCACTGATCAACAGTGGGTTTCAGAAAACTACTGAGAGCACAGAACCATGAGGATAAGGTCTCCTAGGACTGATCACCTGTGCTCACATGACTTCCACTGTGTTTGGAAACACCAACTGCACACTTTCCTGTCAAGCACAGCTGACAAAAGCACGTACCAGCTCTGAAGGCAGTAACCATGGCATTTTGCCAGAGGACAGACATAGCTTCAGGAATTGAGACACAACTGGAAGAGAGCTGGGAGAGACACCTAGCACTGATCACCACTGCAGGAGGCCTGGTCTGTCTCACCTGTCTGGCTGCAGCTAAGGAGCAGGACAAACAATGCAGGGCTCCCCCGGTTTTGCACAGCAGGAGTAAAGGCTGTCAGCAATGACAGACAACAGGAGCTGTGTGTGGTCTGGGCAGACCCAGAGTTTTGGTGTGGGATGTAGTACGAGAGCCAGGAGTTAAGCACTGTGCAGCCAACCCAGACTTCTTCCTGAGCATCAGATCTGCAGCAGTAAGTAATAAAGCTGGCTCCAGCTTTCCTCACCCTCCTGGATGCTCCTCTGGGGCTGTCAAAGAGGTACTTAAACTCACTTGGGAAACTGCTAGTGCTTATTTAGGTGTTGTGGTCACTTTCAATCCATCTTAATATTTGTGTACCACCCTGTGGGAGTTAAAGCATTTAGCTGAGGATGCAGGATGACCAAGTTCAGCTCTCTTCTGCAGAAGAACACTGAAATGTAAACCACGCCGGTTACTTATCGATTTATTTCCCAGAAGCAGCTCACACATGCTAGGTTACATGGCCTACTGGTAAGGAAACTTCCATCCTTCCTGTTGAAGCAGCTCTACAGAGCAGAAAAGAGTGCAGTGAGTAGAAAAGTGCTTGGAAAGGCCTGATGAATTGCTTTAATTTTTTTCCCCAATGCATGTTGTGAGACCTGAGCAGCAGAAAGGTTGTGGGGATTTTTTTCCTGAGTGCTTCTGTATTAGGAGTTTTATCATATGCAGGTACATGCTCATGGCTAGAAGGGACAATAATAAAGATCTATTTCACTCCCTCTGTAACAGAGGCTGTAAAAATACCCCAGTGATCCCTGCATTAATACTGCTGGCTCAGATAAAGCTAAAAAGCCTTTCAGAACACTGACTATTTCTGCTCTGACTGTTTGTAACCTATGAGCTGAATTGTTTTGCACAGGTTCTTCAGGTGATCTATTCAACTTTACACCACCAAAACCCCCTGGAAGTTTACCACTGACTCACACAGCACAGCCAAGCAGAGCCTGTGTGACAGCACAGCAATGTTGAGATTTTCTGGGAGCTCCACAGGGAAGTGTGGCTAGGAGTCAGGATCTTAACTTGTACATACCATAGAATCAGAATTGTCAGGGTTGGAAGGGACCTCAAGGATCAGCCAGTTCCAGCCCCCCTGCCATGGGCAGGGACACCTCACACTGCAGCAGGTTGCTCACAGCCACCTCCAGCCTGGCTGCAAACACCTCCAGGGATGAGGCTTCCACCACCTCCCTGGACAACCTGTGCCAGGCTCTCACCACCCTCATGGGGGAGAACTTCTTCCTAACACTGATGTACAGAAAAGTGTCAGGCAGCTGGGAGCACTAATTGTGATGGAAAATACTTTGGCTGGATTTTGCTAATGCCTCTGCTAGAAAGCTTACATCAAGAGGTTTCAGCTAGGGTTGCACTTGTCTCTGTTATGACAAGGAAGATGCTCAAAAACAGTAAGAAGAGTGCAGGATATGTCCTGATACACCTCTTAAAGAGTCAAGCTCACCTGAGAGAATCACCAAAGGTCCAGATTTTCCTCTGGTGGTGTAAGAGCTGAGGCAGCAAGCTCATGTGGCTTGTCGGGCTGCTGAGCAGAGATGGAGCTAAACCCAACAGAATTCTCACTGCAAATGGTTGCCTGGGTTTGCCCCGGTGCTCCTGGGATCTGAAAAATCATCTCTGTGGAGATATTATGCTCAAAGGGTATATTAGTGCCACCTGCATCATTATGCACAGCCTCCTGCTTGCTTTATTCTCTTCAAGAACCTTTCCTCTGAGAACAAATCTAATGTTTGCTCATCATCGCCGAGCAGACACACAGCTACGGAAGCGGGTGGGAAGACAAGGGAAGGAAGCACAGCTTTCAAGCACAGATGAGAGAGACAGCTTCTACTTTGAAAGAAGTAAAAAGAAATGCTGCTTGGGACATGACCTGGCACATGGAGAGGACACTCTGGTACCAGGAACAGCTACTCAATCCAGTTCAGACACTTGGGACTGATGTAGCTTTCAAGTCAACTTTGGTTTGTAGAAATGTTACCCTGCGGTGGCTCTTTTACCTGGGTAAGCACGAGGTAAGATCTTTGTTATTAGGTTTCAGAAGCAATGCACTGCTTGTGTTTTGTAGAAGCAGCACTGTAGCTGCACCAGGCTATGCCTCACTTGGCCAGCCCAGTGTATGAGCAAAGCTGGGCTGCTCCAGCAGGCAGGAGAGAGCGTACTGGCCTCAATAAAAGCTGCCAGCTTTTATGCTTCAAAATGTAATTTGGCAGATCTCTGGAGGCTCAGAGACCTTTCCACTCCTAAGTTTCAATTGGACAATAAGTCAGGTAGACCCCAGTTGTCTCGGGTGAACTGCAAGTGACTGCTGCAGTGCTCCCTGGAGGCTTTTACTCTCTCGCTCACAGGGACGCAAAGCTGGCTGGAAGCTATTGTGGCCGCTTGGCTTCCCTGCCTGGGCTTTCTCTGTACAAACACGAGTGAGGCCAGGACATGCCTGGCTGTCACCATGGAGTGGTGATGGTAGGTTTAAACACCACCTGTAAGCATTTGAAAGCTTTGGGCCTGAGCAAAGGAGTTTTCAGCTGCATGAACGGCAGATGAAGAGCCTTGGTGGTTTCCTGCTCAGAGCGGCTCCGCTGCACACAGGGCACTGCCCAGCTGACATTTCCTTTCTTAATTCCCTCGCTGAAGATGTGTACAGGGAAGCCTGCTACCTGATGTGTATGCAAGGCAGAGCTCTGCTGCACCACAGACACCATAAATAACTATCTCACATCAGAGGCAGAGCATATTGCTGGTGGAGCTCATAATGTTAATATGGAGTGCTAATGTCCTTGCCTTTATCTTAATTAGTGTTCCCTTCAATTAGAAGCAAGCCATTCATTTTGGAATAAAAGGACTGACCCACACCTCTTCCCCACACTTGAATTATCCTCGCAATTAAGTGCTAAGTATCTGTCTTGACACTTACAAGACCTTTATCACCATCATATCTGAGAGGCTGGCAGGGAACTGTAGCATTTATTCACCCACCCACTCCATACATTTTTCATTTCAGATGCTGATGTCTTCTGTGATCTATTTCAGGACAGCATTTTATGTGCTTAACCTGTCATTGTTCTTTGCACACACCCTTGGCTCTTTGAACAAGTTTCAGACATTGATCATTTTCTGATACTGGGCCCTAAGCAACTTGTTTGCCTCCCTGTGGAGTGCCCTTGCTCTGCACCTTTAGTGCCTGTGCAGCTGGTTTAGGGTGGGAGGGTCGCCGTTAGTGGAGAGAAAAGAAGGAGGAGATACTTGGAAGCAAGTTTTCTATCTTATGTGTGTAATGAAACACACAATATGTGGTGGTTTTGGTGCCTGTCTGCCCCTGCCAGAGATGCTGAGAGGGCAGCTGGGCTAGCTGGTGTTGAACATTTTATCCCAAAGCACCTTTACTTTGAAACGGAATCTTTCTGCCTGCTCCAGTTCTGGTGTTGGTTGACTCTGCAATCTGAAGGCTTTTGGTCTTGGCTATTCTCTGTCCCATCTGTGTGCAGGATGCTGGTCTTGGAGCCCGTCATCGACAGAGGGGCATATCTTTTAAACTGTCTGTGCAACACCAGGTTCTGTTCCTAAAAGCAGGAACTGGTTTTAGAGTAGGAAAAGGCTGGAGTGTTCCGGGGGGAATGTTCTGTCAGAGGGAGGTAATCAGCTTCTGAAGCCTTCAGGTAGCTTTCTGGTGAGTTTAGTAACCATAAGCACTTCACCCTAAGGACTGAAGTTGGTTTGTGCTTTCTGATGGCAAGAACCAGAGTGCTGTAAGAGCCTCACATCTGGGGGTTCCAGAGGAGGCAGCGACAGTGACCCCGACTGCAGGATTCCGTTCAAACGTCTGAGCAGCTGGAAAATCACAGCAGTGGCAGGGCACTGAACGGATGAGCTGCATCTTACTCGAGCCTCTCAAATGGCCACACGACAGGGAACAGTGCAGGCCATCCCTTCAACAATCCAGCTGGCAACCCTAGCAGCACCCCCGAGGGCTGTTTCAGGGGTTCAGGTGTTTGGGCAGTCAGAGCAGTGGCGACAAGGGCACCGACATGGGACTGTGAGTAGATCGTCCCAGTCGGTTTGACTTCATTCTGCAACTTCCTCTTGCAGCTTGAGTTAGAAAGCTTTGAAGTGATGTTTGCCTTCTCTTTGGCAAAAGCTAGGGAGCTGCAGTGAGGTGACAGAAACAAGCCATGTCTGTAGGTGCCCCTGCTGTAAGCCACAGATGGAAGCTTCCCAAGCTCAGAAAGCTTCATCCTTTGAACAGCTGCAGATACAAACGCTGACTGCACAGTGTGCGGCAGACGTGTGTTACCTGCACAGCTCCAGGCAGCCTACCTGACCTTCAGCCTGCCCTGGAAGGCTGCCTTTCATTTGTCATATTCTCATCCATGCTCTTTACCTACCAATTCAGAAAGCTGCGTGGGAATTGTAGGAATTATTCTGTAATGGTAAGAATTATTCTCTCCCCTGGGAAGAGAGACTGAGAGCCCTGGGGCTGTTGAGTCTGGAGAAGAGAAGGCTGAGAGGGATCTGATCAATGTCTATCAATAGCTGAGGGCTGGGGGTCAAGGGGAGGGGGCCAAGCTCTTTTGGGTGGTGCACAGCAAGAAGCCAAGGAGCAATGGAGACAAACTTGAGCAGAGAAGGTTTCAGCTCAGCAGGAGGAGAAACTTCTTTGGTGTGAGGGTGGCAGAGCCCTGGAGCAGGCTGCCCAGAGAGGTTGTGGAGTCTCCTTCCCTGGAGCCTTTCCAACCCCAGCTGGATGCCTTCCTGTGTGGACTCCCATGGGTGCTGCTGCTCTGGCAGGGGCTTGGACTGGGTGATCTCTGGAGGTCCCTTCCAGCCTGTAAAGATCTGTGATTGTGTGATTCCTTTGCTGTGCTGTACAATGTACAATAAAAGGCACGGTGAGGACTGGAAGCTGCTTTTCTCTGAAGGGAACAAAGGAATATATGAAAACAATAACCCTGCTGGCCTACAGTTGTGTTTTTATGCTTCTTGAAATGAGCTCCACTTTTCCAGAGGCATTTTTTGCCCTGTTAATCTCCCATTTCTTTGTCAGCTCCGTGTGAATTGCAGTATTAGTGATTTTAAATGGAATAATGTGACTTCTTAATTTTCTGTTTTTTCCATATGAGCCCAGGCCAGGCTGGTGCTACAGAGGCTCTGAAAGCTGTGCCACATGTGCCTTCTGCCTGCAGTCAAACTCAGAACGCAGCCAGAACTAAGTGGACAAAGTTGCAGAAGAAGATAAAGAGTAAAGCAGTTTGATTTGGCAAGTAAGAAGAGACAAAACAACAAAGTGTGCCCAGAAAAGGTGTTCACAGCAAGCTGAGTGGGCAAAAGAATTCCTTCACTACTTCTGGGACAAGAGGGCAAAGCCAGTCCAAACTGATCTAACAGAAAATCTTCCTGCTGAAAGCCTTTGGAGAAAGAGTCTGTGTGGTCACACGGATGCACTGCACTGCGCTGTGCTCTTCACAATTAAAAGATACCCACTGCTGCTGTGGACGTGGCACCCTCAGCTTGAAACTCTGCCAACAGGATGTCTGTGGAAGGCTAAAACAAATGAGAGGCTAAGTTCTTCACAGCTTGCTGAGATAAGAGGCTCCTGGGCACTGCTGAGTGTTAGACTGCTTCCCTAAACCTCTCCATTTTATCCTCTCTTTCACCACACTGCTTATGGCTTGGGCTCAGCTGCATCCTGTGGGTTAAACGTGGTGGACAGTCTAGCTGAAAACTCATCAGTTATCTTGACAGGAGACTCAGAGAAGGTCAAGGCCATCTCTTCTTGAAAATTTGTCTGGTGAGGCTTCAGTTGTCACACTTGAGACCTCTCAAGGCTCTTTTGACTGGTCTGTTCCTGTTCTGCCCCAGACACTCAGGGACCCAGCTGGGGCAGCCACGCCAGTGCAGTCATCTGCATCTTTACTGGATTGTGCTTGTCCACACTTAGAAGAGAGGAGCTGTAGCTTGGGTGTGCTGAGCTGCACCACCCAACACACGAAGGAATCCAGTTCGATCCGATGGTCGTGGGAAATACTCTCTCAGTGCTGAAGCTCTGCTGGCACATAACGGTGCGGTGAAAACACTGCTGCTGGAGCTTAGGTGGTACACAGCTGAGCAGTGGTGAGGAGGTTCTGATGGGAGTCAGTCTGGTAGGACATTTAACATTTATCAGCTAATTTATTACTTCTTTTGTGATTTAAAAACAGGCTGCAGTGAGTCTTGAAGCCGAAAGGTAATTTCACTAAAATCAGGGTTATGTTTAACTTGCAAAGATGCTTCCTGACACTACTGCTGCTCTGTCCTGCAGTCCTCTTTGCCAGGACATTTGCATCAGCTCTGCAGTCTACAAATCCTCTGTGTGTCATGCTACAAATCCTTTGTGTATCATTCCTAAGGTGCTCATATTTCAATTTCAGGGAAAATCAAAGCTCGACTTTTAATTCTTCTCTTTAATCTCTGGTCTCCAAATCTCATTCTCTCCTCATATCTCATATTTGGAATAGATTTCCAGTGGTGTTCTGCCATTCCAGATCGACATTTGTGCTGGGCAGTAACATGCTCCCCTTCCAATTTAACGCTCTTGTATCCTCCTCTTCTTAACCCAGGGGAGATGAGAACTTTGCTCTTGATTTAGTGAACTCAGAATATGAAGGGACAGAAGAGGGGCAGTCTGCAGGACATTTCTGACCTGTTTCCTCATTTCTCAGAAAGAAGAGGAGGAGCTGTGTGTGATTTCAAGCCTGTTTCAGCACACATACACAGACAGGTACTCTGAGAGGAGATGAAAGCTGCTTTGAATGAGCATCTGAACTGGAGCTCAGAACTTGAGCCTTCCCCATCACTAATCCTGACAGAATTATTAAGCAACATTGCTGGCTCTGGCTTACCCACACACAGAGCAGCATAATATTTATTGTGTTAAATAATGCTTGGGCTGCTTGCAAACAATTAGCAAAATTAATCCAAAGATCCATTTGCAATCTGCTTTGGATGTTTGGTTTTGTTTGTTTGTTGATGGTGCTTCTTAACAGCCAAAGTCTCTCCTCAGTTGTACACATAAAACTCCTGTTGAAGGCAACTGAAATAATTGGAATATCCTGGAGCCAAATTGAATCTTAAGTGTTTAATTTATGTTTTAATGCCTTTTTTTAACAACAATATTAATTAATTGTATGAATGTAAAAGGACTTTGTGGCAGTGCCATGTTGACAACAACCCACACTTAGCCATTGATTGGTTAAATAGTGATCCGTGTACTTAAATGGCAATTAGGACATTTGTAATTGGCTTGAGAAGCTGTTGGTACTTTCTAGACCACTAGCAAGTGAGGAAGTGCTTGAAAAACAGATTCTGTCTCAAAGGGGAAATTCTGACATTTCTGAGCTTACTTTGCATTCTCCACTGGAACAAAGATAAAATAAAAATGTATGAGGAAAGGAGACTTTAAAATAATTCATACAGATATATGTGTGTACAATTTCATTTCAGTCAGATAAAGCTAGCTTCAGTGATGTGGAATGCTGCAATAAATATTCTGTCTGTGTGTGGACGTGAACTGTGCTGGAATGATCATATTAGAATCTACACTGCTAAAATGCAAACAAAAGTAAACAAGAGAGCCACGGAGTCACAGAATGGGCTGGGCTGGAAGGCACCTCCACAGGCCAGCCAGTCCAACCCCTCTGCAGTCAGCAGGGACATCCCCAACCACATCAGACTGCCCAGAGCCCTGTCCAGCCTCACCTTGAGTATCTCCAGGGATGGGTCCCCAGCCACCTCCCTGGGCAGCCTGTTCCAGCAGCCTCATAGTGAAGAACCTGCTCCTAACATCCAATCTCAGTCTGCCCTTGAAGCCATTGCCCTGCATCCTGTCACTGCAGGCCTTTGCAAACAGTCTCTGTAGCCCACTTCAGGTACTTTTTATTCAGCCTTTGAGAAGAAGGTGTGTCTTGGTGGTCTGAGATGGTCTGGGGGTTGTGGTGAGGCATCACTATCTGTGATAATCAATAGCAAGTTTGGGGTTGGTTTGTTTGCTGTTTTCTCAGAGGCCAGGAAACACACAAGGAAAACAGAGCCAGGCAAAAATGAATCTTAGGGAGGTCTTTCAAGGATATTGACCAAATGACCAAAGAAAGGAAGAGAGATGGCAGGGGACAGCAGCATGGCATTGTTGGATTAATACTCAGCTGTGAAAGAAAGTTAAAAGTACATTAAGTGCATAAATGTTAATATGTTAAATATATATTGTATCTTAGATTCCAGCATCTGCAAGGCTGATGTGAAAGGGGTTTCTGAAAATGCAAATGGATAAACTGTCAGAGCAGAGACAAAATGAAAGGGGCTCTGGTGCTCAGCGTGTCTGTAATGCAGAGAAGAAGCGGCCCGTGAAACCCCACGCAGGGCAGCCCGGCCAGCCAGGGGCAGCGTCACTCAGTCTGAAATAAACCACAGAGTAGCGATCACAGACCTGCAGGGGAACAGGGGGGCCACAGGTGAGTTTAATGCAGTTTCCTCTTCACTGGAGCAGTGAGGGTTTGTGATGCTCTTTCCATTGGCAGGGAACCTGCTGAATTTAAGATGGATTTAGGAAGATGTTGCTCTGACACAGCCGAGTGAAACAGCAGGGAAAGAGTCCTGAGGACCTATGAAGTCCGTGTCAGTTCGACTCTGTACTCTCCCTTCTTTCCTTTCCCCCAAGGATTTCCAACCTTCCCTAACTGCTTATGTGGTCCTGCATGTCATTCCTATGCTAGTGATCACGCTGATGTGCCCTCTTTAGATAGAAGCTTTCCCATTGAGCAATTGGAGTCCTATAATCTCTTCTTGTAAATCATTCCAAATGTTGCATAACTGTCACTGTATGACTTTGAAGATTTTTCCATGGAGCACATCCTGAAGTTCAAATATAAGCCAGCTTATGCCTTCTAATACCTTATACATTCAGAACCCCTCGAGTTCAGTTTCTGGGGTCCACGTTATCAGGATGTACAAGTGAGCACATTTCACAGCAAATGGCTTCTTGCAAGCTGGATCCCGTCCTGTTCTCAGAGAGATGCCCAAATCTTGATCAGAAATCCCTTTACTGGTACCAGTGCAGTGTTTCCAACCTGCCCTTGGGCGGGGGGAATTCATTTCACTTAGCTTTTTACAGCCATTGAGAGAAACTTGTGGGTTTAGAGTGCGATTCATCTCAGGTCTTTTGGGCATGGGTTTTTGTGTGGATGGATGCTCTGGGCTTCGTCTTTTGCTGTAAAGGGGCAAGAGAAGGGAGCCCCAGGTGACCAGCACAGAGGAAGGTGCTTCCCTTCTGATCCAGTCAATCCTACCATAATTATTGATCCATCTGATTTTGTGCTTATCCTGTCAGAGTCTGCTCTGTCTGCCTATGGACTCCAAGACGAGTTGGCAAGCCGCCTGTGCAGCTGGCCGGTGCACTGGAAGTGAAGCTTGGTAAGAGCTGTGCTATGCCTGTCCCTGCTCTCTGTGGCTCACTGTGTGCTGAGGAGAAGGAGGCAGTGTAAAACACTTAACAGAAATGTTTCAAACACGATTCCTCTGTCATGTCTTAGGTATCTGCCTGATGACAGGAGGAAAGCAGCCATAACAAGGGTCTCATTCCCTCCTTTATCTTTAAAGGGAGCCTGTGCTTGTTAGGTCAGAAGCAGAGGGCTCAAGCTGCAAATACAAACCCCATCCCACTGCCTATTAGGCTCCAGGATTTTCTGGAGTTAGGTGGCCCCAGAACATGTGACTTGAAGAACAGCACAGGAGGTGTGAGCCTGTACCTGTCAGTGTGTCTGATCTTCACACTGGGAGAGACTGAAGGGGATTTGGTTTGGAGCAGCGAATTGGAGCCACAAGCTCCAGGGATTCTGAAGATGATGCAGATACTCTTTGTGTGTTTTGTGGTTCTCTTTTCTGGGGGCTGGGGGCAGTTGTGGTGTTTCCTGCTTGAGGAAAGTTTGAAGAAACACCTGCCCCCTCCCTTTGTCTCTCTTAAATGAGAAGGTTCAAGGGATGGGAGCTGCAGTTGTGCTCACACTCGCATTGTCTGCCTGCAAGCAACAACAGAACTGTTCTCTTAGGCTGCTGGAGAAGAGAAAATAGGAGTGCAGGAGGGGTGTAAGGGAATCCAAGTTCAGAGATAAGGAGAAAAACCCAAGGTGATTACCCAGCCCCACACAGGAAGCATGTTTTAGGCTTTGAATGTCGTTGTTCATAAATCATTTTTATGTAGGTAAGTCTTGTCCTGGGTCTGTGCTTTTCACCAGGCTCTGAACTGTTTTGTACAGGCAAGTATGTTTGTGCTGTGGAGTCATAGGTAAAGTGCTAATGCTTGATAAAATCCCTGTTACTCACGGGTCAGAAATCGTTCAGGCATCACCTATGTGCAGTTTTTAAGAGACTAGTATACAAAATTGTTTCCAGTGTCAAAGCCTGTGGCCCTAAAATAGCAAGGAGGCTGCAGCTGTAAAGCCAAATCTTCTAATTTGCCTTACATAAAGAAATCATTCTCTTTGTACAGCTCACTAAAGCAGCCAAGAAAAACCACACAGAGATAAAAAATACCCAAGAAAGTAGCAAGCTGTAATGCCTTCATTGATTTGGTGCAAATACCTTCTGGTGGCCTTGAGGTGCCAGTGTTTTGTCCAGCATTCCACCCAGCAACCCAGGACTGGGTTTTTTCCTCTTCTTGAGAAATGATTTCATTCCAGATTCCCTGTTCAAGAGGTGCTTCTCTCCTGTGCCAGACTGGGAACAGATTGCAGCCTGGCAAGGGGGCACTGGAGGGCCATCGCCACCTTCTCCGGCATTAGTGCTGCAAATGGCTGATGTGCACAGGTCATGGAGTCAGAGAGTTGCTTGGGCTGGGAAAGACCTTCAAGGTCATCAAGCCCAACCATTATCTAATTCTGGTGATAAACCATGTCTGTCCTTCAGCACTGTTCCTACCTGTCTGTTACACACCCACATGGGCATTCAACCACCTCCCTGGGGAGCCTATTCCAGTGCTTGATTCAACCTAAACCTCCCCTGGTGCAACCCAAAGCCATTTTCTCTTGTCCTGTCACTTGTTACTAGGGAGAAGAGACCAACGCACACCTCACTGCAATCTCCCTCCAAGCACCTGTAGAGACAGAGTTGCTGCTCAGCCTCTTTTTCTCCACACTGAACACCCTCAGTTCCCTCAGGCACTCCTTGTGAGACCTGTTCTCCAGACCCCTCACCAGCGTCATTGCCCTTCCTTGGACATGCTCCAGCACCTCGGTGTCTTTCTTGTAGCGAGGGGCCCAAAGCTGAACACAGTATTCAAGCTGTGGCCTTACCGGGTGCTGAGCACAGGGGAATAATGCCCCCCCTGGTCCTGCTGGTCCTACTGCTCCTGATACAGGCCAGGATGCTGCTGGGATTCTTGGCCCCCCTGGGCACACTGAAGTGGGGAGGAAGACAAAGGGAATGGCATGGTCCTAGCCTGTCCATTGTGGTTCTCCCCTGTTGCTGCTGCACTTGCTGTCACTTGGGAGTGACAGCAGCATCAGCCACCTTTGGAGCTGGAAGGGGGAATAATCCCATTTGCCAAGCTAGAAGTCTAAGGGTAATCAGTATCAGGCCTGACCTGCCCCTGTTAAATGAGATCATGTAATGAGGCTGCTTTTGAGATGAGTTTTGCTCATCACAGCACTAACAGGCAATAGCAATTTGGGACAAATCCAATATAATTTCCTAACATCATGAACACTTAAATCCTAATGCCCTGCACAAAAACTGAGCTGCTTTAGAGTCTGAAACTGGTAGTCTGGCATCAAAGAGATGCTCTTAATGCCTGGAAACAAGCTGGGGAGTTTGATTTATAATGTCCAAGTTTGGAACCTGGCCTATGGGTTAATTCTGTTTGTCAGGATGAGTTAATGAAAATGACTCTCCTGGGTGGGAGTCAGCTCAGATTACCACCGAGTCCAGCTGGATGCTTGCTGCCCACCGACAGAGGAAATGTGCATTCCTTCAGGCACTCCTGGTAGTTTTTAGTACGTCACTGCAGTGGTCATACGAAGAAATCAGGCTATGCAATCATCTGAAATGGTTGCTACTAACCATTTTTCGATGAAACATTGGTGTTGGTGGTGCTGCAGCTCAGAAAAGCCTTTCAGAGGGCTCGGTGCTGTGCTTGCTTCTGCTAGGTGCTCTGACCTGCAGCATCGTAGTAAGTGCCCTGTGACAGGCAGGGATGACTCCAAAGGACACAGCAGTTGAAAGCACAGCACATAACACTGAAGACAGTTGCCTGGCCTGAGGCTCCAATATTGCCATACTCAGCCTGCTAGGAAGGCTCAAGATCTCCCCATACCTTTCTTCATAAAGTATGGGAGGATTTTATCAGAGTGCTTGGCCTGGGCAGTAAATGCAGCCCCACACTCCCAGGATGATGTTCTCCCTAACTCTCAGCAAGAGTAAAGGCAGAGTTTCTTTCAGTCACAAATGGAGAATTATCTCCTGTGTGGCAGCACTGGGCTTCTGTCCTGGCAGCTGCCTCTCTCTTTGGTAGGAAGGCAAGACGGAGAAATTAGGGAGGACAGCAGTCTCCTACCCTGCCACAGAACTGGAAGGCATGCCAGGAAGGAGACTTGCCCAAAGCTCCCTCTGTCAGCCCCCTGCTCCAGCTGGATGCTCCCACCAGAGAGCAGCTGTTCACAGTGCCTGCACCACTGCTTTCTGTCTGCACCTTTCTGAAGAGGACCTGAGCAGTAACTCCAGGATTTAAGGCTGTCTTCACAGTCAACAGTTAGCTGAGCAATCTGGGCAGGTAGTTATAAACTGTAAAAACAATCAAGGAAACCTCTAGCTATGAAAATCGAATGTCAGTGGAATTAGTCCTGGGAATAGGGTCAGCTCCTGCTGGCCTCCCAAGGCGGTGAAGATGTTTGACACCGTGCAGGGGGTCTGCCCTGCAAAGGAGGAACAATGCTGCCCAGTGTCTTCCTGTGTCTGGAGGACAGTGTGAACCTCTCCCAAGGCAAGAGCACGCTGCAATATTTTTGACACTTCTGCAAAGGTCTCCAGGTTTAAAAGGAGACTGCTGCAACAGAGGCTCCTGCTTCCAGAAGCTGTGGTTTCACTTCAGCTGGGTTTAGTTCCATTCAGTTTCAAAAGCCTCATCAATTTATATTTAAGGAGTGAAACATTGAAACAAACAAAGAAATTAAAGAGCTGAATAAAACAGTGTATCGAGTCGGTCTGATGTTTTGCTTCACTACCAATACATTGCAGGGCTTAGGAGCTCCTAGTTTTTTAACCATATGGCCAAACCTCTGAAAAACACAGCTTAGGAAAAGCAATAAGAACTATCTAAACAGCTGCAGATAGCAGGCATACTACAAATCAGATTTAGTTATGTATCCTCTGGCAAAAGGAAAGATTGAGTACAGACATTTATTTGAATTTAAAGACAAAAAAAATCCATCTTGAAATTAAAATTGTCTTGCAGGCAAGAGGAGGAATGGTGCCACAAATGGCTCTTGCTCTCATGCCCTGAGCCAAGAAGAGGGAAAACAAGAGGCCTGCAAAGGAAAGCATAATCTCACCTTCAACATTGTCAAAAGTAGTTTAGAACAGAAGTATCTCTTCACTGGACAGTGAAACGAAATCTGAGATGAAGAGTTGTCTTTTTCCCCCCCCCCTGCCAAATATATCAAGGGGCTTCAAGAGTCCTGGGCTGCTTTGCCCTTCTTTTGGCTGTGTACATGGAAACAAACAAATGAAGTAAACACTTGCACAGCTAATGGAAAAACGGTAGTGGAAAGAGAGGATCTCTTTCTTTCTTTCTTTCTTTCTTTCTTTCTTTCTTTCTTTCTTTCTTTCTTTCTTTCTTTCTTTCTTTCTTTCTTTCTTTCTTCTTTCTTTCTCTTTCTCTTTCTTTCTCTTTCTTTCTTTCTTTCTTTCTTTCTTTCTTTCTTTCTTTCTTTCTTTCTTTCTTTCTTCCTTTCTTTCTTTCTTTCTTTCTTTCTTTTTTCTTTCCTTTCTTTCTTTCTTTCTTTTCCTTCTTCTTCTTCTTTCTTCCTTCCTTCCTTCCTTTCCTTCCTTTCCTTCCTTTCCTTCCTTTCCTTTCTTTCCTTTCTTTCTGTCTTCTGTTTTGACTCTACAGGACCCTGTTCCACTGTGGATAAAAAACCCCCACCCTGAATGAAGAGTACAACCAGCAGTAAGAGAAGGTTACTGAACCACTAAATGAAGAACCAGCACAAAGAGTAAGGACACCTTTCAGACAGGATTCCCTAGAGCAGGGCTGTTTGGCCCAGGGGATGTGCATATCACAGAGCTCAAGCATAAGAGGCAAGTGGCTTTAGTAAGGAAAACTCCCACAGCCAGAAGCAGAGGATCAGATGTCACAGGTACCCTCCGAGGAGCTTGCAGAGGCTTGCAGCTGCCTCCCAACTTGTCAGTTCAGGTCTGCATCGATCAAGACATAGTAACTGCAAATTACATTTCTGTGCTGACTGTTTCATTAGTTGCTGACGAAATGGAAGGAGGAGATGCTGGCAGGGGGAAGGGCGGTGACCAGCCCATGAAGCTAAGTGTGAAGGCAAAGGTCGGCCACCAGGCAGGTGTGGTGACTGGGGCTGGTGCTCAGGAGGTAAAGGGCTGCCTTTTGCTGCTGCTCGCACTCTTCATGCTGAATGTGAACACAGCAAGGCTGGAAGGGAATAAAACACCTACCACCTGCAGATGAGGTTGTAGCTTCTGCCAGCAGAGGAACCTGTGACATGACAGATGAAGCTCCATGAGGAAAAGGCAGTGGTAAACATTTAATTTTTGTTGAGTTTATAACTGCTGTGAATTATTTTTCCCACTCAGAGAGAATTTTCCCAGAACCGGGGCTGGGGCCGAAACAGAAGGTTTCAAAAGGCATTTGGCTTCTGCAGAGCTGGGCAGTGACACAGACCCCTGGCTGTGAACATCCCTCAAACCTGCACCCTGGGGTTGCAGTTCCTTTCATCACAAGCTGGCCATGGTGAAGTTTCTAGAGAGAGTCCCCATGAGCTGGGGGTGGGGGGCACCACCCAGGCTAAGAGCTTATTCCTGTTCAGGTTTTAAACATTGTGTCCTTTCAATGCTTACAGAGGGAAAACACTGAACTTGAATCATCTGACTGTGTGCTTCCTAGCACAGGGTAGGAGGCAGAGGTATGAGCTCGCAGAAGGCTGTGACAAGCGCCCCGGAGCCATGCGTGTGCCAATTGAAGCATGCATGAGAGTTACTGAACTGCCTGCACAGAAATGTGAGGAGGAAAAGACGTTCTTCCTTAGAGGCATCTCCATGGATGATCACAAGCTACATGGAAGCACATTCTTCTAGGAGGAGATTGCATTCCACTAAGGCTTAGAAGGGTCCTATGTTGACCTCCATGGCTTGTTCTCACTCTCTGGGCAGTGGAAGTGGTTCCAAAAGCCATCCCAGATGATCATGGCAAAAGAGCCTTAAACTTAGTAACCTGAGTCCAGCATGCAGGAACATGTGCTGGAAGCACTTCAGTGATGTCTATTCTGGTGCAGGATGTGTTGCAAAGGTATTCAAACCATTTACAGCAAGGAGAAAACATGAAGGTTTGGAGGGCAGTTGACATGAAGCAACACGTGTTGCTGCTAACAGGAGGAAGCAAACAGCACTCTGACAGGCTGGAAAAGAGGAGGAAAACAATCAGTTTATGGTTAGGAAATAGAGCAGAAGATGGTGCCCAATACACTACAAGAAATAA